>OZ012738.1:354026649-354616649 GCA_963859935.3 Lathyrus sativus
AAACCACTATGCCCCGGGTAGGACATAGGGTTGTACAAAGATTGTAAAAAGCAAATCATTACTCTTCACTTGTCAGCTGGATAATCTCCTTGATGGTCCAATTGTTGAGGCGCTCGCCCGGCTTGCTTGGCTGAATCCAGGCGTCAAGATCACAATCACTATCCCCACTGTCCTCAGACGATGCGTTGATGCTTTCGAAGATCACTCCTCCCTTGGTGAATAGGATCGGCCCCTTCCCACGAGACGAACTGCTAGACGAAGAAGATGAAGCTTCAGCTTCAGGAGAATACCCCAATCCAAACTTATCCTGCTTGATTGGTATATCCAAAACATGCCCCCAGCCTGGGGTGGAACCGGCTTCAACGACGGCCCGAGCTTCTTTAAACGAGGAGAGATTCATCTCTTGCTTCTCTGCGACGACAAGAGCTACCTCTTTCACCTTGACGGTTTCAAATGCTTGGCAGAGAGTTTCATGGATTTCGCCATCCATTTCAACATATTTAAAGGATGACAAGTGGCTCACCATAATGTCCTCCTCACCACAGACGGTTACTATGCTGCCCCCGACAGCATATTTGAGCTTCTGATGCAGCGTGGATGTCACGGCACCAGCAGCATGGATCCATGGCCGACCTAAGAGGCAACTGTAGGCAGGCATGATATCCATGATATAGAAAACCGTATTGAACGTCTCCGGACCAACTTGAATAGGCAGGGTCAACTCTCCGAAAACGTGGCGCTTAGTCCCATCAAAGGCTTTTACCACCAGGTCACTGGGCGTGCAAAGCAATCCACGGGTATCCAATTTCATTAGTGCCTTCTTCGGAAGCACATTAAGCGACGAGCCCGTATCCACCAGGACATGCGACATGATAGTGCCTCTGCACTCTATTGAGACGTGCAAGGCGCTGTTGTGATCTCTTCCTTTAGGAGTCAGCTCTAAATCTGTGAATCCCAACCCATTACCAGCATTAACATGGGCTACCACCTCCTCTAGCTGATTTACTGATATCTCCTGCGGCACGTATGCAGCGTTCAATACCTTCAGTAACGCGTTGCGGTGCGCTTCAGAACACAACAACAAGTTAAGAATAGAGATCTTTGACGGAGCCTGATGAAGATGATCTACAATCTTGTAGTCGCTCTTCTTGATTAACCGCATGAATTCTTCAGCATCTTTAACTAGCAAATCCTTTTCTGCCCCAGAAGGGACCTCTTCGACAACTTTACCTTTACCCTTATCAGCAGCATCAGCCCTGACCACTTTCTCTGCTGCAACCTCTGCTGGCGCGAACACTCTACTGCTTCGAGTAATGCCACTGACTCCGGCAAGATTCTGCACCGACGATCCGTACGGCTCAAGCTCTAACTTCTGACCATTGCAATAGACTTCGGCGCCGTAATGCCATGGGACGGCGTTAGTGCTTTCGAATGGGATTGGCCCGGCCCTGGTGATAGTAATTGTAGGCGGTCGGGGCGCAGAAATAGTAATAGGGTGACGAGGAATAGTAATGGTGGCGACTTCATCTGTCTGCTTCAGCACGACTTCCCCTGATACACTTTCAACGCTCCGGCTGAACTGCAAAATACCCTCAGACATCAGACTTTGGATACCTTCAACCAGCTGCTCACACCCATCAGGAAGTGTAGCACAAGCCATACATAACTCTCCGCATCCAGGAAAGAAGCCCTTCTTCAGCAACTTAGCCTTGACAAAACTAAGCGGTGTCTTCAAATCTTTAACATCAGTCAGCAAGTCTGCACCCTCCTCAGTGATAACGGCGTTCACTCCGCCTCCCTTATGATGAGGCATAGGGTTCTTGGTAACGTTGGGCACACTATCAGAAAAGTTAATAACCTTGGCATCCACCAAGTCCTGCACTTTGTGCTTAAAAGCTTTGCAATTCTCAATCGTATGGCCTGGTGCCCCAGTATGGAAATCACAAGTAGCATTGGCGTCATACCCCGGTGGTGGTGCCCCTGTCAAGGGAGCCAACGTCCTCTTTTGAACTAGCTGAAGCTGCAGCAAAGTTTGCAAAAGCTGCGCATACGACATAGGTGGAGTTTCAAAATGACGAATTGTCAGAGCGAGCCCGATTCTGATATCTTCTATACCCCTGCTGATTCTGCGGCTGCTGCTGCTGCTACGGTGGAGCTGCTGGGATATTTATGCTAGCAATCTGCTGCTGAGGGCCTTTGCCCTTTCTTCGAGCATTAGTGACAACACTGGCATCTCCCTCTCGACGCTTGCCAGCGTAAGGTTTCTTGCTACTTCCTCCAGCTGAGGATGATTCGCCTTGAATTTTTCCAATCTTTATACCGTTCTCAACATGCTCGCCCATAGTGATGAGAGCCGAGAATGTTCCAGACATGCCACTGACCAGCTTTTCATAGTAGATTCCAGGAAGGGTAGCCACGAACATTTGCACCAGCTCGCGCTCAACCATCGGCGGTTGAACCCGAGCAGCCAATTCACGCCACCGCTGGGCGTACTCTTTAAAGCTTTCATTGTTCCGCTGTGAGAGACTTTGGAGCTGAACTCGGTTGGGGGCCAAGTCCCTATTGTATTGATAGTGGAGGAAGAACGCTTCAGCGAGGTCTTTCCAGGTGCGCACAGTAGCGGGCTCCAGGCCCATATACCATTCGAGTGATGGACCAGAAAGACTATCCTGGAAGAAGTGCATCAGCAACTTCTCATCGTCAGAATAGGCGGACATCTTTCTATAATAAGATCGGAGGTGGACGCGGGGGCAAGTAGTACCCTTATACTTCTCAAAGACAGGCACCTTGAACTTATGAGGTACCTTGAAGTCAGCAATCAACCCGAGCTTGGACATATCAACGCCCAATGTGTTCTGATTTTCAATGTCTCTCATCTTGTCTTCCAGCGCTTTGAACCTGAGTCGAGCTTCAGCATTCAACTCTGCTTCTACACCTCTCTGAGAGAATATGTCATCCTGATGGTCCTCCAGCCACGGTTGAGGCACCAACAGATTTCCTACACCAGCATTGCCGTTGACCGGCCCTATGTTAACATTGGCTCCCAGACTGCCATTGCCGACGCCTGCCGCATTGAGTCCTAGATTAGTCATCAGATTGCCGTTAGCACTGCCATTGCCCCCGGCAACAGGAACAACGTTTTGTGGAGCATCCACTGGAGGAGGAGTAGGCACAGCCCCTCCATGAAGTATGCCATTACTGTCAACCCTGGAGATCAGAGGTTGAACCAAAGTACGAAGCTGGTCCTGACCATTAGCGACTACCTGCATCAGCACCATAAAACGATCCATCCGTTCACGGAGCTCTTGAACATCTGACTGCACCTGGTCCATTATCCTCGTCTGATTAGCGCGAGTTGAGTAGCGGTGGATGAGTCTTTGATCAATCCTGGAGACCGGAGACAACTCGGAACCTGAAAAACCTGTCAACAATAAAGGTTAGGAAAAGCGATAAGATATACACCATGCAAATATGCTTCATGCAGATGCATGCGTGTGTCTGTGTGCGTGGGAGATTTCCCCCCGATCCTAGTGCCTTAGTGCCAGTGCTGATAATAATAAGAGGAAGAAGAAATCCGAGCCCAATCATGGAAACATCAATCTCATATATATATGGAAAGGCCTGTCAAGGCAGTACACAGTATCAGCGAGTACAAACAGATCAACAGCATGACCTCAGCCAACAAGTCTGGTGATGGTCAGCATACATCAAAGATCAAAACAACAGGAATACAACTAGTCAAGTACGGCCACGGGCACGATACTCTGCTAATAATTCCTTCGTCTCTGGATGATCTGGCAAAGTGAGCAACCCCTCGACGAGTAGTTCCCTCTGCCTGATGGTATGCTGAAGCCCCTGAACTGAACTCTCCCAAGCTCCTTCGCCAAAGCAATCCTCCAGTTTCCGCTTCTTAGACTCAAACATCAGCTTATGCTCCTTCAGGTTAGCAAGAGCTTTGTTGAGACGGCTTTCGGCGGCGTATCTGCGGGCGGTCTCTTCATCAAACCTCCGCTCACTGTCCTTCACTTCGGCTTCCAGCTTAGAAATCTGCAGCATCAGCTTGTCCTCTCGCTCCTTCCTGGTGGCCATGGAGTTTTCCAATGCTGGTCGAACTTAGATATCCTCCGATATGCCTCCTCCAAATGCTGCTTCTTCGTAGCTAGTACATCATTAGCAGCCCTGAAGTCTTGACCTAAGCATTCCCGATCAGCAATCTGCTTTGCCAAGTCTGCACCCAGTTGGTTTACCGACTCTGTTTGCTTTTTGAAGGCATGCACGACTTCGTTCCTCTCACTTCGAAGCTGAGCTAACTCCTTCTCCAATTCTGCGTTTGCTTGCTTCAGTTCATCCCGCTCGGCTAATACCTGGTTGTGCTGATGAATGGACACAGTGGCAGGCTCTTCGACCGGTGGAGGACTCTCTGGTCTGACATGAGGGAATGGCATCCCTATAGCGCTGGCTCTGGCTCTGATCCAAGCTGAATAAGGAGGGTAGGCTTGGCTGTTGCTCTTTCCCAACAACGGCTTTCCTCTCGTGCTGATATTGTTCCACGCATGCTGCAGCTTGGACAACAAATCCCCCTCTAGAGTACCCGTGAGGTACAGAGATTCCTGTACCTCTTCCTCCTTCGGCGGAGTCCTCAAAGCGTATGCGAACTGACGAACTAGCAATGATGGATTATAGTTGATGCAACCCTTCCTACCTATCAGAGGTACGTTAGGAAACCCACTACAACTGAAGATCACCTCGGTGCCTAACCTGTCTCTGTCAACGAACCAATCAATATCTTCCGTCGACAAGCTCATCAGACGCTCAGGCCACTCAGCTGTGGCTGCAGACAAGACGGAAGAACCTCTCTTGGGCAAATGACTATCAAACCACTTGTACAACAACGGTACGCAGCATGAGACATTCTTCCCTCTCCGGTTCTCATTCTTGTAATGCACTGAATGGTAGACGTCTCCGATCAGAGTAGGGACTGGATTCCCTGAGGCGAAGATGTGGAATGCATCAAAGTCCACGAAATCAGGCATGTTGGGGAACAGGATAATGCCATATATGCATAAAGCAAGGATGGCATTGAATGCGTCCCAACATTTGTCCTTAGCACACTGCTGAGCCTTAGCTATCAGAAACTGCAGGGAGAATCCAGGAACCTTGTTCCAGCTCGTCACCACTAACTCAGAAGCGCTCAAATGGAGTGAGGAAGCTAAATCAGCCAGATCAGGCTCAGCATCCATGTGGACGAAAGGCATCTGCCCTTTGATAGGCACACCCAGCATATCAGCATACTCCTCCAATGTCGGCGCGAGAACGAAGTCATGAAAAGTGAAACACCTCAAGGGAGGGTCATAAAACTGCAGAAGAGCATGTAACCCGTTCAACTCGGACGTAGAAGGTTTGCAAACCAGACTAAGCAACCTGCCATAAGACTTCCTAAACCTATCCTTCACAGAATCCCCTGCCAGGGTTATCAAACCAGTCAGCTTCGACATATCAGGAGTCGGGATTTTGTATGCAACAGTCTTCCTGAGGGAGGCCATAATAACAGTAGGAGGCGGGAAATCCTGGATCGGGGAAACGGTACCTGCAACACAGACACACGTTAATGGAATGCAAATGAACATGCGAACTAATGCAAAATGCAGGCATGCAATAATATATCCGGATAGCTGCTGTGGAGATTCTGTATCAACAATCACTTGATGAGAAGAAAACCCCGGTGCAAAACCACTAATCTGATTTGCTGAGAATAACCATCTGATAGGATCGAGATCAAAATTCTGCTCTGACAAGAATAAGTGCCTGATAATAAGGACTCCGGGTGCAAGATCAAGGAACATCTGTTGATGAAGTCTTCAGACCCCAAATCAGAAATCTGCCCTATCAAGAACAAACACACAGCTGCTGATGAGATCTTCAGACCCCACTCAAAATCTGCCCTATCAAGAACAAATAACATCTGCTGATGAGATCTTCAGACCCCACTCAAAATCTGCCCTATCAAGAACAAATAACATCTGCTGATGAGATCTTCAGACCCCACTCAAAATCTGCCCTATCAAGAACAAACCACTGATAACAATGTTCTGATCAAAAACCTGCTCTGTCAAGAACAGACAAACACCTGACGATAAGATCCTCTGATCAAAGCCTTGCTCTATCAAGAACAAACATATCTGCAACTGAGAACCCAACATAACTGATTCACTGTCAAGAAAACCAGGTAGTCTGAAGGTCTAAGTTTCCTGCAATAAACCCAGTCCCGCTCACAGGTATGGACCTAGACTGACTCAAGGTACGGCATCCTATGCGTTCATCAGCGTCACAGACTTTCAAAACTGATGATACGATTCCCAGAAGGAGTGGCATCATCAAGTCTTGAAGAGGCCTCACTTAGCTGAATCACAAATGATCGGTCCCCAGAGTCGACAATCCACCAAACCAGCAACCGTCTCAACCCAAAGGGTTGAAAGTGAAGCCAACCGGATGAACCTCGTCTGAGCGTGGATTTCATGAGACACTAGTGCCTGCAAAGCAAGCACGCGCCCACTAATTTCCACTCTAAGTCTATGGTGCACTCAAGCCTGGGTCTGGCTTCTCACTCATCAGAACTCCCATCCCACAACAGCACAAATAATCATATTTTACTGAAAATAGAATGCGGGAAATAAAGTGCGAGTAGTAAAAATGCGATAAATAAACGCAACCCAACAAGTAAACACACAAACGGTAGGATTGACTCGCACAGGGAACCATTGGAGTCCCTAGCAAAGTCGCCAGCTGTCGTTTGCGCGAAAATAAGGTGCCGGCAAAACAGAAGAGTCGCCACCTTTCGTTATTTATCCCTCAGAGCGGGAAAGGAAACGATCGGAAAAACCTGACGAATAAGGGTAAGGCAAGGTCGTCGTAACCATTGTCTGGATTCGGGAATCGGTTACGCAAGGGGAAGGTATTAGCACCCCTCACGTCCGTCGTACTCGACGGGATCCTCGCTTGTTTGTTTACTTGGACGGGTTGGTTATAATCTATCTACCTATCAAGGCTGGCTGAAAAAGAAAAGAAAAATGACTCGGCAAAGCGTCGCACTTTATGCCTACGTATTCTCATCAGAGAATGAGAAATCAGAGTCAACGTAGTTCGGCTAACTACGGGTGAAGGGAAAGGTTGCTCGCTAGGATATCGCATCCTATGCCTACGTACTTCCACAATGCATGGAAGATCAGAGCAAACGTAGTTCGGGAAACTACGGGTTATCTCCTAAAAGAAGTGTTTTTTATTGTGTTTGCGATTTCAACCGCACTAGAGACTATGACCTGAGAGGGAATGCGTCCTTTCTCAGATAGCTTAAGGCTCGTAACGTACGAAAGAAATCATTCATGATTACTGTATCTTAGACTGTTTTGAGATGAGAAGAGAACAGGCCCAACTAGGAGAGAGACTATCAAGTCCTACTGTTATCATGCCATGGATTCATCCTATGGTTGAGGTTTGAACAGGGAACTCCTAGAAGTTGTCATGCATAGGTTTCAACCTAAAAGTCTATCATCAAATCCTTATCAAAGGAAATGAGAGTCCTAAGGGATCATGTCAATGATACACCAAAACAGACAAAGCATCAGCTTAACAGTAAAATGCATGCAATGCAAGTGAGGGAGGAAATGTGTGTGGGGCTTCAGCCTCCACAAGCTCGTCTCGACCTCAAGCCAGTCATGAAATAACAGTAATAAAAAAGAAACAACATGCTATCAAGCAATAAACAGTAAACTGCAATCATACAGATAAAAGAAAACATGCTATCAAGCAAAATAAACACATGGGCAAGGGAGCTGGGCTCTACCGAATACCCGCAAGCAAAGCCACGCAATAACAATACAAGCAGAGGGAGCAACTCAACCTCTAATGCAATCATGCTCCTAGACTGAACTTATTCTAGATGAGCTTATTCTAATGCAACAGACAAATCTAACAAAACAAACAATACAGAAAAGAAAACAGAAGAAAGCTTCATCTCCTCCAGCAGCTACTCAGGCTTCAGACTTCAGAGATCATTTGCTTTCCAGGTATCAACCCTACAATATGAGTATCAACTCATCTTCTCCTTTAAGCTTCAGCTTCTTTGATCAGCTCCACCTTCAGGCTTCACTATCTTCAGGGATCTTCAGGTATCAACTGGATCTTCACAAAGTCTTCAGACTTTAGCAATCTTCAAGGAATCATCCTCTTCAAAGCTTCAACTTCTATCTTCAATGGCTCAAATGCTCCAGCAAACAAGATTCAGTCAATAAGATGAGGTGAGGATGTTAGAGTGCTCACTGACCTCCAAAGGATGCCATTAAGGACTTAACATCAAAAGGGAAAGGCTCTCTCAAAGTTCTACCTTATAGGGCAAGGTCACTAATCCCTCCAAAGGAGAGAGATGAATACCCTTAAGGGACTTTATGTCATAGAGAAGGAAGGAGGTGGACAAGACACTCCTTGTTTATTGAATAGAAGTATTCTATCTAAAGCTCTACCTATGTACTTATGATCCTATAAACAAAACAAACAAAAGCTAAAACTAAGCTCCTCTGCAAGGCCTTCAAAGCTTTCAATGATGATCCACAAGGTCTTCAACTCAATCTTCAAGGCTCACACACTCAAAGGAGAAGAAAAGAAAACAAAACAATACAAACTATGCCTTTAAGCAACACACATACTATCCACACATTCAAAAATCAATTAAAAATACTAAAACACCATACAATATTCTAGCAAAATTCTAGGGGATTCTACACATACTTACCCTTAACCCATATATTCCCCATACACTAATCTGGCCTATAAACCCCAAAACAAAATGGTTCAAATCTACTTATGCAACCTAAAACCCTAATTTGAGCACCTAAATGTCAAACAAGCAAACTATATCAAATTTTAATCTACAAATTGAGAATTAAATCCTACATGAACTATGATTCCATATCTAACTATGCCAAAACGAATGGCTCAAAAATCCTAAGGGAAAGTCCTAAAAGAAATTATACAAAATTGGGTCTCAACTAAAATCAATTAAAAGTACCATTTACAAGAATAATATGCTAAAAATCTTAAAAGAAAAATAAAATGGAATTTTATTTATTTACATTTTTCTAGACAGGTTTATGAGCATGTGAAAAAAACAAGAAGTGAAAAATATTAATTTTTGGATTTTATATGAATTTATTAAAATGCAAGAAAATATGAAAGAAATTGAAATATGAAAATATAAGAAAAAGGGATAGGGGGTGTCATGAGTAACTGCGCCCAGTTGCAATCCATGATGGGCTGAGAACCTGGGGTGCAAATAGAAACTTGAGATAGGCCCACCTGCGCTCAGAAAATCACTTGAAAAATTAAAAGAAAAATAAATATGGACACGGTGCAAATAGCATGCTCTCCACGTTCAGAATTGGACTTGGGCCGTGGGTGGGGTGTCAATAGCACAAGGTTGCTGAAGCCCAGGATTCACAACTAATCCAAACGGTGCGTTTTGGTGATGGAATTTCCCTCCCCTTTCAGAATTAAATCCTGGCCGTGCGATCATCTGAAATAGTCAAATATTTGGGACAATCCAACGGTGGGAGTTCATCGTCCCCAAATGCCATTAGGGTTTCGTCTGAAGCAGAATCCATGCACGATCCTTCAACTCGATCGTTCTCAATGATTACTTGATGAAATCCAGAAATTCCAAAAGCGAAATTGTACTACTGATTACCACGAACACAACCATACAAGTAGTTTTCTCTGAAACTCCTTAAATCGTTCTAACAAAAAGCTCCAACATTAGGGTTTCACCATGATTCTCTGTGATCAACCTTAACCAAACTCAAATCCAATGATCTAAACTTATTCCTTAGGTTACCCTCATCAATCTAAACCATAACATATCAGTTAATGCTCAACACACGATCCATTCTTGAAAGTGAAAGAAACTAGGGTCTGCCATGGATCCTTACACAGAGCTCTCTAATTCTCAGCACATGATCTCTTGACCTAGCCTATTCATTCTACACCTAGAAACCTTATGGAAAGCGCATAACTAATGAGATATGGGGAAGCACACCAACCTGCCAAGTGATGATGGTGAGTGATGCTAGAGATGAATTTAGAGCTTGCAATGGCTTCCAAGGAACCCTCTAATGGTGTAGAAGTTTCTGTTTGCAAGATTCTTGAAGGAGAAGGCTTGTAATGGAAGATTCGAGTCTTGCTTGACTTTGAAGAAAGCTTTGAACACCTCACTCTTTCTCTCCCTTTCTCCACTGAATTCTCCAACCTTGACCAACCTTTTCCTCATTGTGATTCCCTCTTTTTATAGCAATCCATGGAAGCGTCTAGAATCATCTAGAATCCACTAGAAAAGCTTGGATTTTCTCCTTTGGTGACAAGTTGAACATACCATATCTCATGAGTTAGGCCTTGTAAACTTGTTTCAAAATCTCAGTACAAGAGATATTGAGATCATATGTGCAAAAATCAGGCCAAACTTGCCTTGTGTAGAACCTTCCAAGGATGCCTTAAGATACAAGTTACAATTTTTCAAAGCAACCTTCATTTTTGAGCCTCAAATCAAAATTCTGTTTAAACCAAAGTTTTTAGAATGTTATTTGCACTTAAAATGGTATATTGGATGACCTATTTTGGATTCATAGATCTCCCAAACCAAATTTCAACTTGACTTGAATTAACTTATATGCCTTTTTTAGTTCAAATTTACCAAACTTTGTCATTCCATGCTATGAGCTTTTCCAACAACTCATGACCTCTTTTATAGGCTTAAAATTCCATTTTGAACAACTTTCATGTTTTGAGTTTTTCCATTTGAGGCTTGGAAATAGGAGATATGGCCTTTGCTTAAAATGACCTATAACTTCTAAATAACCAAAATACCCCTGTCTTGTTCAAACCATAAGTTGAGTTTTACAAATCCTATCAAGGACTTATAGTACCCTATAGAAAGATAAGAAGATGCCCTTCAACATTCATGTTGACCAAGAAATCATAGGAATCATCCTACTAGGGCAAAAGTTGTCTGCAAGTTAGGTGACTTTCAAGGACCCAGATTCACACACCTCAGCTGACCTGTAATTTGTCAAAACCATAACATGAGCTATGCAATTCCTATCAAGGACTTCTACCACTCAAATTAAAGCTAAGAACAAGCTCTACAACATTCATGTTGTGGGGAAGATGAGATATCAATCAAATCTTAAGCTAAAACTGCCTGGAAAATAGGGATCAAATTAGAGTTTTTCACTGACAATCCTTGGAAACCCTAACTCAAAACTTCTCAAACTCCTCAATCATGATGAGTTGGTCTAGTAATCATCTTTATAAAATCTCCATACATCATTCCATGATCTCATGGCCCTTGGATTAGGTCTCAACCCTCTCAAAATCTTCAGTTATCCTAGGGTTGACCCAGTCAAAACCCTAATTCTACCATTCATGGTTGAATCTTCTGAATTCTTGCACAATGACCTCTCTGGGCTTCATGATGGCTATCAAGACATATCATAGGCCTTCTCAAATCTTCAAGCTCATTCTCAAAGTCTCAGAATCATCTGGGGAGCACCCACAACTCTCAAGCTATGAAGCACACACCCTTGGTTTCAACCAATTTCTCTGAGGATCTCTTGAACTTTCTGATGAAGGTATCAACTCTCAAACACTTGATGGGTAAATAAATGTTGGTCAAATTTTGGGGTGCAACACTCCCTTAGGATTTTTATTAGATTTTTAAGACAATCATAGGTTATATTTTAAGTGAGATGTTTAGATCCTTCCCAAACTTGTGGTTTACCTTGACATGTTTCAACTTAGGAGTTGTTTAGTGGACCTAGAAGTTGAATTAGGCTTTAATATTTGAACCCTAGATTTTTAAAACATGCATGTTCCCCTAGGAAATTTATTATATTTTTATAAATTTGTTTTCTATTTTAGGTAGATTTTGCAAGTTGGTTGTGTATTTGGTGTTCCGTCTTGGGTACCTTGCTTTGTTTGGTCTTGTTGGTGACTTTGGAGCTTGAAGTGCTTGGATTCCTTTTTGGAGGAGCTTCTGGACATCTTGTAGCTGATGTAGCTTGGCTTGTGGAGCTTGGAGTGGTTTCTTCTTCCTCTTTTAGGAGCCTTTTTAGGAGCTTATGGAATTAGGGTTTTAGGAAAAGCCATTAGAACTAGTCTTTCTTCTTTCATCAAACATAGAATGCATTGTTTGCTTCTATCCTCATCCCATGATGCAAATTCCTCTTAAGGAAGCTCCATCTCTCCTTTGGAGGGATGAGTGGCATGCCTTAATGAGTAGAACTTTTGAGGATGCACTTTCTTTCTTGTTGGTTCCTGATGAATTGTTGGTGTAAGCCCTAGAGGCCAATACTTTTTGGTACTTGTATCGGATTATTCGTTTAATAATAAAAGGCATTTCTTTATTATGTTTGTCTTTCAGAATAATAAAGTCCCTAGAATAGTTAGTCTGTTTAATGAAATGTTAAGTGTGACTTAATCATGAGATCCCATTAAACATAAAGACATTATTCTTAAAATATCCGTAGTCAAGCTTTATTGCAAAGTGGGATAACATTAAAAGCATTGAGACTATTATGAAGATAGACTGATGATCACATCTCATGGATCATGGATAAAGAGTTATCAAGTCTTGACATAGGTATAAATATTAGGAGTAATATTTATACCGGATTGACCCGCTATGAGAATACTACATAGTATGTTATGCAAAGTGTCATAAGTTATTCTCATGGTGATAATGGTGTATTACCACCCTTCGACCTGAAACCACTATGGACCCTAGATGTAGAGTCGGGTGCTTTATTGCTGATCAAACATTATCCGTAACTGGATGATCATAAAGACAGTTGATGGGCACTCCACGAAGCATGCTGAGGGACATGAGTGTCCTAGATGGAATTTGCCAATCCTGCATAACAGGAGAAATGTCTAAGGGCCCAATATTGAACTGGACAAGGATGACACAGTGTATGCCTTGTGTTCAATATAGACATAGGGGCAAAAGGGTAATTGTACAAACATATATTATCACGAAAAAGGTTTTGTCAGATCACATGACATTTTCGTGACTTGGGTAGCAGTGATGTGTTGCTAGATACCGCTTACTGTTTATTATGTTAAATATATATAATTTAATATAATTACCAACGTTACGAAATCCTACAGGGTCACACACATAAGGACAGTTTGATGAGAGATAGAGAAATCAAAGGAACACCGTAAGGTACGGTGCACTTAAGTGAAAAATAGAAATTCGGATAATATAATAATAATTATTGTTATTTTATAATGGTTATAAAATAATAATAAAATAAATATATTTATTATAATAATAGTTATTATAATAATATATAATATTATTATGGATCATGTGAATTAGGGTTTTAGCCCGCAGCCCACAAGAGAGTCTATAAAAGGAACCCTTGTGATGAAGCTTTCACTTGATGCAATTTCGTTTTTGATTCTCTTTTCTCACTCAAATAATTCCGTTCGTAAGCAGCTAGCACTGTGACCGGAAGCTGTTCGTGTGGACTGAGTAGAGGCGTTGCACTTCATCAACGCTTGTGATCGCTGCATCAAAGATCTGAATCGCCACAAAGAGGTAACGATTCTATCACTGACCATGCTCATTCGTGAGGATCACTAAAGGAAAATTTTTGTTTTCCGCTGCGTTTAGATCGCAATTCTCCTTCAGTGGTATCAGAGCCACTTACGAAACCATGGATCTGATAGCTGTTAAATTTCCGTCTTTTCTGTATTTGATTCGATTAAAACACAGAATGAATTTAACAATAAACGATTAATTAAATTTGGCATCTGTTGTGTACGATTTGGATGATTGATGTTGATTATGCTTCGGAATCCGACATTAGTATGGTGAAGTTGTGCGATACATTGATCATCCATAGGTTACACAATTAGATCGATCACTTTTATATAAGATATAAGAAATTCTGATGCAAAGATGGTATATGGGATATACTGTTTTGATTTCATCCATTCAATCACATAAGGATTGTAATTCTTTTGAAAGATCATCACTTTCATTCGCTTCGGAATCCGACGTTAGTATGGTGAAGCAATGATATGTTGATCTATCATATTGAGTTATCAATCGAGTTGTGTTTGACGGCATGAAATTGTTGCATTAGGATTAATGGCAGTACAAGTGTTGTATTGCCGCAGACTTTTCCGGTTGGGATTGTAAATGCACAAAAGTTGTGCAGGAAACGACGTGAAATACAATGAAGTGTTCATAAAAATTTTCGCTGGGGCGCTGCCCCTAACAACCCTGCAAGGGGGCGCTGCCCCCTTGACCCCCGTCCGCTGAACGGGCAGCGGAACCACCGGCTAAGTCTTCAAAGTGTGATCAATCAGTCGAAATTTAATTTAGTTTATTTAATTATCGGAATTTTAAACTAATAATAAAAGTGTGTTTATTATTATTTATTTGTGGTGATCAGTTATGGCCTTAGTTTTGTTTTGGGATTTTTGAATACGGCCTGCGTGTCGTGCCTCTCTCTCAATCTCTTTATGTAACTTCTTTTCTCATCTCACTCCCTCGTATGTAAAACGAGTTTTCTTATATGTAATGTAATATTATGTTATGAAAAAAAAAAGGAAGTATTCAATATTAAAGGAGGATAACCTTGGAGATCATGCTTGGAGAAGCTTAGATCGTTATTAGGTTAGCTTAGGTTCTCTCATTGGCTTGAGAGAACAATTGCGTTAGGGGCCATAATTGTATCTTTTTTATATGTATGTTTATGCATGTAATTGTATGTTGATGCATGTGAGAGACGTTTTGCATGTGAAGCCGGTGAGATCAAACTAATAACAAATTCCCTCAAAATTAAATATTAAGTTTATGCTTTCCAATTTTTAGCACTCATCAAGACTAGTATCGAGCATTGTAGGTTTCGCCTACGCGAGGTGCATGTTCTATATTAGTAAGGTGTGATGGGATAATTGTAATATCCAATTACTAAAACAATGGGTCAAACTTAACTAAACAAATTATAATAAGATTATATATGTTTAGAAGCAAGAATTGGGAATGATTCATGTGATGGATCAGAATAAGGAGTTATTCACCCAATTGAAAATATTCGAGAGTTGTATGAGATACAATTGGAAGGAGTTCCTACCTAAATAACTTAGTTTTGTGTAATCAGCCTAACGCTGACTTAAAACAAAGTGAAACATGGATCTCGACCCACTAGAAAGTCTTCCAACGGGATTTTCCGAATCAAATGATGAGGGTCATTTGTTTTGAATAAAATAGTGGGAGCATATTTGATTAAAGGCCTAATTAAATATGTTGTTTTAATGATACTTATATTTTCATATTTCTCTTGTAGATTACCATGACAACAAACACATCGAACAATATTTTGCGATCCATCCTAGATAAGGAAAAATTGTCTGGGACAAATTTCCTGGATTGGCACCGTAATATGAGGATTGTCCTCAAGCACGATAAGAAGCTGTATGTCTTGGAGACACCAGTTCCTGAGGAGGAACCTCCTAGTTCTGCACCAAAGGCAGAAAGAGATGCTTATAAGAAGCATTTCGATGATGCCAATGAAACCGCTTGCCTCATGCTTGCTACCATGAACTCTGAGTTGCAAAAGCAACACGAGAACATGTCTGCGTTCGATATGATCGGACATCTGAAAACGCTTTATCAAGAGCAAGCAAGAAATGAGAGGTTTCAGGTTTCAAAGTCCCTTTTTAACAGCAAGTTATCTGAGGGAGCCCCTGTAAGTCCCCATGTACTCAAGATGATTGGGTATGTGGAGAACCTTGACAGATTAGGGTTTCCCCTTGGAAAGGAACTTGCGATTGATCTGATCTTGCAATCGTTGCCAGAGAGCTTCAGTCAGTTTGTCCTGAATTTCAATATGAATGACTTGGACAAAAGTCTTCCAGAACTGCTAGGCATGTTGAGAACTGCTGAGCAGAATATGAAGACAAAAGGGAAATCCATTATGATGGTCAGTAATGGAAAGAAACAGAACAAGAGGCCCATCAAACAGGGTGGTAGAGGGAAAGGCAAGGAAGTTGCCAAACCCAAACCCACTCCTCCTGTTTTGAAGCCTAGTGGAGGAATAGCAAAGGAGGGCACTTGCTTCCATTGCGGTAAGACCGGACATTGGAAGAGAAATTGCCCAAAGTACCTGGAAGATAAGAATAATGGAGTAGAGACTTCAAATTCAGGTATTTTTGTTATTGAAATTAATTTATCTACTTCTGCATCATGGGTATTAGATACTGGATGCGGTTCTCACATTTGTACTAATGTGCAGGGACTAAAAAGGAGTAGAAATTTGGCAAAAGGTGAAGTTGACCTACGAGTTGGCAATGGAGCAAAGGTTGCTGCTTTAGCTGTAGGAACTTATGTTTTAACTTTACCTAGTGGTTTAATAATTCAGTTAGAGAACTGTTATTATGTACCTGCAATTAGCAGGAATATTATTTCCGTTTCTTGTTTGGACAAGTTTGGTTTTTCATTCATAATAAGGAACAATTGTTGCTCCATTTATTTGAATGATATATTCTATGCTACTGCAAAAATGAATAATGGACTATATGTCCTTGATCTTGAAATGCCAATTTATAACATTAATACTAAAAGGTTGAAACCTAATGAGTTGAATCCAACTTACCTTTGGCACTGTCGATTAGGCCACATAAATGAGAAACGCATTTCCAAACTCCATAAAGATGGACTCTTGGACTCTTTTGATTATGAATCATACGAGACATGCATATCTTGTTTAATTGGAAAGATGACAAAATCCCCATTCACAGGAAAAGGTGAAAGGGCTAATGATCTTTTGGCACTCATACATACTGATGTATGTGGACCACTGAACATACCAGCCAGAGGAGGTTTTCAGTACTTCATCACTTTTACTGATGACTTCAGTAGATACGGATATGTGTATTTAATGAAACACAAATCTGAGTCCTTTGAAAAGTTCAAGGAATTCAAGAATGAAGTACAAAACCAACTAGGTAAGAATATTAAAGTTCTTCGATCAGATCGAGGCGGTGAATATTTAAGCCTAGAATTTGATGACCATCTAAAAGAGTATGGGATTCTATCCCAACTTACTCCTCCTGGAACACCACAATGGAATGGTGTATCTGAGAGAAGAAATCGAACCTTGTTAGACATGGTCCGATCCATGATGAGTCACGTCGATCTTCCAAACTCCTTTTGGGGACATGCATTATTAACAGCAGCTTACACACTTAACCGTGTTCCATCCAAAAAGGTTGATAAGACACCATATGCGATATGGAGTGGTAAGAAACCACATATGTCTTACATGAAGATTTGGGGTTGCGAGGTTTACGTCAAACGACAAATTTCAACCAAGCTTGAGCCCAAATCTGACAAATGCTTATTTGTGGGGTATCCTAAAGAAACAAGAGGATATTACTTCTACAATCCTTCTGAGGGCAAAGTGTTTGTCGCTCGAACTGGAGTCTTTCTGGAAAGGGATTTTATTTCCAAAGGAAACAGTGGGAGGAAAATAGAGCTTGAAGAAATTCAAGAATCACAAAACATTGAAACACCTATGGAGGAACTAGAGCGGGAAACACAAGTAGTTGTGGAAGAGCAACCTGCTCAAGAAGAACAAGACCAGCGTAGGTCAAGCAGGATACGTCGCCAACCTGAGAGATATGGATATCTCATAAGTGATCAGGGTGATGTATTACTCATGGATCAAGATGAGCCTGTGACCTACAAAGAGGCCATAACTGGTCCTGAGTCTGAGAAGTGGCTAGAAGCCATGAAATCTGAAATGGATTCCATGTACACAAACCAGGTTTGGACCTTGGTAGAACCTCCTATAGGAGTTAACCCTATAGGATGCAAGTGGGTCTTCAAGAAGAAGACTGACATGGATGGTAAGGTACATACCTATAAAGCAAGACTGGTTGCAAAAGGCTATAAACAAATTCATGGGGTTGACTATGATAAAACCTTTTCACCAGTTGCAATGCTTAAATCTGTTCGGATTTTACTTGCCATCGCTGCATATCATGATTATGAAATATGGCAGATGGATGTCAAAACTGCTTTCCTTAATGGGAATCTTCTTGAGGATGTGTACATGACACAACCTGAAGGATTTGACATACCACAAGATGCCCAAAAGATATGCAAGTTACAGCGATCAATCTATGGATTGAAGCAAGCTTCCAGAAGCTGGAATCTTCGTTTTGATGAAACCGTAAAACAATATGGATTCATCAAAAATGAAGATGAACCTTGTGTCTACAAGAAGGTTAGTGGGAGCATGATCGTGTTTCTGGTATTATATGTAGATGACATATTACTCATTGGAAACGATGTCCCTACCTTGCAACAAGTGAAAACTTGGTTAGGGAATTGTTTTTCTATGAAAGACCTAGGTGAAGCAGCCTATATATTTGGAATTAGGATCTATAGAGATAGATCACAAAAACTGCTTGGCCTAAGTCAGAGTACATACATAGATAAAGTGTTGAGACGCTTTAATATGCATGATTCCAAGAAAGGATTCATACCTATGCAACATGGTCTGTGTTTATCAAAAACACAATCCCCTTCAACTAAGGAAGAAAGGGATCGCATGAATAAGATTCCATATGCATCTGCAATAGGATCTATCATGTATGCCATGTTATGTACTCGACCAGATGTCTCGTATGCATTAAGTGCAACAAGTAGGTACCAAATCTGATCCCGGTGATGCTCACTGGGTAGCTGTCAAAAATATCCTTAAGTACTTGAGAAGGACTAAGGATTCATTCTTGATATATGGAGGTCAGGAAGAGCTTGATGTAATTGGTTACACTGATGCTAGCTTCCAGACAGATAAGGATGATTTTAGATCACAATCTGGTTATGTGTTCTGTCTCAATGGTGGCGCTGTGAGCTGGAAAAGTTCAAAGCAAGAAACAGTTGCTGATTCTACAACTGAGGCCGAGTATATTGCTGCCTCAAATGCAGCAAAGGAAGCTGTTTGGATCAAGAAGTTCATTAGTGAACTTGGCATAGTCCCTAGCATTGTGGATCCCATTGGTTTATATTGTGATAACAATGGTGCCATCGCACAAGCTAAGGAGCCTAGATCTCACCAACGATCCAAACACATACTTAGGCGTTATCACCTCATTCGAGAGATAATCGATCGGGGAGATGTGAAGATATGCAGAGTACCTACACTTGACAATATCGCTGACCCATTAACAAAGCCTCTTGCGCAACAGAAGCATGATGGTCATACTAGATCTATGGGTATTAAGGGTATGCCTAATTGGCTCTAGTGCTAGTGGGAGATTGTTGGTGTAAGCCCTAGAGGCCAATACTTTTTGGTACTTGTATCGGATTATTCGTTTAATAATAAAAGGCATTTCTTTATTATGTTTGTCTTTCAGAATAATAAAGTCCCTAGAATAGTTAGTCTGTTTAATGAAATGTTAAGTGTGACTTAATCATGAGATCCCATTAAACATAAAGACATTATTCTTAAAATATCCGTAGTCAAGCTTTATTGCAAAGTGGGATAACATTAAAAGCATTGAGACTATTATGAAGATAGACTGATGATCACATCTCATGGATCATGGATAAAGAGTTATCAAGTCTTGACATAGGTATAAATATTAGGAGTAATATTTATACCGGATTGACCCGCTATGAGAATACTACATAGTATGTTATGCAAAGTGTCATAAGTTATTCTCATGGTGATAATGGTGTATTACCACCCTTCGACCTGAAACCACTATGGACCCTAGATGTAGAGTCGGGTGCTTTATTGCTGATCAAACATTATTCGTAACTGGATGATCATAAAGACAGTTGATGGGCACTCCACGAAGCATGCTGAGGGACATGAGTGTCCTAGATGGAATTTGCCAATCCTGCATAACAGGAGAAATGTCTAAGGGCCCAATATTGAACTGGACAAGGATGACACAGTGTATGCCTTGTGTTCAATATAGACATAGGGGCAAAAGGGTAATTGTACAAACATATATTATCACGAAAAAGGTTTTGTCAGATCACATGACATTTTCGTGACTTGGGTAGCAGTGATGTGTTGCTAGATACCGCTTACTGTTTATTATGTTAAATATATATAATTTAATATAATTACCAACGTTACGAAATCCTACAGGGTCACACACATAAGGACAGTTTGATGAGAGATAGAGAAATCAAAGGAACACCGTAAGGTACGGTGCACTTAAGTGAAAAATAGAAATTCGGATAATATAATAATAATTATTGTTATTTTATAATGGTTATAAAATAATAATAAAATAAATATATTTATTATAATAATAGTTATTATAATAATATATAATATTATTATGGATCATGTGAATTAGGGTTTTAGCCCGCAGCCCACAAGAGAGTCTATAAAAGGAACCCTTGTGATGAAGCTTTCACTTGATGCAATTTCGTTTTTGATTCTCTTTTCTCACTCAAATAATTCCGTTCGTAAGCAGCTAGCACTGTGACCGGAAGCTGTTCGTGTGGACTGAGTAGAGGCGTTGCACTTCATCAACGCTTGTGATCGCTGCATCAAAGATCTGAATCGCCACAAAGAGGTAACGATTCTATCACTGACCATGCTCATTCGTGAGGATCACTAAAGGAAAATTTTTGTTTTCCGCTGCGTTTAGATCGCAATTTTCCTTCATGAATTCCTTTGGTTTTCATCAGGTTTCCTAACATTGTAACTTGATCTCAATGTTGATTTCTCTTCTTGCGGAGCTTGCTAGAGCTTGAATATGAAGAATTGAAGAAGCTTGAAGATAGAAGCTTGAAGATAGGAGCTTGAAGATGAAGATTCTTGGCTGTCAACCTTGCTGATCAGAGCTGCTGTTGAAGGTTGAAGTTGCTGTCTGTGGAAGACTGTTGCTGCTGCTTGGGCTGCTTTCTCTGTTTTTCTCCTTTGTATTGTCTGTTTGCTTGTGTTTCCTACCTTTAGGTTTGAGATGGGGCTTGTCTCCCCTTGCTTGTTGTTTTCTTAGGTTTGAGGTTGCAAACATCCTAAAAAACAGTTCTTTCGTAAAAAACTCAAACAAATATTCAAACTCTGTTTTTGTCCTCTTGGACCCTTAATTAGGAAAACCCTTTCATAAGGAGATAAAAAATTGTCAGACAAGCTTGTGTCTTCCGTAGCCCGAACTACGTTTGCTCTGATCTTTCATGTCGTATGCAAGTACGTAGGTACGAGATGTGACATCTCGGCGAGCAACCTTCCCCCCTTAACCCGTAGTTAGGCGAACTACGTTGACTCTAATTTCTCGTTCCAGACGGGAATACGTAGGCATAAAGTGCGATACTTTGCCGAGTCATTTTCTTTTCTTTTTAGACCATACCTTTAGAGTAGATAGATAAACATACCCTTAGATAGAAAACAAGCGTGGATCCCGTCGAGTACGACGGACGTGAGGGGTGCTAATACCTTCCCCTTGCGTAACCGACTCCCGAATCCAGGATTTGGTTGCAATGACCGTTCCTTTCCCTCTTTGCGTTAGGTTTACTCTGAGCGTTTCCTTTCCCTCTTTTGGGATAAATAACGCACGGTGGTGAATCTTCTGTCATAGCCGGCGCCAATTTTCGCAGTAGCGACAAAGGGTCCTAGGCCTGGAATGCATAAACGGGAAGGAAAACGGGACGCACACGCTAAATCCTAAGACATAGGAGTGAATGCGTCAAATATTTCCCAAAGGGTGCACGCTAAATACTCTAGACGAAGTGAGAAGAGGCTCCCCACTCATCATTTTCTATGTATCTAACGCTAACGGATTACAACACTCGGCGGTTGATTAAAAGATTGAATTAGGGAAATTTACCGAACGGAGTGGTTCCGTTGACCCTTGAATTTGCATGCAATATTTGATCCAAGCTTCCAATCTCCTCTTTGATCCTTGATGATGATGTTTCAAAATACGGCTCGAAAAGGTCAAAGTGAATCGAATCGGGTCCAATGTGACCCTAAACCGTCGTAGCTCGACTTATGAATGGAAGTCAAGCTATAAGAGGTTGCGTAGTTGATATCCATGCTATGGACAAGATAGAGAAATAATATCGAGGATCATTCTCCAATTTAATCGTGTTGCACGGACCAAAAATAGTGGGATCTCGTCTTAATCGCAAACATAATGTCGATTAATTGAAGGTAGTTGTTGCTACTGCAAAAAAAGGTGTCGGCAAAGACAGAAGAGTCGCCACCCTTCGTTATTTATCCCAAAGAGAGGGAAAGGAAACGATCAGAGAAAACCTACGAAAAGGGAGAAGACAGGTCATCGCAACCAAATCTTAGGTTCGGGAGTCGGTTACGCAAGGGGAAGGTATGAGCACCCCTCACGTCCGTTGTACTCAACAGGATCCACACTTTTTATCTATCTAAGCTACAGGCCACAGGGACAAAAGAAAATAAAAGAGACTCGATAGAGCATCATTCTCTCTTAGTTGAGCCCGTTCTCTCTTCTCATCTCAAAACAAATCAAAATACAGTAATAAAGGCTAACTGACGTCGTACGTTACGAGCCTTAAGCTATCTGAGAAAGGATTGTTGGAGAGTTTCTTTTCAACAGTCTGGATGTTTAGTATGGCACCCTTTGGGTGACATGCGACGCATTCACTCTCAGGTCATAGTCTCTAGTGCGATACTAGTTGCAAACACAATAAAAAACAGTTCTTCCGTAAAAGACAGAAAACAAACTTCAAACCCTTTTTGCCCCGTGGGCCCGTAATTCAAAGGAAAGCTTTTCTGAAGAAAAGAGTGTCGTTAACTCCTAGTTCTACCGCAAACAGGCTTTGTCCCTAACTGCTGGAACTATTTGTTAACCCTACTCGATAAAACAGATGAATCTGAATCCCCGTAATCCGTATTATCCCGAACTACGTAAGCTCTGATCTCTCATACCTGTTGAGAGTACGTAGGCACAATACTGATGTATTGGCGAGCCACCTTCCCCGTAACCCGTAGTTAGCCGAACTACGTTGACTCTGATTTCTCATTCTCTGATTAGAATACGTAGGCATAAAGTGTGACGCTTTGCCGAGTCATTTTCTTTTCTTTTTAAGCCGGCCTTGATAGGTAGATAGATAAACCAGCTCGTCCAGTAAACACAACAAGCGTGGATCCCATCGAGTACGATGGACGTGAGGGGTGCTAATACCTTGCCCTTGCGTAACCGACTCCCAAACCCAGACAACGGTTGCGATGACCTTGTCTTATTCCTTTTTGTCAGGTTTTTCCGATCGTTTCCTTTCCCACTCTGAGGGATAAATAACGAAAGGTGGTGACTCTTCTGTTTTGCCGGCACCTTATTTTCGCGGAAGCGACAGCTGGAGACTTTGTTGGGGACTTGATAGTTTCCTGGGATCCAACGTCCCGAATGCGAGTCAGTTTGGGGATCCGACGTCCCCTGCGAGAGTCAATCCTAGCGCTTGTATGACTACTTATTGGGTTGTGTTTATTTATCGCATTTTTATTTCCCGCACTTTATTTTCAGTATGATATGATTATCTGTGTTGTTGTGGGAGGGGCATTCTGATGAGTGAGAAGCCAGACCCAGGATTGAGTGTACATAGCATTAGTTGTGGAAATTAGTGGGCGCGTGCTTGCTTGGCGGGCACTAGTGTCTCATGAAATCCATGCTCAGACGAGGTTCTCCCGGTTGACTTATTTTTCAACCCTTTGGGTTGAGGGGGTTGTTGGTTTGGAGGATTGTCGACTCTGGGGACCGATCATTTGGGATTCAGCCGAGTGAGGCCGCTTCATGAGCTGGTGATGCCACACCTTCTGGGTATCGTATCACCCCTCTTGAATGTCTGTGACGCCGATGACCGCATAGGATGCCGAACTTGTGTCAGTTTAGGTCCATACCTGTGAGCAGGGTTGAGTTTATTGCAGGAAACCTTGACCTTCAGACTACCTGGTTTTCTTGATAGTGGATCAGTTTTGATTGGGATTAGAGGATCTCATCAGCAGATGTGTATTTGTTCTTGACAGAGCAGGTTTTTGTTGGGATTTGAGGATCTCATCTGCAGATGTATGTTTGTTCTTGACAGAGCAGAGTTTTGGTCCTGTATCAGAGGTCCTTATTATCAGATGTGTGTTTGTTCTTGACAGAGCAGAGTTTTGGTTCTGTATCAGAGGTCCTTATTATCAGATGTGCGTTTGTTCTTGACAGAGCAGAGTTTTGGTCCTGTATCAGAGGTCCTGTATCAGATGTTTGTTCTTGACAGAGCAGATTTATGGTCCTGTGTGTGTGTGTTCTTGACAGAGCAGATTTGTGGTCTGATACCGGGGTTTTCTTATTATCAGATATAGTGGTTGTTCTTGACAGAGCAGCATCATGATTTTGTTGATACAGAATCTCCACAGCACAGTTGCCTTGATCTCCTGCTGCATGATTGCATTTTACATTGCTTTGCATACCCATTTGCATTTCATTAATGTGTGTCTGTGTTGCAGGTACCGTTTCCCCCGATTCAGGATTTCCAGCCTTCTGTTGTATTGTTATGGGTTCTCTGAGGAAAACCGTGGCTTACAAGCTCCCTGCCCCTGATGTTGTTCAGCTGAATGGTTTGATTGCTTTAGCAGATGATTCTGTGAGAGATGAGTTCAGAAAGTCTTACGACAAATTGCTCAGTCTGGTTCGTAAACCTTCTGCGTTTGAGTTGAATGGGTTGCACGCCTTGCTGCAGTTCTACGATCCTCCGTTGAGATGCTTTACTTTCCAGGACTTTATTCTCGCGCCCACACTAGAGGAGTATGTGGATTTGTTAGGTGTGCCTATCAAGAGTCAGATGCCCTTTGTTCATATGGATGCTAAGCCTGACCTGGCTAGTCTAGCTCCCTCACTTCATCTAGATGCCTCCAAGTTGGTCTTGTCTAGTTGGAACAAGGTTCCCGGTTTCTCCTTGCAGTTCTTTGTGGGAAAGGCTCAGCAGTGCGCCAAAGACGGATGTTGGGTCGTGTTCAACGCCATTCTCGCTCTGTACATATATGGCATCATTCTGTTCCCCAATATGCCCGACTTTGTGGACTTCGATGCCTTCCACATCTTTGCTTCAGGGAATCCAGTCCCTACCTTGATAGGAGACGTCTACCACTCCATCCACTACAAAAACGAGAACAGGAGGGGTAAGAATGTCTCGTGCTGTGTGCCATTTCTTTATAAATGGCTTGATAGTCATCTACCCAAGAGGGGTCCCTTTGTTTCGTTTGCAGCCACAAATGAGTGGTCCGAGCGTTTGATGAGTCTATTTGTAGAGGATATTGCCTGATTTGACAGAGATAGGTTGGGTACCGAGATTATCTTCAGCTACAGCGGGTTTCCGAACGTTCCTCTGATAGGCAGAAAGGGATGTATAAACTATAACCCATCTTTGCTGGTCTAACAGTTTGCTTATGCTTTGAGAGCTCCGCCGAAGGATGGAGAGGTACAGGAATCTCTGTACCTCACTGGTCTTCTAGAAGGGGATGTGTTATCTAAGCTTCAGCGCGCTTGGAATGGTATCAGTAAGAGGGGAAAACCATTGCTGGGGAGAAGCAATAGCCAAGCCTACCCTCCATATGTGACTTGGATCAGAGCCAGAGCAGACGCTATAGGAATGCTGTTTCCTCCTACCAAGCCAGAAAGCCCTCCAATGATTGAAGAGCTCACCACTGTGCCTATTCAGCAGCATAATCAGTTGTTAGCTGAGAGAGATGAGCTGAAAAAGGCAAATGAAGAATTGGAGAAAGAATTGGTTCAACTCAGAAGCGAGAGAAACGAAGCCGTTCATTCCTTCAAGAGGCAAACAGAGCTGGTGAACCAGTTGGGGACAGATCTGACTAAGCAGATAGCTGAGCGCGAGCGCATGGGTCGAGACTTCAAAGCTGTCAACGATGTACTGGCCACGAAGAAGCAACACTTGGATGAAGCGTATCGGAGGATATCCAAGTTTAACCAGCACTGGAAGGCCTCCCTAGCCAACAGGAAAGAGAGGGAGGATAAGCTGATGCAATAGATCTCCAAGCTGAAAGCCCAGGTGAAGGCTAGTCAGAAGAGGTTTGATGAAGAAACCGCTCGCCGATATGCCGCCGAAGGCCAGCTCAACAAAGCTCTTGCTAACCTGAAGGAGCACAAACTGATGTTTGAATCTAAGAAGCGGAAGCTAGAAGATTTTTTCGGCGAAGAAGCATGGGAAGATTTGGTCGAAGGTCTTCAATACACCATTATGCAGAGAGAGTTACTCGTCGAATGGTTACTCACTCGGCCTGATCATCCAGAAACGAGGAATTTGTTAGAAGAGTTTCGCGCCCGTGGCCGTACTTGACTATATTTGTAATCCTTTTGTGTTGATCATTGTTGGATGCTGACCATCACTAGGCTTGTTGGCTGAGGTCATGCTATTGATTCATCTTGTACTCACTAACGTTGTGTAATGCCTTGATGGGCTTTCTTTATATATATGAGATGTTATTTCCATGACTAGACTCGGACTTCTTATTATCAGCACCGGCACTCAGGCACTAGGATCGGGGGAAATCTCCCTAACGCACAGACACACATTTGCATTTGCATGAAGAATTTGCATAACGAGCACTTCGTCGTTTTTCCTAACCCTTTTGTGTTGACAGGTTATTTTAGGTTGTTCCAGGATTGATCAGAGACATATCCACCGCTATCCGACCAGAGCAAATCAAACCAGAATTATGGAGCAAGTGCAAACTGATGTTCAGGAACTCCGCGAAAGAATGAACCGCTTCATGGAGCTCATGCAAGCGGTCGCCAATGGCCAGGATCAGCTCAGAACCTTGGTTCAGCCTCTAGATTCAAGGGTTGATAGTAATGGCGTACTCCATGGTGGGACCGTGCCTACCCCTCCACCAGTTGAAACTCCTCAGAATGGCGTCCCCGTGACCGGGGGGAATGGCAGTGCCAACGACAATGTGATAGCTAACATGGGACTCAATGGTAATACGACGGGCGTCGGTAATGGGAATTTTGAAGCTAACGTCAATGTTGGACTGGGCAATGGCAACGCAGGTGTTGGAAATCTGTTCAGGCCTAAGCCGTGGTTAGAAGACCGTCAAGACGATGTGTTCTCCCAGAGAGGTGCTGAAGGGGAGCTAACTGCTGAGGCACGACTTAGGTTCAAGGCACTCCAGGATAAGTTGAGGAATATTGAGAACCAGAACACCCTGGGTGTTGATATGTCCAAGTTGGGACTGATCGCTGATTTCAAGGTGCCTCCCAAGTTCAAGGTACCTGACTTTGAAAAGTACAAGGGCACCACTTGCCCTCGTGTCCATTTGAGATCATATTACAGAAAAATGTCCGCTCATTCTGAGGACGAGAAGTTGCTGATGCACTTCTTTCAAGACAGTCTGTCCGGGCCATCCCTCGAATGGTACATGAGTCTGGAACCTACCAGTGTGCGCACGTGGAAGGACCTTGCTGAAGCATTTGTGCACCACTACCAATATAACAGTGACTTGGCCCCAAACCGAGTCCAACTGCAGAATCTGTCGCAAAGGAACAACGAAGGGTTCAAGGAATACACCCAGCGATGGCATGAATTGGCAGCCAGGGTTCAGCCGCCGATGGTTGAACGTGAGCTTGTGCAAATGTTCGTAGCCACCCTCCCAGGGGTTTACTATGAGAAATTGGTCAGCGGCATGTCCGGAACCTTCTCAGATCTCATTATCACGGGTGAGCACATCGAAAATGGGATCAAACTGGGGGAAATTCAAGGTGATTCATCCTCAGTTGGAGGAGGCAAGAAACCTTATGGTGGCAAAAGACGGGAAGGAGAAATGAGCGCCGTGACCAACACTCGAAGGAAGGGTAAAGGCCCTCACCAACAGGTGGCTAGCATAATTATCCCGGCCGTTCAACAGCCACAGTAGCAGCAGCAACCGAATCAACAAGGGTACCGAAAGTATCAGAACAGGGCACCTCTGTCGGGCCGTCACCTCGAGACACCGCCCATGTCCTACGCTCAACTATTGCAGACTCTGCTCCAGCTACAGTTGATCCAGAATAGAACTTTGGCTCCCTTGACAGGGGCACCTCCGCCAGGTTATGACGCGAAGGCAACTTGTGAGTTTCACTCAGGGGCACCAGGCCACACAATAGAGAATTGCAAAGCCTTCAAGCATAAGGTGCAGGACATGGTGGACGCTAAGATCATCAACTTCTCAGATAATGTGCCAAACGTCACGAAGAACCCTATGCCGAATCATAGGGGAGGTGGAGTAAACGCCATTATTGAAGACGAGAGTTTGGATTTGTTGACTGACGTCAGAGATCTGAAGACACCACTTAGCTTCGTTGAAGCTAAGCTGATGAAAAGACGTTTCTTTCCAGGCTGTGGAGAACTGTGCATGGGCTGTGCGACAAGTTCTGATGGATGTGAACAGTTGGCAGAGGGGATTCAAAGTCTGATGACCGAAGGAATCCTGCAATTTAGCCGAAGGGCCGAAAGCGGATCGGGAGAGGTAATGCTGAAGCAAGATGATGAGGTTGCCACCATCACCATCCCTCGTCGGACGATAACTATTTCTGCACCAAGGCCGCCCATAATTACCATCACCAAAGCTGGGCCAATACCGTTCGAAATGACCAATGTTGTCCTATGGCATTACGGGGCGGAGGTCTACTGCAACGGACAGAAGTTGGGACTAGAACCGTTTGGGTCGTCTGTGGAGAACCTAGAGGGCGTTAGCGGAATTACTCGCAGCGGGAGAGTGTTTGCACCACCTGAGGTCGTGGCGGACAAAGCGGACAGAGCTGATGCAACTGATAAAGGTAAAAGTAAAGCCGTTGAAGAGATCCCTTGTGGGGTAGAAAAAGACTTACTCGTTAAAGACGCCGAGGAATTTATGAGGTTGATTAAAAAGAGTGACTACAAGATCGTGGATCATCTCCATTAGACACCCTCGAAGATTTCCATCCTGAATCTGTTGCTGTGTTTTGAGGCACACCGCAACGCGCTGCTGAAGGTGTTGAACATCGCATATGTACCGCAGGAAATATCGGTAAACCAGTTAGAGGAGGCCGTAGCCCACGTGAATGCTGGAAATGGGTTAGGGTTCACTGACCTGGAGCTGACGCCGAAGGGGAGGAACCACAATAGTGCCCTGCACATCTCGATAGAGTGTAGGGGAACGATTATGTCTCATGTGTTGGTAGACACAGGGTCATCGCTCAATGTTCTTCCGAAGAAGGCATTGATGAAGTTGGATACTCGTGGAGTGATTTGCACACCCAGTGATCTGGTTGTTGTAATACCCCAAATTTTACCCTTACATTTAGTCAGGCATTTCGCATATCATCTCCTATGAACATTTGCTAACCACTAACAAGTCATGGAGGTGTCTGTTTTGCAGATTTGGTCCCAGGGGTATTTTGGTCATTTTACACAAATTCTACCAATTCTTTGAAAACGGGCTGTTATTCCGTTCTGAGGCATTTATTTGCCAATTGGGTCAAGGTGCCGGTATGTTTTGTCAGAAATATGATTGGACTCGGGACCGCGTCTTATATGATGTTGAAACATTTCTAAAGCAGTTTTGTTTCCTCTTAATAAGATGAAGTTGGTTTGAAAAAGAAGTAGGCACTGTTATGGTTATTTTGAGAAGTGATGTGATCAGCGAGATTTTAATTTGAACTTGTTTGGATATAACTATATGGCGGGATATCATTTATAAAAGGCAAAAGAGAAGTAAGTTTGAACTTTGTGTTCATAAGTACTTATAAGCTACAACTCAAGAAGGAATTTAGTATTCATGGATAATTTGAATTTACAAGTGAGAAAGTAAATATGAATATTTGTTGAATTTCATTTCATAAATATTTATAATTTACAAATTGATAAGTGAATTTGAACTGTTTCACAAGAAATTACATTAAGTCAATAAGCATCTATCCTAAATCCTAAAAGTTCCTAAGGGTCTTCATGCTGTCTTTAAGTTTCGCCGCAAATCTCGACTAACCTGCACATCAAAAAGAAAACAAACAATGTAGAAAAAATGTTAGAAGTTTCTTGACACTCTCAGAACAATGTCATCATCGAGTGCCGGGAGTGGCACAACCGAAGCTGCGTCCTACCCCCGTTACCGATCCGCGCCGTGGGCGTCAGATCAGGTAATGCTTGTTCTTATCGATACGGGACATCCGAGAGATAGAAAAAATAAAAGAAGTGGGGCTGATTCGTTTTGCCGTGATTGGATTTCCAAACTGATACGAGAATAAGGCAACATGGGCAAGTTTGGACTCAGACCCGGATGCCGGCAGGTCTGAGTCGCTATGGTTCCGAAGTTTCCAACACCTGAAAAGCCACAAACGCATCAATGTCAGATTCAGAATTTGGAACTCAAAGCCTAAATAGTTCATGAGCAGCATCAGTTCTGAACCATGTACAGAAGAATGAGACACACAACAAGCTGCGGCAAAATAACATAGGACAAGGTATCAAAAGATTCAGCAACCCCAATTTCATAACAGAGTTTAAAACAATTCAGTTCAAGAAACAGGCAACAAAACCGTAGAACCAATATCAACTACAGCAAGCAAAGAGAAGCAACACGAGTTACAACCTGCAATAACAAGGTAGTATCAGCTGTAAGCATCACAGTGCAACAACAACAGGTTTTTTCACATCAACAATATCAGCTACGAGCAAGCATCATTCGCAAGCACCAACATTGCAACAATAGCCTCTAACAAACGGTTCAGATTCACGAATCATCATCACCGTTTCAAGTTCCCCCCGACAATAGCAATTTCTGAGCTACAAACAATAGCAGCAACAGATATCAGTTGCAAACAACGCCGACTGCAACACAGCGAGCAACACCAGTTCAACATCTGCAGGTATCAATTGCAAGCAAAACAAGTCGACTAGCATCTGCAAACAATTTCAAGAGCAACCATTAGTAACACCAACAGCGGTACAATCAATATCAGTCACAAACAGGTAGCAAGCGAGGCGAGCTATGAACACAACAACCCTTATCAGAAGAATTGAGTTCGAGCAAATCAGAGAAGCATGATTCAGTTTATCACGAAGCAGTTCAAATGGAATCAGAATAGAAAATCCAGTTAACCAAGACGAAACAGATATCCGGCAAAATCACAGGGGTAGCCACAAACGAACACATACACGGCTCAGCTCAACATGATAGCTAATCGTCCCCACCAATTCAATCAGAAGCAGTAACATAAGCGAAAAACTAGGATTATAGCATACTGCTCCAAATGGTTCAGACTCAGCGTCATCATTACCGCGTACCCGTCTCGGCGGCTAAGACCAACACAACATCAAGCCCTCTCTGAAAGAAGAAGAGGAAAAGAATCTGAGCTGCATCAAAGAAACGAATCAATCAAAAAAACGAATCAGTTCGAGATCGATAACAGAACAGAAAAATGAATCCTTCAAGGAGTTCTGTGAATCAAAATCAGATATCAATCAATCCAATCTGAAGGCAAATCATATCAGAAAAACAATAGAAAGATTTTGATTTGATATCAATCCCCAATCTGAATCAATCAAACAAATCAGTCCAAAAACAAATCAGTTCGAAATCAAGCAAATCAGTTCGAATTAATTCAGATATCAAACAGGTCAACAGAAATCCAAAGGCAATCCAATCCACATCTGCAAAAATCCAACAAAATCGAATCAATCAAGGAATTCTGGAAAAGGAAGGTATGAAGGAGTAGGGCAAACTGTATCAGAGAAAAACAGAAAACAAATTTGACATCGATATCAATTCCCAAATCAGGGATGGAATAAATCGTATCAAGTGAATCAAAACGAGTTCAGAATCATATCAAGAGAAATCCCAATCAAATCCTAAGAGGAGAAATAGGATTCAATCATGTATCAGCAAGAACCAAATCGTATCCCATTGGAATGTATTTCGGATCAATCAACGAACTAGTGTCAAATTCATACCAGAAAAATGAATTAAGATCCCAATCGTCTCAGAAAGCATCGCATTAGAACTCAATCTGGAAAATCAAGATCAAATAATATCACCACAAAATCAAATCTCAGAATAACGCTAGTTTAAGGCCCAGAAAGAGAGATAAAAAGAAACTATAAAAAGGGGGAATACAACCTGATGCAAAGAGGAGGAAAACCCTAGAACGCGACCGCGAAAGAGAAGTTCGAAGTCATCAAAGCCTATACATAATCAGTCAAGGGGAGTTCACCAGCGCCGCCTAATACGCGACGGGCAAACTCACTCCGAGCTCAGATTACCATCATCATCGCCCTTCAAATTCTCATCAAAGCCCCACCGTAAAAATGTAAGACACCGTGCGTTTCATCTCATGCATTTGTTTCTGTTTCAGGCGAAAGAAAGGTAGCAGAGAGGACCGGAAGAGAGCATCGAGGAAGAAGAAAGAGAAGAGAAACGATAATATGAGAGGAAGAGAAACGATGCGCGCCGTTAGGGTTCTGGGGGGGGAAACCTAATCCCCTTCCAATTTGTGATCCGCTTGGGTTGGGTCCGGAAGTGATACCCGGCCCAACCCTCTTTTGTTTTATCTATTTTATATTTTACTTGTTTTATTAATTTTTATTATTTTCAAATTTTTTTTAAAACCTTTTTTCTAACTAAATATTAAACATTTGTTTTTTTAAAAAAAATAATATAATTTAAACCTTTTTTTTAAAAAAAAATCTAGCTTAAACCCTTTTAAAAAATGATAACATAAAAAATAAAAACTTTTTAGATAGTTAAATTAAACTATTTTTTTAAAACATTAAACTTAATTTTTTTTTATTTAAACATCTTTTTTAACTTATTACGTATAAACAATAAAAAAAACTCTCCAATCTTGCACTCTTGTCTCATAATTCATCCATTGACTGTCTGATTCGGTTTATTAACAGTGTTTCCTCGTTTTGCAGCTTGTTACGCTGCCAATAGTTATTTTTGTGTATTTTTAATTCAAATTTTCATTATCATATTGTATCTGCTCCTATCATGTAATCTCGCGAATCCTAATAATCGCGCTTTAATTTCTGCCTTTAAATTTCTGCTTACATGGTTAAATTATGACATTATCTCTCTGTTTGCATGATTCAATTATCTCATGCGTTTACCACTGTTTCTGTCGCACTACACACATCCGAGGGGTAGGTCTAACCGTTTGGCCGCCGCGCCAATAGTCCTCAACTTCAAACCCTTTCACCTTGCAAACCCTAAATTTTCCACAAGCGCCTCGCCGTAGGCAGGATTACAATTTTACCCCTAGCATGAGGTCAAAGAGCCGCCGCGCTCATTTTAGGGTTTCCCGCCGCGGAATCCCTAACCTAATTTAACCCTAATTACAACTTAACAATTCAACGTAGAGATTTGGAGTTTCTACACTCCATGTAAGCGTGTCCTTAAGATGCGTTTATTCCCCATTGAGACCTTGACCACAGTCAAGAAGTTTCTAACCTCCCTATTGAGGGGAACTACGATTACTCTGATTCCACTCCCGTAAGGATACGTAGGCACAGGATGCGATGTCTTGCCGAGTAAACTTAGAATTAACCCCTTAGGTCTCTTTTCTCACTTTTAATCTTTTGTACATATACCTTAAGCAAATAAATAAAGCAGATAGTAAACATTTGAACAAAAGGTTCCTGTAGAGTACTACAGAAGTTTAGGATGCTAATACCTTCCCTAAATTTAACCAACCCCCGAACCCTAGATCTTTCCCCGCATTGTGTTTACGATGCAAAAATAGGTTTTCCCTCTTTTGACCTTTTCCTTCGGATAAATCAAAGAGCGGTTGTGAATTGAATTGTGATTCAAACTCATTAATAGTTTGTGATCCTATTTCCACCGCAACAGAAAATGGCGACTTCACTGGGGAATTAACTTTAACTTTTGAGGGTTATCCCTAACTTGTTCATATTTATTACTATCTGTGTTATTATTCATTTGCATGTATATATTTGTGCTTTGATTGTGGGACTGTTCCTTGTGCTGTGAGATGAGTCCTACACCCGGATCTAGTGTACCTTAGGTAAATGGCAATAGACCAAGGAAACTGTACGACGTATATCGATGCGGTTGATCTGGTGGCCATAGTTAGTGCGACTTCTTGGTTGGTGCTTATATTCCTTAAGTCAAGTTGAGGATAATATTGAGGCTGCCATATGTTGTCAATGCACTAACTGACTTTTAGAACCCTAGTTAACTCATCTTGGCCTTTAGAAGGTAGTGAGGTAGCCGGCTTTGGTGCAGACTGAAGTTGGTTGACACTCGATACTACGCTCATTGAGATCTTAAACTTGGAGGGTTTTGGTTGGCAAGTAAGTTGCCTTCTGAACAACCACCCTTGTGAAGGATCAATGATATTGAGATCCCTTAGAACCTGGTTACTTTTGTAGGACAGGATGAACCATCTAACTTCAGGGGAGGGTACTTGCCTTTGAACCTCATGCAAGCCTTTAACCTAGGACTTTGTGTGTTTTCATGCATTGCATCCATAAAGCATCTCATCGCATTGTATTTCATGGAGTTCAAACATCATTTATGGATATCGCGGGACACCATAAATAAAAAAAATATATATATAAAATGAAAAAACAAGAAAGAGATTTCCTTGGTACCCCACGACATTAGTAAATGTTTTGAATTCCATGAAATCTTCATTTACATTCACATTTTAGCATCATTTACTTTTTTTGCATTGCATGTGTCTCCCGATTTCTCACACTCGGTTCTCTCACCTTCCAGTTTCGTCACCCTGAGTTCTCGGCACCAATACAACACCAGAGCTCAAACTCGGAAAAGAATGGAGGATCAGGCAAAAGAGATCGATCGCCTTAGTAATGAACTCGAAGACCTTCGAGGGGGTATGGGGCGTATGATGGAATTGTTACATGTCATGAATGCTAAGATGGATACCCAGCCCACTGTTGTTTCTGAGATTACCGGCGTTACTGTGGACCCTTCACCAAGTGTGACTGTAGCAAAGGACCCACCTTATGGTCTTGCTCCCGGTTTTGTGCCTCCTCAAGCCACTGTTCCGATTAATCAACCTGTTCAGCAAGCCGTGCCCTTGTTTTCTGAAGTTTCTAGGGGGGCTCCTATCTTCGCACCACCTGTTGTACACACTCGTGCGCAACCGTACTTCAATGAGACAGTTTTTGATAATCTTGATGAGAATGTTGAGGGTTATGAGAAACATGATAAGCTTCGTGAGGAAGTAAACACTATCGTCCAGAGATTGAAAAAGGTAGAGGGTGATCAAATTTTTGGGACTGCTGCAAGAGATGTTTGTTTGGTCTCAGGTTTGGTTATTCCTCCGAAGTTCAAAACTCCGAACTTCGATCGCTATGAAGGTGCCACCTGTCCTAAGAGTCATCTGATCATGTATTATCGCAAAATGGCTGCCCATGTTGAGAATGATAAACTGATGGTTCATTGCTTCCAAGACAGTTTGAAGGGTGCTTCTTCCAAGTGGTATTTAACTTTGGACCAATCCCGCGTTAAGAGCTTTCAAGATTTATCTGACGCTTTCATCAAACACTACAAGTACAATATGGATCTGGCTCCTGACAGAAGACAATTGCTGAGTATGTCACAAAAGAATTCTGAGTCATTCAAAGAGTATGCTCAAAGATGGAGAGAGACTGCTTCGCAGGTAGAACCTCCTTTGTCCGAGAAAGAGTTAGCTGATTGGTTTGTCGACACGGTTCGTCCAGAATTTATCGAGAGAATGGTGGGTAGTGTGACTTCAAATTTCTCCGACATCGTTGCTGTGGGTGTCAAGATTGAATTGGGTATGAAGAGTGGTAAAATGACAAATAATCATGGTGCTTCTAAGGATCAGCCGAAGAAACCTCCGTATAGCTCCCAGAAAAAGAAGGAGGGTGAGACTAATGCTATATCCTCTGGTAGACCAAGAGAACGCTTTTATCAACATCCGCAAGGGTACCCAGTCCAATATGCTCAACAACCCTATGTGGCAGCTATTACACCTTCTTTCAATCAACAGGTTCCCATGTATCAACCTATGCAACAACCTCCTGTTTATCCGCCTCCTGTCAACTACCTACAGGCGCCTAATACTCCTGCTCCTCAACAGCCAAAGAGTCCGGCTCCTCGCCAGAATATGCCGAACAGAAGAACGTATAAACCTTGTCCGCCGATCCCGATGACTTTTACCGAGTTGTATCCCTCTTTGGTCAAGCAGGGTCTCATCACTACTCGGGCTTTGGGTCCGCCTCCTAATCCTCTACCCGCCAATTACAACGCCGCTGCTCACTGTTTATTTCATGAGGGTGCGCCTGGCCACGATCTGGAAAATTGTTATGCTCTCAAAAATATTGTCAGGGATTTATTGGAAAAGAAGATTTTGTCATTCGAAGATCCTCAACCGAATGTTAAGAAGAACCCGTTTCCTAACCATGAGAGTGTCAATGCCATTGGTGCTGATTCGGAAGAAGGTTATGCCCTGGATGTTGAACAGATTAAGACTCCTCTCAAGATGTTCCATTCGAAACTGTTTGAAGCCGGTCTGGTAGATACTTCCCACGCTACATGCGCAAGTTGTGAAGCCAGTAGCAAGGGTTGTGTGGTGGTTCAGAATGATGTGCAGAGTTTGATTAATGAGGGTGTTTTACAAGTGACAAGCCAAGCCAAGAAGGATGTAGTCGCTGTGGTTGAGCCTGTTTTCCATCAGCCTGAATCAAAGGGTAAGGTACCCGTGTTTAATTTATCAGGGGCAGGCTCCGCCAACCTCGTGTTCGATATACCAAGGTCGTATATCCCTAAAGTGAATCAGCCTAAGCCTATAGTTATTCGAAGACCGGGTCCGTTTCCTTTCAGTGATCCTAAAGCCGTGCCTTGGAAATATGACGTGACGGTGATTGACAAGGAGTCTGGGAAGACTATTCCAAATGAAGAGGTTAAGGATACTGTGACCAATATCGCAGAGGTAAGCAGGATGACTCGCAGTGGCCGTGTGTATACTCCCCGTTCTAATGAGGTTCCACCTAAGGAAACAACTAGTATCCCAGTGCCTGCCAAAGACAAAGGTAAGGGAGCCGTTACGGATAATGAAGATGCCGAATTTTTGAGGATCATCAAGAAAAGTGACTATAAAGTTATTGATCAACTTCATCAGACTCCTTCCAAGATCTCAATTCTATCTCTGTTAATGAATTCACCCGCTCATAGGATGGCCTTGCAGAAGGTTTTGACTCAAGCACATGTGGATCAAGATATCAGCACCAGTCGGTTTGATAGTGTGATTGCCAATTTGACCGCTTGTAACACCCTCAGTTTCAGCAATGAAGAGTTACCGAAGGAGGGTCCGAACCATAATCGTGCTTTACATATATCGGTAAAATGTCAAGAGGACAATTTAGCGAGAGTGCTAGTGGACACCGGCTCTTCTCTGAATGTTCTACCCAAGAGGGTTCTTGATAAGTTGGCTTGTAAAGAGACGGTGTTGAAACCTACTCCTTTGGTTGTCAAGGCTTTCGATGGCTCTCGTCGATCGGTAATGGGGGAGGTTGAGCTTCCTATCCTGGTTGGTCCGCAAATTTTTAATATCACGTTTCAAGTCATGGACATTAATCCCAACTACAGTTGTTTACTCGGAAGGCCGTGGATCCATGCCGCTGGGGCAGTGACCTCAACGTTACATCAAAGGATGAAATTCGTGATCGATGGAAAGTTGGTTATTATACACGGTGAGGAGGATCTGATGGTCAGTAACCTGTCCTCTTTCCGTTACATCGAGGCCGACGAGAATGCTTTAGACATTTCCTTTCAAGCACTTGAGATCGCCAATGCTGTTCTGCTGGAGGTCGAAGAGACAGTGGGTCAGGGTAATCCATCTTTTGCATCTCTGAAGAGTACCAAATCAACAATTGACAGGGGCATTCCTGAAGGTTGGGGAGAGGTAATTGATGTCAAGACCAAGACTGATCGCTCTGGGTTGGGTTACAAACCAACTCAGAATGGAGCTGCCACCACTGTCGAAGGGCGTCCAAAGGTTATCCAAGAAGTATTTGTCAGCGGAGGTTTCCAAGTCAATGCCATCAGCGAATGTGAGAAAAATGAAGAGCTGAGCAACCTGGTGTTTAAGGGTGATGCAGTTTTGAACAACTGGGAGGCCGTAGAGATCCCTGTTATTTTTCCCTTGTCAAAGTAATTGTTTTTTAAAGTTTCATTTACATTTTCAAATAAAAATCTGTAGCTCTGCCCAAGGCTATAGGGTTGTTTTGTCGGGCCACCTTTCATTTCTAAAAAGATATTAATAAAAGCATTTTGTTCAATTCCACTTTGGTTCATTTGCGTTTTTCGTTTTCACCTTTAAAAATGAAATTGGCAACCTTTCTTCCAAAAAAAATAAAAAAAAAACAGCATTTCATTCTTACATGTCTTCGAGCATTTTAATTAAGTAAGCCTTCCGTCATGCAGAGATATCGTAAACCTTGTTGGATCCAATGACTTTACTGACACTCCTGACTGGGATGCGCCCATCAATCAAGCCGAGGACGAGGGTGAAGAAGATTTTGAAGTACCCGCGGAACTGACAAGATTGATTGAGTACGAGTACACAGAGCTTCAACCGCATAAAGAGCAGGTGGACCTAATTAACCTCGGTACAGAGGAGAGCAGGAAAGAGGTCAAGATTGGTGCAATGCTTGGGACGGAGATTAGGCCGAGGTTGATTGAGTTGTTAAAAGAGTATATTGATGTATTTGCGTGGTCGTATCAAGATATGTCGGGCCTAGACACGGATATTGTTGTTCACAAGTTGCCGCTTAAGCCAGATTGTCCGCCTATCAAGCAAAAGCTTCGAAGAACGAGACCCGACATGGCTTTGAAGATTCGAGATGAGGTTAAAAAGCAGTTGGATGCAGGTTTCTTGGCAGTCGCAAAATATCCAGATTGGGTTGCCAACATTGTGCCAGTGCCCAAGAAGGACGGTAAAATTAGGATGTGTGTGGATTACAGGGACCTGAACAAAGCAAGTCCGAAAGACGACTTCCCTCTGCCACATATTGATACACTTGTAGACAATACAGCCAGTTTTGCGTTGTTTTCATTTATGGATGGTTTCTCCGGCTATAATCAGATCAAGATGGATCCCGATGATCGAGAGAAGACTACTTTCATTACTCCTTGGGGAACCTTCTGCTACAAGTCATGCCCTTCGGTTTAAAGAATGCAGGGGCAACCTACCAACGTGCTATGACCACTCTTTTTCATGATATGATGCACAAAGAGATTGAGGTGTATGTGGACGATATGATAGCCAAATCTAAGAGTGAAGAGGAACATCTAGACCATTTGGTGAAATTGTTTGAACGACTCAGGAAATATCAGTTGAAATTGAATCCTGCTAAATGTACCTTCGGTGTCAGATCTGGGAAATTGCTTGGTTTCATTGTTAGCCAGCGAGGGATTGAGGTGGATCCTGACAAAGTCCGGGCCATTCAAGATATGCCAGCTCCGCGAACCGAGACGCAAGTTAGAGGTTTTCTGGGACGTCTGAATTATATTTCCAGGTTTATCTTTAATATGACCGCTACTTGTGAACCGATATTCAAGTTGCTTTGCAAGGGGCAGACAGTTGAGTGGAACCCTGATTGTCAGAAAGCGTTCGAGAAGATTAAGGGTTATTTGCAAGATCCCCCTATTCTGATCCCGCTCGTACCTGGAAGACCGTTGTTTATGTACCTTACTGTTCTCGAGAAGTCTATGGGTTGTGTGCTTGGGCAACATGATGAGACTGGGAAAAAGGAACATGCGATTTATTACCTGAGCAAGAAGTTTACCGATTGCGAAAACAGATACTCACCATTAGAGAAAACTTGTTGTGCATTGGCGTGGGCCGCTAAGCGCCTTCGGCAGTATATGGTCTGTCATACCACGTTATTGATTTCTAAAATGGATCTGATCAAGTATATTTTTGAAAAACCTGCTCAAACCGGGAGGCTAGCCCGTTGGCACATGTTGTTATCCGAATATGACATCCAGTATGTACCCCAGAAAGCGATTAAGGGTAGTATTTTATCCGATTATCTTGCAGACCAGCCAGTTGAAGATTATGAACCTCTTAAGCTCGATTTTCCTGATGAGGATATTTTGTTGATTAAAAGAGATTGCGAAGAGCCAGATCCGAGCGAAGGCCCAGAACCAGGACTTTGGTGGAAAATGATGTTTGATGGTTCCTCAAATTTCAATGGGCATGGTATAGGCGCCGTTTTGATGAACCCAAAGGGTGGATTTACCCCATTTACCGCAAGGTTGGACTTTGAGTGTACTAACAACGTTGCAGAGTATGAAGCGTGTATCCTCGGCCTCGAAGCAGCGATTCACCTCCGAATCAAACTTCTTAAAGTAAGTGGTGACTCAGCCTTGGTTATCTACCAGGTACAAGGCAAATGGGAAACGAAGAATGAGAAGCTGATCCCTTATAAGGACTACATTATTGAGCTGATCAAGTATTTCGACGAGATAGAGTTCGAGCATGTTCCTAGATCCGAGAATCACGTAGCTGATGCATTAGCCATGTTAGCATCTATGTGGAAAGTTAAATTCGTTAATGAAGCACCTCTTATCCATATTGAGCGCAAGGTTGAGCCCGCTTATTGTCAGTTGGTCGAAGAAGTTGAGGTGGATGAAAAGCCTTGGTTTCACGATATCAAGAACTATCTCGTCAAGCAGGAATACCCCGATGGCGCTACTGGTCTGGACAAAAAGACATTGAGAAGACTGGCGTCCAAATTCTTTATCAGTAATGGCGTGTTATACAAAAGAAATCACGACATGGTCCTGCTCAGATGTGTTGATAAACGGGAAGCGGACATGTTACTGCAGGAAATTCATGAGGGGACCTTCGGAACTCATGCCAGTGGTTATGCTATGTCCAAGAAGATGTTAAGGGCGGGGTATTATTGGTTAACCATGGAAGCTGACTGCATCCAATACGCTAGAAAATGCCATAAGTGCCAAATTTATGCTGATAAAATGCATGTACCTCCGTCACCGTTGAATGTTTTGTCTTCACCATGGCCGTTCTCTATGTGGGGCATTGACATGATTGGGGCAATTGAGCCGAAAGCTTCTAATGGACATCGTTTTATCCTCGTTGCTATAGATTATTTCACCAAATGGGTAGAGGCTGCCTCCTACACCAACGTGACCAAGCAAGTGGTCGCCCGCTTCATCAAGAAAGAAATCATCTGCCGTTATGGAGTCCCAAGCCGGATAATAACTGACAATGGCACCAATCTGAATAATAAGACTATGAAAGAGCTGTGTGACAACTTCAAGATCACTCACCACAATTCTTCTCCATACCGTCCTAAGATGAATGGGGCCGTTGAAGCTGCGAATAAGAATATCAAGAAGATCCTGCAAAAGATGGTTGTGACTTACAAAGATTGGCATGAGATGTTACCGTTTGCTTTGCATGGATACAGAACCTCAGTAAGAACTTCGACAGGGGCAACACCTTTCTCATTGGTGTATGGAATGGACGTCGTGCTCCCCGTCGAAGTAGAGATACCTTCGCTAAGAGTGTTAATGGAAGCTGAACTTGAGGAAGCTGAGTGGGTTCAAGACAGATTGGATCAGTTGAATCTCATTGACGAGAAGCGCTTGACAGCCATGTGCCATGGGCAATTATATCAGAAACGGATGAAAAGAGCGTTTGATAGGAAGATTCGTATCCGTGAGTTCCGTCAAGGAGAGCTCGTACTCAAAAAGATCTTGCCAGTACACAAAGATATGCGTGGAAAGTGGATGCCCAATTATGAAGGCCCATTCGTTGTAAAGACTGTCTTCTCCGGAGGGTCTCTAATACTTACGACAATGGACGGTGAAGAACTAGCACATCCCGTGAATTCTGATGCAGTCCGAAAATATTATGCCTAAAAACCTGCTAAGTCGAAAACCTTCAAAAGGCGACTTAGGCAAAAGTAAGGGTTGAAAAGAAAAAGAAATAATAACAAAAGCTCGCTAAGTTGAAAACCCGAAAGGGCGGCTTAGGCAAAAAAGAGCGTCCCGGTGGATTGAAAACCCGAAAGGGCGGTCCAGGCAAAAGTTAGGGACAAAGGCATTTCATTGCATCAGAAGACACTGATTATCTCGAACACACTTTCCGCATGAGAGCCATGTTTCAGTTCTTTCATCCTTGCCCAAAGCAGGATTCTGGATTAGTCTTAGTTAGTAGTGTCAGTAGGTGTTATTGGATTCAATGTAACCTTTTTCTCATGTTGCCAATTTCAAAATGTAATCATCTGTGGAGCTATGCCTTCAGCGAGCAGCCACCCTTTAATAAAAGATACCATCTCGTTACTTACATTCCTTGGTGCATTACTCTTTATTTTCTATTGTTATGCAAAATGCGTTTATTCTTAAAATTTGAAAATGAAAGGTGCATTGTAGATTTTTCAAAAACTGTTTTTCAAAAACAACAAATTTGAAATAAATTACTTTGACTAGTGGAAATTCCGACAGGATCTCTTCATTCCCCGGAAATATCATTATTGCAGAAACACTTTCAAACCATTGCCCCGTGATAGTCCCCAGAGAGACCATAAGCTGACAACTTTTTCTTGGGTAACTCAAAAGTGTCCCTCAGGTTTTCTTCTCCCCATGTGAAGATGTGATACTGTACACCCAAGCAGAGAACGCAGGGTATCTCCGTTGAGATGTTTATTTCGTCTCTCGTCCTATCTCTAGTCTGTCTCGTCAGCATACGCAGGGGCATAAGCATCAATGCCTATTTCATTTCATATTCATTACATATTCATTACATACTCATTACATACTCATTTCATAACATCTGGCATACATAAACATTAACATATATTCACACTAACATATGCATCAACATATGCAGTAGCATTCACAGGTTCATCGTGTCTCCATCATTGGTCGTTACCGCCAAGTAACTGGGGTTTGCCCATTCTCTCCAAATAGATTGTCAGCCCTAAGCATAAAGTACTTACTTGTTTCCTGTTTCCCCACGGAGCTCGATCCTCGTGGATGACGGTTACTTCAGCTATCTTTCCTCGCCAGGATTAGATATTTACCCTCCGAGATCATTCCCTCGATGGAGTCTTGATTACCAGTTTTCTTTCTAGCCGATCCTAGATTGAACCTCAGTCATGTCGATCGTCAATCCCAACCAGACGTGCATTTATTTTGCACTATCTTTCAAGAAAATCAACTACAATCATTTACAAATACACGCCAGTTCACGCCTGGGAAATATATCAGTACAACACTTTACAATCCTACATGTTACAGCCCTTTACACTTTACATTTTACAGCATCAACACACGACATTTCTCACCTAAGAAGTCGATCATATCCTCGTTATGACTCGCAGCAAATGGCCATCTCCATGGAGCAGTTGGGCTTCCATTTACCTGCCGTCTTGAGGTTTGAACCAAATCGTATTCAGGAGAGCACGATCTTGAGTTACGGGGAGGTTTGAGCAGTTTCATATTCAGGAGAGCACGATTCTGAAGTTATGAAGAAGTTCGTTTATCCTTTAGTAAAAGAAGGAGCGGAATCATATTCAGGAGAGCACGATTCTGAGTTATGAGGAAGTTCGATTACCCAGTTTCATATTCAGGAGAGCACGATTCTGAAATACGAAGAAATTCAGTCAACCAAATCATATTCAGGAGAGCACGATTCTGAAATATGAGTATATTCAGTCATCCAGTTTCATATTCAGGAGAGCACGATTCTGAAGTATGAGAAAGTTCAGTCAGCCCTTTTCATATTCAGGAGAGCACGATTCTGAAATATGGAGATTTTCATTTACCCTTTATCCGAATCATATTCAGGAGAGCACGATTCTGAAGTATGAGGAAGTTCAGTTTACCCTTTTCATGTTCAGGAGAGCACGATCTTGAAGCATGAAGAAGTTTACTTATCCCTCGGTCCCTTCCAACGATAAGCGACAATCCTCGCCCGAGAAGCTTATCAGGGCAATTCCCATCAAAGTCCATTTATTTTGGCATACAGTCGGTCTTTACCCTGTATATTTGCTACGGAGTTCCGAAAAGTCCGTTTGATCCTGTCACGAGGGGTAGTTTATAGAAGTTTGGATGTTATTCTTTGCTCAATGCTCCAGCATTCTGTAATCAATCTTACAATCGTACGTGATCCAGTTGTATTTTTAGATTCCCCAGTGGAGACCGTCTCATAGGTACCATCTCCATTCGAGGATCTCATTCCTTTTCTAAAAGTGACAATTGGTCATTCGCACCAGTTGACTGTCATTTTTAGATTTCCTCAGTGTTGTACCGTATCTCAGCGTGTCTTTTTCCCCAGTGAGTTCTTCTCGTTGGCGTCTGTCCCGGTGTCGTCATGTTCGGCAGCATTTTCGCATTCATTATTCCAGCATACGCGTCATATCATAGTCATGGCATCATCTGCGTTAAGTCGTTCCAGTTTTATCCATAGCATTGCATATCGTCGCATATAAGGGCAAAATTTTCGGTTATCTATATTTAAATCTCTCCACCACGATTCCTCGAGTCTCTGTCACTCAAATCGTCCGGTGTAGCTATTTAAATAGGGGCAACTGTAATACCCCAAATTTTACCCTTACATTTAGTCAGGCATTTCGCATATCATCTCCTATGAACATTTGCTAACCACTAACAAGTCATGGAGGTGTCTGTTTTGCAGATTTGGTCCCAGGGGTATTTTGGTCATTTTACACAAATTCTACCAATTCTTTGAAAACGGGCTGTTATTACGTTCTGAGGCATTTATTTGCCAATTGGGTCAAGGTGCCGGTATGTTTTGTCAGAAATATGATTGGACTCGGGACCGCGTCTTATATGATGTTGAAACATTTCTAAAGCAGTTTTGTTTCCTCTTAATAAGATGAAGTTGGTTTGAAAAAGAAGTAGGCACTGTTATGGTTATTTTGAGAAGTGATGTGATCAGCGAGATTTTAATTTGAACTTGTTTGGATATAACTATATGGCGGGATATCATTTATAAAAGGCAAAAGAGAAGTAAGTTTGAACTTTGTGTTCATAAGTACTTATAAGCTACAACTCAAGAAGGAATTTAGTATTCATGGATAATTTGAATTTACAAGTGAGAAAGTAAATATGAATATTTGTTGAATTTCATTTCATAAATATTTATAATTTACAAATTGATAAGTGAATTTGAACTGTTTCACAAGAAATTACATTAAGTCAATAAGCATCTATCCTAAATCCTAAAAGTTCCTAAGGGTCTTCATGCTGTCTTTAAGTTTCGCCGCAAATCTCGACTAACCTGCACATCAAAAAGAAAACAAACAATGTAGAAAAAATGTTAGAAGTTTCTTGACACTCTCAGAACAATGTCATCATCGAGTGCCGGGAGTGGCACAACCGAAGCTGCGTCCTACCCCCGTTACCGATCCGCGCCGTGGGCGTCAGATCAGGTAATGCTTGTTCTTATCGATACGGGACATCCGAGAGATAGAAAAAATAAAAGAAGTGGGGCTGATTCGTTTTGCCGTGATTGGATTTCCAAACTGATACGAGAATAAGGCAACATGGGCAAGTTTGGACTCAGACCTGGATGCCGGCAGGTCTGAGTCGCTATGGTTCCGAAGTTTCCAACACCTGAAAAGCCACAAACGCATCAATGTCAGATTCAGAATTTGGAACTCAAAGCCTAAATAGTTCATGAGCAGCATCAGTTCTGAACCATGTACAGAAGAATGAGACACACAACAAGCTGCGGCAAAATAACATAGGACAAGGTATCAAAAGATTCAGCAACCCCAATTTCATAACAGAGTTTAAAACAGTTCAGTTCAAGAAACAGGCAACAAAACCGTAGAACCAATATCAACTACAGCAAGCAAAGAGAAGCAACACGAGTTACAACCTGCAATAACAAGGTAGTATCAGCTGTAAGCATCACAGTGCAACAACAACAGGTTTTTTCACATCAACAATATCAGCTACGAGCAAGCATCATTCGCAAGCACCAACATTGCAACAATAGCCTCTAACAAACGGTTCAGATTCACGAATCATCATCACCGTTTCAAGTTCCCCCCGACAATAGCAATTTCTGAGCTACAAACAATAGCAGCAACAAATATCAGTTGCAAACAACGCCGACTGCAACACAGCGAGCAACACCAGTTCAACATCTGCAGGTATCAATTGCAAGCAAAACAAGTCGACTAGCATCTGCAAACAATTTCAAGAGCAACCATTAGTAACACCAACAGCGGTACAATCAATATCAGTCACAAACAGGTAGCAAGCGAGGCGAGCTACGAACACATCAACCCTTATCAGAAGAATTGAGTTCGAGCAAATCAGAGAAGCATGATTCAGTTTATCACGAAGCAGTTCAAATGGAATCAGAATAGAAAATCCAGTTAACCAAGACGAAACAGATATCCGGCAAAATCACAGGGGTAGCCACAAACGAACACATACACGGCTCAGCTCAACATGATAGCTAATCGTCCCCACCAATTCAATCAGAAGCAGTAACATAAGCGAAAAACTAGGATTATAGCATACTGCTCCAAATGGTTCAGACTCAGCGTCATCATTACCGCGTACCCGTCTCGGCGGCTAAGACCAACACAACATCAAGCCCTCTCTGAAAGAAGAAGAGGAAAAGAATCTGAGCTGCATCAAAGAAACGAATCAATCAAAAAAACGAATCAGTTCGAGATCGATAACAGAACAGAAAAACGAATCCTTCAAGGAGTTCTGTGAATCAAAATCAGATATCAATCAATCCAATCTGAAGGCAAATCATATCAGAAAAACAATAGAAAGATTTTGATTTGATATCAATCCCCAATCTGAATCAATCAAACAAATCAGTTCGAAATCAAGCAAATCAGTTCGAATTAATTCAGATATCAAACAGGTCAACAGAAATCCAAAGGCAATCCAATCCACATCTGCAAAAATCCAACAAAATCGAATCAATCAAGGAATTCTGGAAAAGGAAGGTATGAAGGAGTAGGGCAAACTGTATCAGAGAAAAACAGAAAACAAATTTGACATCGATATCAATTCCCAAATCAGGGATGGAATAAATCGTATCAAGTGAATCAAAACGAGTTCAGAATCATATCAAGAGAAATCCCAATCAAATCCTAAGAGGAGAAATAGGATTCAATCATGTATCAGCAAGAACCAAATCGTATCCCATTGGAATGTATTTCGGATCAATCAACGAACTAGTGTCAAATTCATACCAGAAAAATGAATTAAGATCCCAATCGTCTCAGAAAGCATCGCATTAGAACTCAATCTGGAAAATCAAGATCAAATAATATCACCACAAAATCAAATCTCAGAATAACGCTAGTTTAAGGCCCAGAAAGAGAGATAAAAAGAAACTATAAAAAGGGGGAATACAACCTGATGCAAAGAGGAGGAAAACCCTAGAACGCGACCGCGAAAGAGAAGTTCGAAGTCATCAAAGCCTATACATAATCAGTCAAGGGGAGTTCACCAGCGCCGCCTAATACGCGACGGGCAAACTCACTCCGAGCTCAGATTACCATCATCATCGCCCTTCAAATTCTCATCAAAGCCCCACCGTAAAAATGTAAGACACCGTGCGTTTCATCTCATGCATTTGTTTCTGTTTCAGGCGAAAGAAAGGTAGCAGAGAGGACCGGAAGAGAGCATCGAGGAAGAAGAAAGAGAAGAGAAACGATAATATGAGAGGAAGAGAAACGATGCGCGCCGTTAGGGTTCTGGTGGGGGAAACCTAATCCCCTTCCAATTTGTGATCCGCTTGGGTTGGGTCCGGAAGTGATACCCGGCCCAACCCTCTTTTATTTTATCTATTTTATATTTTACTTGTTTTATTAATTTTTATTATTTTCAAATTTTTTTTAAAACCTTTTTTCTAACTAAATATTAAACATTTGTTTTTTTAAAAAAAATAATATAATTTAAACCTTTTTTTAAAAAAAAAATCTAGCTTAAACCCTTTTAAAAAATGATAACATAAAAAATAAAAACTTTTTAGATAGTTAAATTAAACTATTTTTTTAAAAAATTAAACTTAATTTTTTTTTATTTAAACATCTTTTTTAACTTATTACGTATAAACAATAAAAAAAACTCTCCAATCTTGCACTCTTGTCTCATAATTCATCCATTGACTGTCTGATTCGGTTTATTAACAGTGTTTCCTCGTTTTGCAGCTTGTTACGCTGCCAATAGTTATTTTTGTGTATTTTTAATTCAAATTTTCATTATCATATTGTATCTGCTCCTATCATGTAATCTCGCGAATCCTAATAATCGCGCTTTAATTTCTGCCTTTAAATTTCTGCTTACATGGTTAAATTATGACATTATCTCTCTGTTTGCATGATTCAATTATCTCATGCGTTTACCACTGTTTCTGTCGCACTACACACATCCGAGGGTTAGGTCTAACCGTTTGGCCGCCGCGCCAATAGTCCTCAACTTCAAACCCTTTCACCTTGCAAACCCTAAATTTTCCACAAGCGCCTCGCCGTAGGCAGGATTACAATTTTACCCCTAGCATGAGGTCAAAGAGCCGCCGCGCTCATTTTAGGGTTTCTCGCCGCGGAATCCCTAACCTAATTTAACCCTAATTACAACTTAACAATTCAACGTAGAGATTTGGAGTTTCTACACTCCATGTAAGCGTGTCCTTAAGATGCGTTTATTCCCCATTGAGACCTTGACCACAGTCAAGAAGTTTCTAACCTCCCTATTGAGGGGAACTACGATTACTCTGATTCCACTCCCGTAAGGATACGTAGGCACAGGATGCGATGTCTTGCCGAGTAAACTTAGAATTAACCCCTTAGGTCTCTTTTCTCACTTTTAATCTTTTGTACATATACCTTAAGCAAATAAATAAAGCAGATAGTAAACATTTGAACAAAAGGTTCCTGTAGAGTACTACAGAAGTTTAGGATGCTAATACCTTCCCTAAATTTAACCAACCCCCGAACCCTAGATCTTTCCCCGCATTGTGTTTACGATGCAAAAATAGGTTTTCCCTCTTTTGACCTTTTCCTTCGGATAAATCAAAGAGCGGTTGTGAATTGAATTGCGATTCAAACTCATTAATAGTTTGTGATCCTATTTCCACCGCAACAGTTGTGAAAACGTTCGATGGAACCAAACGCCATGTTTTCGGGGAGGTGACGTTGCCGATCCAAGTCGGGCCGGAAATGTTCGACGCGATCTTTTACATTATGGACATCATGCCTACCTACAACTGTCTCTTAGGCCGACCATGGATCCATTCTGCCGGAGTCGTGACCTCCACGCTGCACTAGAAGCTCAAGTACGCTGTCGGAGGTAGCATAGTGACCGTATGTGGCGAGGAAGACATAATGGTGAGCCATTTGTCGTCCTTCAAATATGTTGAGATGGATGGGGAAATCCACGAAACCCTATGCCAAGCGTTCGAAGCTGTTAAAGTCAAGAACGTAGCTCCTGCGATCACTGAGAAGCCAGAGATGACTCTCTCTTCCTTCAAGGAAGCCCGGGCCGTTGTCCAAGCTGGATCTACCCCAGGCTGGGGGCGAATTTTGGAGATACCTAACAAGCAAGACAAGTTTGGGTTGGGATATTCTCCTACGGCTGAAGCCTCCTCTTCTAGCAGTGCGTCGCGAGGTAAAGGGCCGATCCAGTTTACAAGCGGCGGAGTAATATTTGAAAGTGTCAATGCGGTGTCTGAAGACAGCGGAGATAGCGACTGTGACCTAGACTCTTGGATCCAGCCAAGCAAGCCAGGCGAGAGCCTTAACAACTGGTCCGTCAAGGATATCATCCAGATGACAAGCAACGAGTAATGATTTACTTTTTCCAATCATTGTACAACCCTATGTCCTACCCGGGGCATGATGGTTTTATTGTCAGGGCCTTGTTTGATTATGTACATGCATTTTATCAATAAATCAAAAGGCGTTTTTCTTCGTATTCAAATATTGTGATCTCTGTGATTCCTGTTTTACATTTGTTTTGAAAAACAATAAAATGGCAATGAGGTTTGTGCTAACCTGCATATCCTTGTTTTAAGCTTAACCCTTGTTATTGCAGGATCCACATAGCAGATGACATCAACTTTGGACCTTTTACGACTCACTTCGACTTCGATTTCCCGATCTATCAAGCCGAAGAAGAGATTGATGAAGACGAAGACCTTCCCGAAGAGTTGGCCCGCTTGTTGAAACAAGAAGAGAAAGTTATTCTGCCTCACGAGGAAGAAATCGAGATTGTGAATCTGGGTTCTGAAGAACTTGTCAGGAACGTCAGGATAGGGGCTGCATTGCAGAGTGATGTCAAGCAAAGATTGATCGAGATGCTAAGAGAGTATCGTGACGTCTTTGCTTGGTCATACGAAGATATGCCCGGACTTGATACTGACATCGTGGTCCACCACTTGCCGTTGCAAGAAGATTGCCCTCCCGTTAAGCAGAAGCTTAGGAGGACACGACCAGATATGGCCGTTAAGATCAAAGAAGAAGTGCAAAAGCAGCTTGATGCTGGCTTTTTAGCGGTCACTACTTACCCTCCGTGGGTCGCCAACATAGTGCCTGTACCGAAGAAGGACGGTAAGGTACGAATGTGCGTCAATTATCGGGATTTGAATAGGGCGAGCCCTAAAGATGATTTCCCGCTGCCTCATATTGATGTGTTGGTCGACAATACAGCTCAATTCTCCGTATTTTCATTCATGGATGGCTTCTCCGGTTATAATCAGATCAAGATGGCGCCGGAAGACATGGAGAAAACTACGTTTATTACTCCTTGGGGAACATTTTGCTACAAGGTAATGCCTTTCGGTCTGAAGAACGCAGGGGCCACTTACCAACGAGCAATGGTAACTTTGTTTCATGATATGATTCATCATGAGATTGAAGTCTACGTTGATGACATGATTGCGAAGTCCCAAACGGAGGAGGGACATCTGGTCAATTTGCTGAAGCTTTTTGAGAGGCTTAGGAAGTCCAGGTTGAGGCTGAATCCTAACAAGTGTACTTTCGGAGTACGGTCCGGAAAACTACTGGGGTTTATCGTGAGCGAAAGAGGCATCGAGGTTGATCCTGCGAAGATAAAAGCGATACAAGAAATGCCAACGCCAAAAACAGAAAAAGAAGTTCGTGGTTTCTTTGGCAGAATAAACTACATTGCAAGGTTTATCTCTCAGCTCACGACCATGTGTGAACCGATGTTCAAACTGCTAAAGAAAGATCAGGCGATTATCTGGAACGAGGATTGTCAGAAGGCATTTGATAAGATAAAACAGTATTTGCAGGAACCTCCGATCTTGATACCCCCAGTGGCCGGAAGACCCCTAATCATGTACTTGATAGTTCTTGAGAATAGTATGGGGTGTGTTCTCGGTCAGCACGACGAGACGGGCAGAAAGGAGCATGCCATTTACTACTTGAGTAAAAAGTTCACAGATTGTGAATCTCGCTACTCGATGCTGGAGAAGACGTGTTGTGCACTAGCATGGGCTGCCAAACGTTTATGACAGTACATGCTCAATCACACAACCATGCTAATTTCGAAGATGGACCTGATCAAGTACGTCTTCGAGAAGCAAGCACTTTCGGGCAGGATTTCCAGATGGCAAATGGTGTTGACGGAATATGACATTCAATATGTTTCCCAGAAGGCCATCAAGGGCAGCGTATTGTCTGAATACCTGGCCGAACAGCCGATCAAGGATTATCAGCTGATGAAATTTGAATTCCCTGATGAGGATATCATGTTTCTTAAAGCGAAAGATTGCGATGAACCGTTGCCCGATGAGGGTCCAGATAGTAAATCCCAGTGGAAGTTGATATTTGACGGGGCGGTTAATTCTTACGGAAGTGGCATTGGGGCGATCATCACGACTCCCCACGGATCCCACATCCCGTTCACTGCGAGACTGACGTTGCCAGTCACCAATAATGAAGCGGAGTACGAAGCATGCATCATGGGTCTAGAAGAAGAAATTGATTTGAGAATCAAGAACCTAGACGTGTATGGTGACTCGGCGCTTGTGATCAACCAGATTAAAAGGGAGTGGGTGACTCGCCAATCGAATTTGGTGTCGTACATGAATTATGCCAGAAGGCTACTTCCGTTCTTTGATCGAGTGGAACTCCATCATGTGCCCAGGACCGAGAATCAGATGGCTGATGCCTTACCCACGTTGGCTTCGATGTATAAAGTCAATTTTTGGAATGAAGCTCCAAGAATTGTCCTTTCTCGTCTTGATAGACCTGCATTTGTCTTTGCGATCGAGGAAGCCTCCGACGGCAAGCCATGGTTCCATGACATTCAGACCTTCCTTATGACTAAGGAGTATCCCGCGGGAGCGTCAACCCAGGATAAGAAGACTCTGAGGAGGCTGTCTGGAAATTTTTATCTCAATCCTGATGGAGTTTTGTATAAAAGAAACCACGATTTCGTGCTACTCAGATGTGTAGATGAGAAAGAAGCGAGTATGCTCATGGAAGAAGTCCATGAAGGCACATTTGGTACGCACGTTGGCGGGCATGCTATGACGAGAAAGATCCTGAGAGCAGGATACTACTGGCTGACGATGGAATCGGATTGCTTTAAATTCGCGAAGAGATGTCATAAATGCCAGATTTATGCTGATAAAGTTCATGTGTCGCCGTGCCTATTAAATGTCATGTCCTCCCCGTGGTCGTTCTCCATCTGGGGCATCGACATGATAGGCAAGATCGAGCCCACTGCATCTAACGGTCATCGCTTCATTCTAGTAGCTATCGACTACTTCACCAAGTGGGTGGAGGCAGCCTCATATGCTAATGTGACCAAGTAGGTGGTGGCTAAATTCATAAAGAGGGATATCATCTGTCGCTACGGAATTCCCGAGCGGATCATTACCGATAATTGTTCGAATCTGAATAACAAGATGATGAAGGAGCTGTGCCAGAGTTTCAAGATTGAACACCACAACTCATCTCCTTACCGGCCGAAGATGAATGGCGCCGTTGAAGCGGCCAATAAAAACATTAAGAAGATTGTACAGAAGATGGTTGTGACCTATAAGGATTGGCACGAGATGCTGCCATTTGCACTGCACGGTTATCGTACGACGGTACGTACATCAACCGGGGCAACTCCTTTCTCCTTGGTGTACGGTATGGAAGCTGTCCTACCGTTAGAAATGGAGATCCCTTCTTTGCGAGTTTTGGTTGACGTGAAACTCGACGAGGCAGAATGGATTAAGAACCGACTAAACCAACTCAGCCTGATGGACGAGAAGAGGTTAACATCGATTGCATATGGTCGTCGGTACCAAAGCCGAATGAAGAAAGCTTATGATAAGAAGGTGCGCCCTAGAAGCTTTCAGACGGGTGATCTCGTCCTGAAGAAGATTCTTCCTCCACACTCCGATCACCGGGGCAAGTGGACTCCTAATTACGAAGGTCCGTACATTGTCAGCAAGGTCTTCTCGGGAGGAGCTTTGTTGTTATCCACGATGGATGGTGAAGATTTTGCATCCCCGGTGAACGCGGACGCAATTAAAAAATACTTTGCTTAAAAAATGACCCGCTGGAAAGAAAAAGAGCATCCAGGCAAAAAGGGGGCATCCTGGCGAACCATAAAAAAGGAAAAAGGTTCGGGCAAAAATTAGGGATATAAATTGAAAAAATGTACACCCGCAAAGTCGAAAACCTGGAAGGGCGACTTTGGCAAAAAAGGGTATCCCGGTGAATCGAAAACCCGGAAGGGCGATTCAAGCAAAAGTTAGGGATTTGAAAAAGCAAGTGACCGCGTTCCACGTGTGGACTGCATTTGTTTAGTGGTTTGGAAGACCTGAGGGCCGTTTATCTAAATCAATCTCTTCTGAAGCTGAAGCGTCGGAGAGGTATCGAAGTCGAGTGGGTCATAGAGGGATCAACTCATGGTGTTCGTCTACGCCTCGTTGCCGACATGTGTATATACTGACGTATATTTATGTTTTTATATTTGCGCGACTTCCTCATTCCAGGAGCTTGCATCTGTTGTAAAACATTTTTACCCATTCAGGGGTTCGTTATCAATAAAATGTATACTATTCAGCAATTCTGTTTGTCTGTTTAGCATTTATCTGTTTTGTTTCCGAAAAAGAACGCCGATGTTTTTGATAAAATGCGCATACATAAACTTACTGGCCTAGGCCACTGATTGTTGAAACAATGAATTACTTGAACATTGTCACAAGATGATAACCTTGATAGGTCCCTTTGAGAAGGGTATCTTGTCTGTTTGTTTGTGTTGTTGCAGGTGTAGCATATATCAGGTAGTACACCGTATGCGTCCCCAAGCAGAATGAGTCCTTCTTCTCCAGCAAAGTTCAGCAGCCTCTCCCTGCAGAGTCTGAACGTGAGATCGTAAGCATTGATATGTTTTCCCTAAGCAGAGAAGATTCTCTCCCCAATCAGATGCATCCCGAAGGAACGTCATCTCCCTAGCTGAGTCATATACTGAAGCGTGCAGCAATCGATAGTTCCAGACCGAAGTCTCCGGCAGAATTGAAATTCCCCATAGAGTCATACTCTCTCCTAAGCAGGATGATTCCTTCTTCCCCATCCGAGTTTGCAGATCCCCAAGGGAGTCGAGCCCTTGGAAGCAGTTCGGGCCATGATTGGTTTTCCCCAGTAGAGTGTTGAATAGCTGATGTTGTATTTCCCCGCTAGAGTCGTTACCTCCAGGAAAGGTTGGCTGCGAATGCCATGCAGTTTGTTTCTGTGGTTGACATCGCTTTCCTCAGCAGGTCCAGGGTCTCGTGGAGCTTCGTTCCCCCGCAGCAGTCGACTGAGGTTCATTTCCCCAGGCGGAGTCCGATTAAGATTGGCGTGACTTTTTCTCCTTGGCAGGATGATTCCTTCCCCCACCAGAGTGGTTCTTTCTCCTTGACAGGAGGATTCTCCCTTCAGCATTTATTTTGCTGATGGGATCGTAGCATTTCGCATGATTGCATAGCATTTACCTAAAAAACGCGTAGCATTTCCACCGCGTGGAGCATTACGCCATTGTCAAAGCATATGCGTATGAAACATGAGCTAGGTCGTTACCGTTCTTGTTTTGCAGGTGTTCCTCCGCAGAGTCGCTTGCTCAAGATGATTCTTGAATTCCCCAGCAAAGTCGTTTGCCCAAGATGGTTCTTGAATTCTCCAACAAAGACGCTCGTTTAAGATGAATCTTAAAACCCCAGTGAAGTCGCCAGAGTTGGTTGCTCAAGTTGATGCTTAGAGTCCCCGGCAGAGTGTTTGCTCAGGATGATTCCTGAAATCTCCCGCAGAGCTATTGGTTCAGGGTGATTCTTGAAGTCCCCGCGGAGTTATTTGTTCAAGATGATTCTTGATGTCCTCAGCAGAGTTGACTCACCCAGAATGATTTCTGGATCCCCGAAGCAGAGTTACATGATAGTTCTCCAGAATCCCCAGCGGAGATGCGTCATCCCCAGCAGGTTTCCGAACAGTGAAGTTGAAACTTCCCCTGAAGACTTGATGATTGAAGTTCAACCGTATTGACGAAGCAGTTCTCTCAGCTGATGCGGAGTGCGTGATGGTAGAAGTTGGATATCCCCAATTGGTTCATGATTGACTGAGAATTCCATTCCCGACTTACTGACGAAGTTTGGCTGACGCCCAAAGATTTCTTTGAATGCCCAATGGCATGGTTAACTTGATTGTTGATCTGATAAGTCCCGAGGAATCCTGATGCCTGGCGGTATGATCGACTATGTATCACCGGTTACCGTGTGACCAATCCCCCAACTAGTTGTCGTGCACCTAATATTTCAGTTTTCGAATATTGGTTCCCATCAGAGTACCGTGTACTTGTGCAGTTGGCAAATTTTCGGGTTTATTGGTATTCAACCGTCTTTTACCTTGATTGTTTGAGAGTTGTTCGCTTCTCACCCAGTCAGGTTCAAGCCGTTTGAATAGGGGCAGCTGTTGCACCCCAAAATTTGCCCAACCTTTCTTTACCTAGCTTATGTTTCATTTCATTCACATTAGCATTATCATTTGCATTTCATTGACATGTATGCAGGAGATCAAGAGGTATGATCACCAATTAAGAGCTATACAAGACTATGAAGCTAGCTAAGAAGGTTATTCAGGTGCTCAAGGGTTGATATCCTTGTCAGAGAAGTTAAAAGATCCTCAGAAAGAGTGGTTGAAACCAAGAGGGTGTATCTCCTAGCTTGAGAGTTATGGGGAAGAACATCAGATGATTCTGAGGCCATGAAAATGGACTTGAGGTCTTGAGAGAGATCATGAGAAGTGTTGAAGATCACTTTGATGCCTAGACAGGTCATTATGCAAGATTAAGAAGCCTCAGCCATGAGTGGTGCAGCTAGGGTTTGACTGGGTCAACCCTAAGTCAACTGAAGACTTGGAGGAAGTTGAGACCTAATCCAAGAGCCATGTGATCATGGATTGATGCATTGAGATGCTATAAGTATGATTCCAAGGTCAACTCATCATGATTGGAGAGTTTGAGAATTTTCAAGCTAGGGTTTCTAAGGCTTGACAGTGTAAAATCCCCTAGTTTGACCCCTATCTTCAAGGCAGTTTAGCTCAAGATGGGATTGTCATCTCATCTTACCCCAAACATGAATGTTGTAGAGCATGATCTTAGATTTAATTTGAGTTCTAGAAGTCCTTGATAGGATTTTTAGAACTCAAGTTATGACTTTGACAAGTTACAGGTCATCTGAGGTATGTGAATTTGGGGGCTTGAAAATTGTCCAACTTGCATGAACCTTTTGCCCTAGAAGGATGATTCCTATGAACTTTTGGTCAACATGAATGTTGTTCCTTATTCCCTTAGCTTTCTAGATAGTACTAGAAGTCCTTGATAGGATTTGTAGAACTCAAGTTATGGCTTTGACAAGTCAAGGGCATTTTGGTCATTTGGAGATTACAGGTCATTTCAACCATAAGGCCATAACTCCTATTTCCAAGCTTCAAATGGGAAAATGTTCAACATAAAACTTGTTCAAAATGATGTTTTAAGTCTAGTAAAGAGGTCATGAGTTATTGGAAGTGCTTGTATCTCAAAGTTGCAAAAATGACCTAAAGTAAGGGTATAAGTTAAATAAATCAAAGTTGGAAATTGATACTTTTGATCTACACATCCAAACCAAGGCATGTAATAGGTCATTTTGACTCTAAAAGACATTTTAAGAACATTGGTTTAGCCACATTTTTGAGTTGAGGTCTAATTTGTGGACTTGCTTTGAAAAGTAGTTACTTACATCTTAGGTAACATTTGCAAAACCTAGAATCAAGGCATGAGCAAGATCCCTTGCAAGCAAAACACTTCCAAAATGTCACTAGGGGTGAAATTGGAAGAGAATGGGATGGATTTCAAGCTGCAAACAGAACTATGCACACCATGGCATATAAGTGAAATTCTCATGACATGAGAGATTGAAACTCTCATTAGAAGGATCTAGAGGGTTCTAGATCATCCACACATGTTCTATATATTGAGTAGAAGAGGTTCAGATGAAAGGTTGGTGATGATTGAAGGAGAGAGCAGAGATTGAGATTGAGATTTCATTGCTTGCAACTGAATTCGGTTTCACCAATTTCTTCACTTTCCATCCATTTTCTTGATTGCAACCTCTTCCATGGATGCTAGGGATTGATTCCAGATCATAATCAAGAGGAATTTGTGGCTAATTGGTGTTCTTGAGCTCAGATTTTTCCACCTGCAACTCACCATCGGGTTTCAAGTTTCAGGAGTTTTCAACCAGTTCTATTGCATACAGAAGCAAGGGAATGATCCATTGATCGTGTCTGGAAGGTTGGAGAGCTTGATTTGAAGATTTAGTGCATCTGTTCATCAAGAATTGACAGGTATGTAAACTTCTTCCTCCAGCATAAATTAGGTAGAATCAATACGAATTAGGGTGTTCGATGCATTGTAGAACGGTGTAGGAAGGTTTTCAGATAGTTAGTTTGAGAATTAGTGACCAATTAAGGAGGTTACCATTTTCGATTGAGAATTGGTTATGGCGAATCTTGAGGTTTCAGAGAGAATAAAGGGCATGAATGAATTCATGAGGAAATTTGGGACAAGTTTCATGTACAAACCACTTGCAATGGAGGATCCTAGAGAGAGTTAGGGTTGGGGACGATGACCGGAGTACCACCGGTGGTGGCCGGAGCTGCGCGCGATGTTCAGAGATTCAAAAGGTTGAAGATGACTTTAGAGCCATTGGATGGGGCTGAGACCTTTGACTAGAGGAGTGATCCAACGGTCACGTTTTAATTTCAGTTTGTGAAGGATCTGAGTTAATGAAACGCATCATTTCATTTAGTTGTTGATGCTGGGCTTAGTTAATTGGTTGATACTTGCACCCCCCCTGATGGCCCAATCCATTATATGAACTGATTGTCATTGCTAGTTGCACCGCGTGTTTATCTTTTTATTTCAATTTCCTTTATTTGTTTCATTTTATACATGGTTCTTGATTAAATGATATAAAATTGAAAAATGATCCAATTAATCCCATTCTTTTTGCATTAGATTCATGATAGAATCTAGTATTTTTTAGATAAAAAATATTTTTATTTCATGCATTTTCTGATTTTATGGGAATTTTCACATTTTAATTGACATTAAAATAGTTATGTTTGATACTTGATTTTGTGGAATTTTGTGAGATCATGTGATGATGATTTTTATCCTGATTTTTTGTGAGTAGTTAGCATAGATATGCATGCTCCCAATAGAATTTTCTCACGTTTTTGTGATGAACATAGGTGGTAGTTTAGGTTGAAACCTTTAGAAGCTCCATTTTTAGGGTTTATGGTTGATACCTTTGGATTTAGGACTTAATTTTAGGACTTAATAGATGATTTAGTCCCTGGTTTTTGTATGAGGCATTCTTAATTGAATTAGGATCCCTTAGGAATTTTGGTAGAAATTTATAAGATAGTTTGCTATTTTTGATTGATTTTAGTTTAGGTGCTAGTTTTAGATGATTCTAAGGCACTAACTCAACTAGATTAACATCTTTAGTCCCCTTAGATTAGGGTTATGCTTTGCTTGTTCTTGGATAATGTTGAAGGAAAGTTGAAGATGCATTGGATTGCTTGAAGAGGCTTGGATTTGAAGATCTTCCCTTCTTGTGGTGTAGTTTTGATTAGGTTAAGATTAGGGTTTTGTAGGCAGAGCTTCTAGATAGTTCTCTTCCTTCACAAACATGGAATATGTTGATCAATTACATTCTTCCCTATGATGAAAGGTCCCTTTGTAAAGGCCTCGTCCCTCCTTTGGTAGGATGTGTGGCTCTTTGCAAATTGGTAGAACCTTTGAGGGTCCCTTTCTCTGATGACAGGATGCTCAGTGGTGACCTTTGGTCTTCACTCTGCTACCAATCATCCCAACTTTGCTCTTGATAGATGCATCTTTCTCCCTTGTTAGAAGATGGAGTTCCTTGTTTGAAGAATATTGGAGGATGGAGTTGACACTTCCATGTGATTGAAGATTACTCTGAGAAGCTGAAGCTTGTAGATGAAGAAGACCAAGTTGACACTGGTAAAGCAAAGAGAGCTGAAACCTTGGAGGAGCAAGTTGATACTTATGAAGAGGATTCAATTGAGATTGAGTGGAAAGTTGAGGCTTGAGGAATAAAGGATAAGTTGACACTTACACTGATGCATTGAGAGCCTGAAGGAATCAAGTTGATACTTGTAGAGTGAAGCCTGAAGGTGGAATTGACTGGAAAGTTGAAGCTTGAGGAAGAAAGAATAAGTTGAAACTTATGTTTGATGTGTTAGAACCTTGGAGAAGCAAGTTGATACTTGTCATGGAAGATGATAGCCTTGAAGGGTGGTTGAAGTCTGAAGACTGGATTGTTGTCTGAAGAGCTTTGCTGTGAAGCTGTGGGAGTGGTTGATCTGTTTCCTCTCTTGTATGTTTTATCTTCTGTATTGATGTGCCTTGTTTGACTTGCTTGATGCATTAGAATAAGTCCATATCTAGACTGACTTTAAGCTAAGAGCATGATTGCACTAGAGGTTGAGTTGCTCCCTCTGCTTGTATTTTTACAATGTGGCTTTGCTTGCGGGTATTCGGTAGAGCCCTGCTCCCTTGCCCATGTGGTTTATTTTGCTTGATGGCATATTTTATTTTCTGTATGATTGCAGTTACTTCTATTCTGCTTGATGGCATGTCATTTCTGCTGTATGATTACAGTCACTCATATCTTGCTTGATAGCATGTTTTATTTTGTTTCTCTGTATGATTACAGTTATTCATATCTGGCTTGAGGTTGAGATGAGCTTGTGGAGGCTGATGCCCCACACACATTTCCTCCCTCACTTGCATTGCATACATTTTACAGTCGTTTACTGTTTACTATTAAGCTGATGCTTTATCTGTTTCTGTATCATCGACATGATCCCCTAGGAACCTCACTTCCTTTGATAAGGAAGTGATGATAGAACTTTAGGTTGAAACCTATGCATGATAACTTCTAGGAGTTCCCTGTTTCAAACCTCAACCATAGGATGAATCCTTGGCATGACAACATTAGGACTTGATAGTCTCCCCTTAGTTGAGCCCGTTCTCTCTTCTCATCTCAAAACAAATCAAAATACAGTAATAAAGGCTAACTGACGTCGTACGTTACGAGCCTTAAGCTATCTGAGAAAGGATTGTTGGAGAGTTTCTTTTCAACAGTCTGGATGTTTAGTATGGCACCCTTTGGGTGACATGCGACGCATTCACTCTCAGGTCATAGTCTCTAGTGCGATACTAGTTGCAAACACAATAAAAAACAGTTCTTCCGTAAAAGACAGAAAACAAACTTCAAACCCTTTTTGCCTTGTGGGCCCGTAATTCAAAGGAAAGCTTTTCTGAAGAAAAGAGTGTCGTTAACTCCTAGTTCTACCGCAAACAGGCTTTGTCCCTAACTGCTGGAACTATTTGTTAACCCTACTCGATAAAACAGATGAATCTGAATCCCCTTGATCCGTATTATCCCGAACTACGTAAGCTCGGATCTCTCATACCTGTTGAGAGTACGTAGGCACAATACTGATGTATTGGCGAGCCACCTTCCCCGTAACCCGTAGTTAGCCGAACTACGTTGACTCTGATTTCTCATTCTCTGATGAGAATACGTAGGCATAAAGTGCGACGCTTTGCCGAGTCATTTTCTTTTCTTTTTAAGCCGGCCTTGATAGGTAGATAGATAAACCAACTTGTCCAGTAAACACAACAAGCGTGGATCCCATCAAGTACGATGGACGTGAGGGGTGCTAATACCTTCCTCTTGCGTAACCGACTCCCGAACCCAGACAGCGGTTGCGATGACCTTGTCTTATTCCTTTTCGTCAGGTTTTTTCGATCGTTTCCTTTCCCGCTCCGAGGGATAAATAACGAAAGGTGGCGACTCTTCTGTTTTGCCGGCACCTTATTTTCGCGGAAGCGACAACAACCACAAATTGGTTCAAGTGTTTTAACTGAGTATGGTTAAACCTTCATTCTAGCATATAGGTGTATTTCTGCTCGACGATTGGAGACTTAGGCGTTACCTATTCGCGGTAGAACCAAGACTTAACACTCTCTTTTTCAAAATGATTTTCAAATAATCCCGAATGATAAAAAGGTCTGATGTTTTGTTTTGTGTTTTTTTATAAAGAAGTGAATTGAATCATGTTTGTAATTCATGTTGCACTAAAGACTATGACTTGAGAGCGAATGCGTCGCATATCGCCAAAAGGGCATACGCTAAACACTCTAGACAACTAAGAGGAGGTCCCCAATCATCATTTCCCAAATGCATAAGGCTCGTAGCGTACAACACTCATTATCTTTTATTACATGTTTTGAAGAAGTTTTAGAAGAGAGAAGACACAACTAAGGGGAAACTAACTCAACCCTAATGTTATCATGCAATGTGCTCCTATGATTGAGATTGAAAAGGGAAAAGAGTATCCTAATGTTAGCATGCTTGGATTGAACACTTAATGTCTCTCCTACTCCAAAGGGACTAGGAATCCTAAGGGATCATGTCAAAGAAAACCAAGTAAACACAAGATAAATCAATCACAAATGAAAACAAAGAAAGGGATGCAAACATGAAATGCAACACAATTAAAAGAGGGAGGAAAAAAGTGTGGGGCAGCAGCCACCACAAGCACGTCTCAACCTCTTGAAAACAAGCAAAGAGATGCAAAAAAAAAGAGGAACGCAAGAAAAAGAACTTAATAAAGTCCAAGCAAAAGTGAGATGAAATGGGAGAGGTTACAACTCCTACAACCATTCAAACATTATTGAAATATTGGTATGCAGATCTCATATGTCCCAAGAACATTTATCTCTGCTTAACAAAGACGAGGACAGAACATGACCAATTTAAATTACTTTAAATTGTACCAATATCATGACCAATGTCATGGCGTCTGATGTAACATCAGCAGACAGAAAGACTATTTATCTAACCATTTAAATTATGCAGAATTGTAAATACAGAAAGATAAATAACACAATGAATTGTTTACCCAGTTCGGTGCAACCTCACCTACATCTGGGGGCTACCAAGCCAGGAAGGAAATCCAATATTAGAAGAATCAATTCAGAGCTAAACTCCCCCGTTTACAACTCCTCACTTAATCTCTACCCAATACAATTTCTTCCTAGAACCCACAAGACAAGAGACCTTGCTCACTCCCCCTCAATCACCGCAGTGATATACAATTCAATACAAAAGAAAACTTTAGAAGACACTCTTCAGAGTCACAATACTTGATTTTTCTTAACAGCTTCAATCAAGGACAATACACTCTTACTTACAAGCTTTGAGTGAATAGACAACTTAAGAACTCTAGACCAATGCAATCATACATCAGATAATTGCTTGGAGTACAAGTATTCCTTAGATACACAAATACACGTGAAGAACATAACTCTTCACTCATAAATACACTCTTGCTTAAAAGCTTTGAGTGAAGAATTAGCAATGTACTAATAACAGCCTAAACATGTCTACCACTATGCATGCAAAGATACAAAGGGTGACTTACAAGGTCACACACAATGGACTCTCAAAATCCTAAACCTTAATTCTACACTCAAGTTTTTCTTGTTGTGAGTGCTTGATTTCCTTTGCTTCTGCCCCTCCTTAAATAGCAATGCAGACTGGGCTTGGGCTGGTCAAAAGTAACAAACATTAGATTTAACCAAGTTAAACCACTTTCCATAAATCAAGGTGCTGTCAAATTAGGTCACAGTTGCTTCATGTTATGCCCAGCCCTGACTAGAATCTCGCCTGAGATAACTAAGGAGTCATAACAAGTTTCCTGAAGTATAGCCTGAGTTTCCTCTTGCAATATAATAGTAATCCTCAACACACGCCCTGATGTCATACGCTTGAAGTCATAACATCCAGCATGAAATCCAACACACTTTGTTCTTAGCTGACCAAACTCACCCTTCTGAACACTCCTGCAGAATCTTCTTCACAGCAGTCGAAACAAGGATATTATAGTTTCCTAAAAAGTCTCAAAGATCCTTTTTATGAACACCAATTAAATCTGCACTTTGTTCCTAATAAATCTCTTCGGCTTGCATATACTGATGAGGTATATCCAAAGCACTTCTGTCAAGTGATATAAAACAACAGCTCCTGCTGTACCAGACAGCAATGTCCTGACATTGGTCATGACATCCTGATTAAACCACATGATAGCAGTTCTGTTATCAGCTCCTACTGTACCAGACAGTAATGCCATGACATTGGTAATGACATCCTGATTAAAACACATGACAGCAGTTCTGTTACCACATCTCCTGCTGTATCAGACAGCGATGTCATGACATTAGCAATGACATTCTGATTAACAACACATGACAGCAGTTCTGTCATGACAGCAGATGGATGTCATAACATTCAGCTTGACATCAGTGTAGAATCATGTTTAACCAAAATTTAGCCAATCATAGAACCATGGACAATCATAGAACCATGGGCAATCATAGAACCATGGAACTAACAATCTCCCCCTTTGGCAAATTTTGGCTAAAACAACCAACCAAACTAATCAGGGCAGAAACAACAGTAATTTTCTCAATTACATCCAGCCTCACAAACTATCAAGCTCCCCCTTAATAGTTGCATTCAACAAATAACATCAATGCTCCTCAAGCTCCCCCTTAACAGTTGCATTCAACAAGTAACACCACTACAGCAGATAGCAACACTTCACTCCCCCTTTGTTTAGCCAAAAATTGACAGCAATTGGAGTAAATGTACACACTCATATGCACACATATAAACCAAGACCATCATACACCATGCTTCATCATGATGAGAAACAACCTTCACAGTATCAACACCACCTGGCGTTTACCCCATTGTCATTGAATCTTGAGTTCTTGCCTTGTCTGAAGCTGCACCTTCAAAAGTGACACTTTTGACATCACCAATTAAAGGATAATCAATTAACTACTTGCCAGAAGTAACAATTGATTTTAAATCCCCCATTTGAGACACAAAAATATTTTGTAGAGAAAAATAAGTTCTCCCAGACAAAAACCAATGTTGTTTCCTAGGTCATTCATAAGGAGTAAGCACAGTCCTAGTTCAAACCAACACAAGTAATACAGTTACACATCATACAAGTACACGACTCCCCCTGTCATGCACACTCAGTATCCCCCCTAAAAGAGAGAACCCAAACACATGGAAACATATGTAACTCTGCATCCCTTGTTTCACAACCCACACCAGAACCAAACCTTATAGGAGAGGTAGTCACATGATAGACATAACTCTCTACAAGATCACCCAGATTCAGCTAGAAATTTCTCTAAGATGTCAGGGTGAAAGTCCTAGAAAAGTTTCCTTGGCTTCCATATGCACATAAACAAAGCTGATGATGTCTTTGATCTTCATCTTCACCAATCATACAAGATAAAACACTTAGATAGAGGCCCAAATATCTGACTTGATCTATTGACCTTCAGTGACTGAGCTAAAAGGAATGCACTGTCATGTTCATCATGAGCTAGAGCAGTAGCACAATGTCACAACATCTGGTATGACATTCCATCCTCCTAGAGGCAACCAATCATAAACTGCTTGAGACCATAGACAATCTTGAAACTATACTATTGCAGTAACAAATCCTATAAGTATAACTCCCCATATCAAGGATAACTAGTGTTTTTTTCCAGAAGCACGTGAATGGAAAACATAAGACTCATCTTCATGTCTTCAAGAGCTCACTCTTTGTTCAACACACCTGCTAAACGCATTCACCTACTGCTTGAACCACAAGCGAATAGTACACCTATCAAATAGAAGTTCTCCCCGTCTCTTTTATGAAAGATGCTCTAAGATCACCATAGTATCTCAAGACCAACCTCATGCTCATACAGTGGGAAGGTATCAAACTGCTCCACTTCTTGCTAGAGTTATCTCCACAAGACTTCTGGCCTGAGTCAGAGAACTAGATAGACACGCCATAATCCAAGACATTATTTCCTCATCATTCTCCCATATGATAAGTTAGAAAGCTTCTGATTTAATTGGTGAATCTTCTCATCAGAATCCAGACTTTCATGCAATCAATCAATGATCCACTCCAGTCTTGTACAATCCCTTCACATCATACTCCAAGACAGTATTTTTATCTCATCATTCTCCCGTATGACAAGATAGAGTACTTCTTAGTCAAGATGTGAATCACAAGTTCCACAACAGATCTTAAAGACCAGCAACCAAAATGATGTTCTGACATTAGTTAGGACATCCTAACATATCACAGACACAACATCCAATGGTTCTTGATGTGCCCACAACTCGACTTACTACTGCCTAGTAATCCAACTGAAGATCTTCAGAGAACACAGCTCCACCAGCTTGATCAAATACATCTCCAAAAGAGGGTAATCTTCCATACACAGCTTAGGGCTTCTACCACAAGCTCCAATATATGAATAGAATCAGAACCTTCTTTGATCTTCAAACAACTACCCTTCTGCACAAGAGTAATTTTCTCCAAGCACACTACTCAAATAACCAAATGCTACAGTTTGGTTACTCAGCATCTTTCAGAGTTTTAGAAGGTCTTCTGATCTACCAAGAAAACTTGATCTTCAAGTTACATATCCTACTTGCTCCATAGCAAGGCACTTGGATACACCAAAACTTGGGCCTGTAACATCTATTTCTTCTCACAACACCTGCAAACTGAATGAGATAGCATCAATTCCATTCATACCCGAGAAGATCAACCTATCTTACAATGATGTGCCACAACATCAATTAAGGTCCTGAAGTTTACTTGATGTCACAACATTTGATAAGACATCCTGCTGGTGAAAGTCAGGCTGAATTTTTTGTGATCCCTCCTCTCTGAAGAATCAAGCTTTGGCATGTTTGGTTTTTCTAAAGAGGAGGTTTCTGGAGCAAATGAATTTCAAAGGTAGCTAATGCAGAATACAGGCTGACTACTCAAACTTGCTATCAGTAATCAAGTTTATGTGAATATGGAACTCTTGATGAGGTTCTTCTAAATGGCATAATGAAGGACTAAATTCACCAGCAGGATGTCTTATCAAATGTTGTGACATCAAGTAAACTTCAGGACCTTAATTGATGTTGTGGCACATCATTGTAAGATAGGTTGATCTTCTCGGGTATGAATGGAATTGATGCTATCTCATTCAGTTTGCAGGTGTTGTGAGAAGAAATAGATGTTACAGGCCCAAGTTTTGGTGTATCCAAGTGCCTTGCTATGGAGCAAGTAGGATATGTAACTTGAAGATCAAGTTTTCTTGGTAGATCAGAAGACCTTCTAGAACTCTGAAAGATGCTGAGTAACCAAACTGTAGCATTTGGTTATTTGAGTAGTGTGCTTGGAGAAAATTACTCTTGTGCAGAAGGGTAGTTGTTTGAAGATCAAAGAAGGTTCTGATTCTATTCATATATTGGAGCTTGTGGTAGAAGCCCTAAGCTGTGTATGGAAGATTACCCTCTTTTGGAGATGTATTTGATCAAGCTGGTGGAGCTGTGTTCTCTGAAGATCTTCAGTTGGATTACTAGGCAGTAGTAAGTCGAGTTGTGGGCACATCAAGAACCATTGGATGTTGTGTCTGTGATATGTTAGGATGTCCTAACTAATGTCAGAACATCATTTTGGTTGCTGGTCTTTAAGATCTGTTGTGGAACTTGTGATTCACATCTTGACTAAGAAGTACTCTATCTTGTCATACGGGAGAATGATGAGATAAAAATACTGTCTTGGAGTATGATGTGAAGGGATTGTACAAGACTGGAGTGGATCATTGATTGATTGCATGAAAGTCTGGATTCTGATGAGAAGATTCACCAATTAAATCAGAAGCTTTCTAACTTATCATATGGGAGAATGATGAGGAAATAATGTCTTGGATTATGGCGTGTCTATCTAGTTCTCTGACTCAGGCCAGAAGTCTTGTGGAGATAACTCTAGCAAGAAGTGGAGCAGTTTGATACCTTCCCACTGTATGAGCATGAGGTTGGTCTTGAGATACTATGGTGATCTTAGAGCATCTTTCATAAAAGAGACGGGGAGAACTTCTATTTGATAGGTGTACTATTCGCTTGTGGTTCAAGCAGTAGGTGAATGCGTTTAGCAGGTGTGTTGAACAAAGAGTGAGCTCTTGAAGACATGAAGATGAGTCTTATGAGACGTAGTCCACAAATAGCAATTGATCTTAAATCCACACAACTTCAGGAATACCAAGGCTGAAACATCAAGGCTGACACCCTTGACTCAACCTGCCTATGACTTCCTCCTGCTAATAGAGCTCTTGCAAATCATGAATGGTGAAAATAAATCACCTCCCATTATACCATCTATCAGCACCAGAGATCTTCAAAAATCCATGAGAACTAGATTATCTCCCTAAAAGAGATCTTCTCTTCAAATTGACTTCAGGGTACATATATTAACACATAACTGCCACAACCATGCATCAAACTATATATAGGTCAATCTTCTCTCAGGGCTACCAGAGTTCTTTCATCAGAAACATATGCAGCGGAACCACCAAAGGAACATCTTCAACATGCCATAAACAGGATGTCAGAACATCTTATGGGTCATCATACAGAAGTAGCCACTCTTCATTTGGCAACACATTCACCAGGTCATAAAAGCTCCTATATCAGAGGGCACAACAGCAGATACACAAAATCCTTCATAAGCAGGAGTGAACACACACTTCTCCTTAACTCCATAAGAAGCAGCTCAAACATTTAGCAAGATCAGCAAATTAGCTACAGCTTCTCCTTGTTTAAACCACCAGAAAGTATCTCCCAAGATCTCATCCAAAATAGACAGGATGCCTGCTCTGATACCAATTGAAATTCTGGTATGCAGATCTCATATGTCCCAAGAACATTGATCTCTGCTTAAAAAGGATGAGGATAGACCATGACCAATTTAAATTACTTTAAATTATACCAATGTCATGACCAATGCCATGGCGTCTGTTGTAATATCAGCAGACAGACATACTATTTATTTAACCATTTAAATTATGCAGAATTATAAATGCAGAAAGATAAATAACACAATGAATTGTTTACCTAGTTCAGTGCAACCTCACCTACATCTGGGGGATACCAAGCCAGGAAGGAAATCCACTATTAGCAGAATCAATTCAGAGCTAAACTCCCCCATTTACAACTCCCCACTTAATCTCTACCCAATGCAATTTCTGCCTAGAAGCCACTAGACAAGAGACCCCACTCACTCCCTCTCAATCACCGCAGTAATATACAATTTAATACAAAGAAGTCTTTAGAAGACACTCTTCAAAGTCACAATACTTGATTTTTCTTAACAGCTTCAATCAAGGACAATACACTCTTGCTTACAAGCTTTGAGTGAACAGACAACTTAAGAACTCTAGACCAATGCAATCATACAGCATATAATTACTTGGTGTAAAGTATTCCTAAGACACACAAATACACGTGAAGAACATAACTCTTCACTCACAAATACACTCTTGCTTAAAAGCTTTGAGTGAACAATTAGCATTGCACTAATAACAGCCTAAACATGTCTACCACTATGCATCCAAAGATACAAAGGGTGACTTACAAGGTCACACACAATGGACTCTCAAAATCCTAAACCTTAATTCCACACTCATGTTTTTCTTGTTGTGAGTGCTTGATTTCCTTTGCTTCTGCTCCTCCTTAAATAAGAATGCAGACTGGGCTTGGGCTGGTCAAAAGTAACAAACATTAGGTTTAACCAAGTTAAACCACTTTCCATAATTCAAGGTGCTGTCAAATTAGGTCACAGTTGCTTCATGTTATGCCCAGCCCTGACTAGAATCTCGCCTGAGATAAATAAGGAGTCATAACAGGTTTCCTGAAGTATAGCCTGAGTTTCCTCTTGCAATATAATAGTAATCCTAAACACGCGCCCTAATGTCATACGCTTGAAGTCATAACATCCAGCATGACATCCAACACACTTTGTTCTTAGCTGACCAAACTCACCCTTCTGAACACTCCTGCAGAATCTTCTTCAAAATAGTAGAAACAAACATATTATAGTTTCCTAAAAAGTCTCAAAGATCCTTTTTATGAACACCAATTAAATCTGCACTTTGTTCTTAATAAATCTCTTCGGCCTGCACATACTGATGAGGTATATCCAAAACACTTCTGTCAAGTGATATAAAACAACAGCTCCTACTGTACCAGATAGTGATGTCCTGACATTGGTAATGACATCCTGATTAAACCACATGACAACAGTTCTGTCATCAGCTCTTACTGTACCAGACAGTAATGTCATGACATTGGTAATGACATCCTGGCTAAAACACATGACAGCAGTTCTATTACCACAGCTCCTGCTGTATCAAACAGCGATGTCATGACATTGGTAATGACATCCTAATTAAAAACACATGACAACCGTTTTGTCATGACAGCAGATGGATGTCATAACATTCAGCTTAACATCAGTGCAGAATCATGTTTTACCAAAATTTAGCCAATCATAGGACCATGGACAATCATAGAACCATGGAACTAACAAACCACCAACCTCAAAAGGTAAACAAATAATAAAGAGAGGAAGGCATGATCAAGATGAGGATGGGAGAATAGGCTTGGGCAACAAGCAACATAAGAAGAATCTCAACCAAATGCATCAAATTGATCATGCAAAAAGAAAGCACAAACAAGTTCTCAAAGTGGCATCTCATTCAAGGCAAACTCAAAGTGCAAACAAAGAGTACCAAATCACCTTGAATGAGTTCCAAAGTCCAAGGGACAGAAGTGAGAACAAGAGAAGAACGTTCACAAACCAAAGAAGAAACAAAGTCAAGACAAGTTACAAAGTAGGGCAAGGTAAAGAACCAAAGTTCAAAACACTTTCAACATTTCAAATCCAAATGGAAAGCCCTAATTAAAAGTAACTTGCAACACAAACCAAATAAATTTATGACCTATAAAGTTGAAACCAACATCCTAAACATGTCAAGAATGTGAATCAAGAAGCATATGATGCATATGGGATCCACAAAGGTCATTTCCCAAAGGAACTAGGTCAACTAGTTTATATGAACTTCAACTAGGGTGACTTGACTTGCAAGGTTCACCAAAAATAGGATAAATGTTCAATAAGTCTCAAATAAAATGCACAACGCACCTAAACAAGTTGGCAAACAGAGGCCAAAACATCCAAACCAAATTCCAATCAAGGCATCACCAAATGATTTGATCAACTAGGGTGTTCCACCTTATGGAATCATTATCGAGGGTCAAACAAAAGCAACACAAAGTCAAACAAAAAAAAGGTCAAACCTTGACCAAAATCAGCCTCAAAGGCACCTCAATCCATCATCAAAGTGTTAGAACACAGATTGGTGTTTAATATATCTCATTGTTTTGATGATAACATTAATGAAATTTTGTATAGAGAATTTATATACTCTAATTTTGTTCAAGTGTTTATTTGTTTCAGATATCAAAATAAATATTATTTTGGAAGCAAGAACGCCTTTGAACACCATAGAACGAAAAAGCTCTGAGCGTCAGAAGCAACACATCAGAAGACTCTGATCTGCTACAGTGACTCTGGAAGTACTTAATGCTGCAAGTACAGAAGCTCTGATAAGCAAGTATGCTCTGATAAGAATTTCACGCTTAAAGCACTTTGCTTTAAACTCTGATAGAGAAACTCTGATTGAGTTAACTCTGATCTGAAGAACTTGGAACATCATCAAAAGTTCTGATGGAAGACGTTCCAAAGTTATTGAAGAAGATGCTTTTCAAATAAAGATTCGTTGGCATATTCCTTGTCCTTATCTAAACGGCTCTTTCCCTATTCGTGCATGACACGGGATTTCAGACAAAAAGGATTTGTCAGAACATTCCTCTTCTGAGAAAGGAAAAGTCAATAGAAGACAAAAAGAACAGAATGCACAGGTTGCACAGTCTTTGAGAAATGGATTTCAAGGTACTATAAAAGCAAGTATTAGCTTCACTTCAAAGGTTAACGATATTGACAGAACTATTGAAAAATCACTTGGAAAACAAATCATACAAACTTTCTTCAAAAGCTGAATAGTTTATTGTTGTTCTTTAACTTGTGTAAAAATCACTGTTGTGATATAGCTTTTTAGAAGCACATCTTAAACACATTGTTAGTTTATCTTTTGTAAAAGATTCCTTAAGAGACCAAGTGTGGTCAGATTTCTTGAGAAGACTAAGACAGTTGTCTTAGTGGTTAACACTGTAATCAGTTTGATTTAGTGGATTAAGTCCTTGTTGAGAAAGGCAAATCACCTTGGTAGGGTGGAGTGGATTAGTTTGAGTTCAAATGAACCAGGATAAAAATACTGTGTTATTTTTCTATCATCTTAATTGTTTTAAAAGCCTTATTCAACCCCCCCCCCCTCTAAGTGTTTTTCCTACCTTCAGTTGGCATCAGAGCTCCGGTTCTGTAAGTGCTCTCACTTAACCGTGACAGAAAAAGATCCTGTTGGGAAAAACTCTTAATCTATTGTTCTTGATTCATCATGGCTGCTAAAGCTTCAAATTCAACTTCATACAACGACAAATACGATAATAGAGACAGAATCAGCACCAAACCTCCCATGTTTGATGTTGAGAAGTTTGATTGCTGGAAAGATAGAATAGAAAGTTTCTTTTTAGGCTATGACGCTGACTTATGAGATTTCGTTACTAATGGTTATATTCATCCTACAAATGATGAAGGCAAAAAGGTTGACAGGAAGTCTATGTCTGATCAACAGAAGAAGTAGTTTAGTAACCATCACAAGGCGAGAACCATTCTATTAAATGCAATATCTCATACTGAGTATGAGAAAATAACTAATAGAGATACTGCATTTGATATGTTTGAATCTTTAAAAATGACGTGTGAAGGAAACTCCCAAGTAAAGGAGACAAAAGCCTTGGCGCTCATTCAGAAATACGAGGCCTTCAAGATGGAGGAATCTGAATCTGTAGAAGCCATGCTCTCAAGGTTTTAGATTCTAACTGCTGGTATGAAGGTTTTGGAAAAAGGTTACTCTACTGCTGATCACGTTAAGAATATAATCAGAAGCTTGCCAACAAGGTGGAGACCAATGGTGACAGCGCCGAAGCTTGCAAAGGATCTGAATAAGATCACTCTGGAGGAACTGATCAGTTCCTTAAGGAGTCACGAGATTGATCTAGAAGAAGACGAACCTCAAAAGAAAGGTAAGTCTGTTGCGCTAAAATCTAACAAATCTGCTAAAGCTTTGCAAGTTATTGAAGAAAGCTCTGAAGAATCTTCCTCTGAAGAAGATGAACTGTCTTTGTTGTACAGAAGGATAAACCAACTATGGAAGCACACACAAAAGAAGTTCAGAAACTTCAAGAGATCTGATTAGCGTGGCGAATCTTCTGGACATAAGAAATCTGGAAAAAAAGATGTAGTGTGCTACGAGTGCAAGGAGCCAGGCCACTATAAAAATGAATGTCCAAAATTTCTGAAGGAGAAACCCAGAAAGAAGTTTGAAAAGAAGAAGAAAGTGCTAATGGGCTCGTGGGACGATTCAGATGCTTCTTAATCTTCATCAGAGTCAGAAGATGAATGTGCTAATGTAGCATTGATGGCTGACATGGAGGACCACGAAGAAACTGCTGAATCTGGATCAGAATCAGATTCAGAAGAGGTATTTTCTAAACTTTCTAGAGCTGAACTTACTGAAAGTTTATCTGAAATTCTTGAAAGCTACAACAAGATCAAACTCAAATACAAGAAGCTTCAGAGTTGTCTTGCATCTGAGAATGATCAGCTGAGATCAGAACTTGCTGAGCTTAAAGCAAACAATCTTAAAATGAAAAATGATTTAGAAAAAGCTCAAAAATCTGACTCAGATCCTATATCATTCTCTAAAAACATTTTAGAAGAGTATGATTATAACTTTCAGAAGTTTCTGGCCAGAGGCCTAGATAGAAGCAAGATGGCTTCAATGATCGATGGCGTAAGCAGAAACAACAGAAAGGGAATTGGATATGAATCACCCTCTGGGAAGGATTTAAATCCAAAACCTGTTGATAAACTGATCATTAAGTATTCTCCTCTGTATACTCACTTCAAATATGGTCATTTAAATGATATTAAGCACACACGTTCTGATCAAAACAAACCTGTGTTTAATAAACCAAAACCTCAGCAGAACAAATATGCTCTTAAGGGAAAGAAATTCAGAAAGAATTTCAAACCCACTAACCCCAGAGGACCCAAGAAAATATGGGTACCTAAGGACACAATAATTTTTGTTGTAGATGTCCTTAGCAGCAAAGTTGAGACACCAATCATGGTACCTGGACTCTGGCTGCTCGCGACACATGACGGGAAGAAGGTCTATGTTCCAAAGCCTGAAACTTAGATCTGGAGGTGATGTGAAGTTTGGAGGGAACCATAAGGGAAAAATCATAGGCTCTGGAACTATTGGTAATGGTAACCTTCCTTTCATATCTAATGTCTTACTTGTTGAAGGATTAACACATAATCTATTGTCCATAAGTCAATTAAGTGACAATGGTTATGATATAATCTTCAATAAAAAATGTTGTAAAGTTGTGAGTCAAAAAGATGGTTCAATCCTCTTTAATGGGAAAAGGAAGAACAACATTTACAAAATCAATCTTTCAGAACTTAAAGTTCAAAATGTAAAATGCCTTCTGTCTGTTAACGATGAGCAATGGGTCTGGCACAGAAGATTGGGTCATATTAGTATGAGACGTATATCTCAGATTAATAAGCTCAATTTGGTCAGAGGACTTCCTCAACTGAAGTTCAACTCAGATGCTTTTTGTGAAGCATGTCAGAAAGGAAAATTTTCAAAATCTTCTTTCAAAGAAAAAAAATGTTGTTTCTACCTCTAGACCATTAGAGTTGCTTCATATTGATCTGTTTGGACCAGTGAAAACTGCATCCATCAGAGGCAAGAAGTATGGATAAGTCATAGTTGATGACTACAACAGATGGACATGGGTAAAATTCCTGGAACACAAGGATGAGTCACATTCTGAATTCATTGACTTCTGCAAACAAGTCCAAAACAAAAAAGCATTTAAAATTGTTAAAGTCAAAAGTGATCATGGTGGAGAGTTTGAAAACAAATACTTTGAATTTTTTTTTGAAAGAAAATGGAATTGCACATGATTTTTCTTCTCCTAGAACTCCTCAACAGAATGGAGTTGTAGAAAGGAAAAATAGAACATTGCAAGAAATGGCCAGAACCATGATCAACGAGACTAACATGGAAAAACATTTTTGGGCAGAAGCAGTGAATACAACTTGTTATATTCAGAAGAGAGTGTCTGTAAGACCTCTTCTGGAGAAGACTCCCTATGAATTGTGGAGGAATAGAAAGCCTAACATTTCTTATTTCCATCCTTTTGGATGTGTTTGTTTTATGTTGAATACTAAGGAAAATCTGAACAAGTTTGATTCTAAAGCTCAGAAGTGTTTCATGCTTGGATATTCTGAATGCTCTAAAGGCTACAGAGTATACAATACTGAGACACAGATTGTAGAGGAATCAATTCATGTTAGATTTGATGATAAGCTTGGCAATCAAAAGCCAAAGCAGCTTGAAATTTCTGCAGATAGAAAAGTCCTTCTCACAGACTCTGAAGAATCAGAGACAGACAAAGCTCAAGCAAAAGCACCAGAAGCAACGTTAGATGCTACTCCATTGTCTGCTCGGATGGATAGCTTGACAATTTCTGAAGAACCAACTGTTAAAGGATCATCCAGAATCAAAGCCTCTCATCCAGAGGAAATGATAATTAGAAAGAAGGATGACCCTATCAGAACAAGATCATTTCTCAGATCTTCTGGAACGTCATTGTTTGGTTATGTATCTATCATTGAACCTACTTCTATGGATGAGGCTCTGAAAGATAATGATTGGATACTTGCTATGTAAGAAGAGCTTAACCAATTCACAAGGAATGACGTTTGGGATCTGGTTCTAAGACCAAATGGATTCAACATCATTGGAACTAAATGGGTCTTCAGAAACAAGCTGAACAAGCAAGGAGAAGTTATCAGAAACAAGGCTAGGCTGGTTGCTCAAGGATACAGTCAACAAGAAGGTATAGATTACACAGAGACATATGCTCCTGTGGCAAGGTTAGTATCTATTCGCTTACTTATTTCATTTGCTGCACAGAATAACATCACTTTGTATTAGATGGATGTTAAAAGTGCTTTCTTAAATGGTTTCATAAAAGAGGAAGTGTATGTTCATCAACCTCCTGGTTTTGAAAATGAAAAATTTCCAGAACACGTTTTTAAACTGAAGAAATCACTCTATGGCTTAAAACAAACTCCCAGAGCTTGGTATGAGAGGCTGAGTAAATTCCTTCTGGAAAATAATTTTATCAGAGGAAAAGTTGACACTGCTCTCTTCCATAAATCAATTAAGAAAGACATTTTAGTCTGTCAGATTTATGTTGATGATATTATTTTTGGAACTACCAATATTACGCTTGGAAAGGAGTTTCCTCAATCTATGCAGGCAAAATTCGAAATGAGCATGATGGGAGAACTCTCAGATTCTTTCTGGGAATTCAAGTGAATCAAACTCCAGAAGGCACCTACATACATTAGACAAAGTATGTAAAGGAGCTTCTGAAGAAATTCAACATGATAGAAAGCAAGCTAGCAAAGACTCCAATGTATCCTACAAGCACCCTAGGTAAAGAAGAGGTAAGTAAAAAGGTAGATCAGAAGCTCTACAGAGGTATGATTGGTTCTCTTATGTACTTGACTGCTTCTAGACCTGATATCCTCTTTAGTGTCTGTCTATGTGCTAGATTCCAATCAGATCCTAGAGAATCCCACTTAACAGCTGTTAAGAGGATTCTGAGGTATCTGAAAGGTACTACTAACGTGGGTTTGTGTTACAGAAGATCTGATGAATACAGATTAGTTGGATTCTGTGATGCTGACTATGCTGGAGATAGAGTAGAATGTAAAAGTACTTTTGGAAGCTGTCAGTTTCTGGGAAGTCATCTGATCTCATGGTTCAGCAAGAAGCAACCCACAATAGCACTATCAACAACAGAAGCAGAATACATTGTTGTTGTTGGTTGTAGCACACAGATGCTCTGGATGAAAAGTCAACTAGAAGATTATCAAATACATGAGAGTAACATTTCTATTTTCTGTGATAATACTTCTGCTATTTGCCTTTCTAAGAATCCTATTTTGCATTCTAAGGCAAAACATATAGAAATTAAGCATCATTTCATCAGAGACTATGTTCAGAAAGGAATTATAAGTTTGAACTTTGTTGATACAAACTATCAATGGGCTGATATATTCACAAAACCCCTTGTTGAAGATATGTTTAAATTTATTCTGAAGAATATTAGTATGGATTTTTATCCAGAATAAAACTATTATTCAGAAGAAAATTTATTCAGATGAAATATGAATAATGTCAATATTCTGAAGTAATTCTTTTGATTATTTCTTTTGGTATATTACTTTTTTTGTGAAACTCTGACCTAACAAGTCTTAGAAGATCTGAGCGTTGTTTAACGTTTCTTATTCTAAAGAGATTCAGAGGCACATCTACATCAAACACGTGTCACATGATATCTGAAAAGGTGGAGTGAACTCAATGAGACACCGTTTTGAGGTACTGTTTGAATTCTTAATTTCTCATTTTCCTCCCCACGCTTGTCAGTATCATTTAATGCTTTTAAATCATTATACTTTTTTATGTGACTTTTAGAATTAAATTAAATGAATTAAATGCTGAACGTGTGAATGTGTGCCCTAATTTTCTCCCCTATAAATTCCACAACACAACACATTTCACAGTTTTCACTCTCTTTTACACCTGTATCCATTTCTGTTTGCTTCATGGCTTCTTCATCTCCTCTAAACCTAAAACCCAAATAAGAACTCGTTATCTCACAAAATCAGAAATGGCAACTTCATCTTCAACCTCTCAACAGTTTGAATCAACAATGGCTGCTGTTTCATCTTCTACAATGGGTCCTACTCCACTCAAAGAACCAGAAAGAACTCTCCCCACACCTGTTGATGAACTAGAAGTTCTATGTGAGTTCTTGATAGATTTTGAAAGTATTGCTGAAAATGGATTTGATTTACGTCCAACTGTGTCATCACAAGGATGGACAAAGTATTTTAATAGATTGGTTGGTCCAATTTATCCTTGCTTGGTCAAAGAGTTTTGGATTCATGCAAGCGTTTTCCCCAAATTCATTGTGTCTTCAGTTCTGGGTAAAGAAATCATTATCACTGAAGATCTGATTTGCAAGCTGATAGGATATCAAGAACCAGATGGTGTTACTCATCTACCAGCAAGTCGTATGGATATGGATGAGGTGTACAATGAAGTCTTCACTTCTAGGGAAGCTTCAAGCAAGATAAAGGATTTGAAGGTTCAATACAAGATCTGGGCTAAGATCTTCTTAGGCTGCATACATCACAGGAAATCTACAAATTCTCCTGACTACATCAACTTAGATCAGATGTATTTCATTTATTGTCTGGGTAAAGGCATCAAGGTGGATCTGCCTTACTTACTTTTCACTCATCTATGGGGACATGTAGAAAAGTCCAGAGAATCTGTCAAGACAAAGAATCAGAAGGTGAGAAACTGGATCCCTATGGGAAGACTAATCTCAGATATTCTGACTGAGAATGGCTTAGTTGGTCATCTGACAGAAGCTGGTATGAACGAAGAATTAGCTTCAATTGTTGGAAAACCTCTGAATGGCAAGAGTCTGCAGAGGATTAGGATAGTGGAAGAACTTACTTCTGCACCAGGTCAGATCAATACTGAAGAAGTAAGCAAGAGAAGAATTCCTCTAGATGATTTTCCTCTCTTGTATGCTAACGAACCAAAGGAAATCATTCTGGCTTACGTAGCTGAATGCTTAGCAGATGGAACCCCCTTGCCAGAACATCTGATTCAAAGAGCAGATGAACCTGGATTTGATTTCTATGGGGAAAGACAGAGGAAGAAAAGAAAGGTCTCAGAAGAAGAATCTTCTAAGCCCAAGAGGAAAGCTTCTGGCGAAGCATCTTCTGCAAAGACAAAGCGCGTCAAGAAACAGAAAGGTAACCCTTCTGCTAGTTTATCTTCTATTTTAGAAACAGTAAGAGAAGTACTAACATCTGAACCTCCTCCTTATAACCGAATTCCCTCACCTTCTCCTCCTCACAAATCTGAACCCATTCCATATGAACTACAAAAATCTCAACCACCCCCTTATACACCTCAACATCATAAAAATTTTGAACCTCAACCACAATCATCTGTACCATCCACACCTTCCTTCAACATCCATCGGAAAACTGCCCCTGAGAAAACACCAACTTCTATTCCACAAACATCTGAACCAAAACCCTCTGAAAACAAACCCTCTGAAAATCCACCATATGAAAAACAAACTTCTGAACCACAACAACCTGAAACCATACCATCTGATCCTGAACCAGTCATTCTTGATCTTAAACCTCTCATGACTGTCTATCCAGTTCCATCTGGATCATTTGAATCTTCTGATTCATCCGATTCCACTGATTCTGATAGATCAGATGTCATCTCATCTCTTCTCAAACCTTTTGTTTCTATCCCATCTGACCCTGACGATGATATTTTCTCATCTGAACCTCAGATTGCTAAACCTTCATCTGACCTCACTCCTTCTCCATCATATCCACCTGTTATCATTATCCCTTCCTTTTCCATACCTTCAACTTCTGAAACCACCAAAACACCATCATTAGAAGCCTACCTAAAACCCAAACCTAGGCTGGATGTTGGTACTTTGTTTGCTGGTTTTGAAAAAGAAATAAACATGTGGTTATCTTCTGTCAAGAAGGAATGTCTCTCAAGTATGAATCCTGATGATTCTGAAGCTATCTGGAAGAGATTCAAAAATATTTAATTCTGTTGCTTCAAATCTTCAAGAGATTTGTTCTAATGATGCAAAGGTCAGATTTTCTGAAGTTGTCAGACTCACTCTTCTGAGTGTTAGCAGAAATCCAACCTTGCTTCTGGAAAAAACACCTACAAAGGATGTGTGTCTTTCTTCTGAAGAGTTTGCTGCATCTGAGGCTGCTGAACTGTCGAGGCCTGAAGAAGTCGTTCCAGAAGTTTCTGCTCCTGCTCCTGAAGAAATTCTTGACTCTGCTCAACCTGCTGACATGATTATCCAAAATGCTTCTACATCTTTGGTTTTTCACGATGCCTCTGCTTCTGCATCTGCTCCTGAGTCATCTGAAGTGAAGAAAGAAAACGAAGATCTGCGTGCTCAGCTTGCTGAACTCAAGGCTAGAAACACTGAGAAAAAATCTTGGATGGTTAAGCAGGAAAAGACAATTGAAGAAATCAAGACTTGGATGGCGAAACAAGATGAATCCTCATCTGAGATAACGAATCTTCTGAGGATTTTGACTTCTCGCCTTTCTTAGTTTCTTTGTTGTTTGTGCATTTTTGTGTTAACTGTTTGTTTCTGTTTTGGATTATCTGAATGCTATGTTTTTCTGACTGAATCTATCATATGTTCTACTGTTTTTTCCTTCTATTATTTTTTTTCTGTCTTAAAGTTTTTTCTTAATCAAGATTCTTTTTTATATGACAAAAAGGGGGAGAAAATGGTAATTTTGATAATTCACATAAACAGTTACCAAAGGCAACTCATACATGATAAATTTCATCTAATCATATTTTTGAGTGTTTCAGAGCTAATAATTCTCATCTTACAAAATTCTAAGAATTAACTCTGAACCAAAGTCTGAGAATCTACAAGTTTCCTCTAATGGTGAAAAGAATACAGAAGCTGAAAGGGAAGTATTTTAATCTTTTCAGAAGTATTCATTTCAGGGGAGAATAATATTCTCAGGGGGAGTATTATTTATTTTCTATTTAAACAAAATTTCCCATAGTTTTTGTCATCATCAAAAAGGGGGAGATTGTTAGAACACAGATTGGTGTTTAATATATCTCATTGTTTTGATGATAACATTAATGAAACTTTGTATAGAGAATTTATATACTCTAATTTTGTTCAAGTGTTTATTTGTTTCAGATATCAAAATTAATATTATTCTGGAAGCAAGAACTCCTCTGAACACCACAGAACTAAAAAGCTCTGAGCATCAAAAGCATCAGAAGACTCTGATCTGCTACAATGACACTGAGTGAAGCTGAGAAGAATCTGAATAAAGAACATACGTAAAGCTTCAGAAGACTCTAGAAGTACTTAACGCTGCAAGTACAGAAGCTCTGATAAGCAAGTATTTTTGATACGAATGTCACGCTTAAAGCACTTTGTTGCAAACTCTGATAGAGAAACTCTGATTGAGTTAACTCTGACTTGAAGAACTTGGAACATCATCAGAAGTTCTGATGGAAGACGTTCCAAAGTTGTTGAAGAAGATGTTGTTCTAATAAAGATCCGTTGGCATATTCCTTGTCCTTATCTAAACGGCTCTTTCCCCATTCGTGCATGACACAGGATTTTAGACAAAAAGGATTTATCATAACATTCCTCTTATGAGAAAGGAAAAGTCAATAGAAGACAAAAAGAACAGAATGTACAGATTGCACAGTTTTTGAGAAATGGATTTCAAAGTACTATAAAAGCAAGTCTTAGCATCACTTCAAAGGTTAACGAAATTGACGGATCTATTGAAAAATCACTTGGCAAACAAATCATACAAACTTTCATCAAAAGCTGAATAATTTATTTTCGTTCTTTAACTTGTGTAAAAATCACTGTTGTGATATAGCTTTTTAGAAGCACATCTTAAACACGTTGTTAGTTTATCTTTTGTAAAAGATTCCTTAAGAGACCAAGTGTGGTTAAATTTCTTGAGAAGACTAAGATAGTTGTATTAGTGGTTAACACTGTAATCAGTTTGATTTAGTGGATTAAGTCCTTGTTGAGAAAGGCAAATCACCTTGGTAGGGTGGACTGGATTAGTTTGAGTTCAAACGAACTAGGATAAAAATACTGTGTTATTTTTCTATCATCGTAATTGTTTTAAAACCCTTATTCAACCCCCTCCCCCCTTCTAAGTGATTTTCCTACCTTCACAAAGTGGAGAAGAAACCTTACTCATTGGTGATTGCAAATGGTCCACAAAGCAAGCAAGGTCAAAGAAGAACCATATTAAAAACACTTCCAATCATAAAATTCAAATTAAATTGAAAAATAAAAGAAAATCAAAATTAAAAAATATGAAAAATTAATTAAGAACCCAAAGGGTTTGAAAATATTTTTTGTTGAATTTTCTGACACTTGGAAGTATTTTTAATGATTAAGAAGCAAAATAGAAAAAGGAAATAAAAAGAAATAAAAAGCAAGTGGCAAGGGGGTGCATCAAGTAATTCAGAAACAAAGGGATGTTAAACGTGCTTGGGCTGAACAAACTGGGGGTGTGGATATCATTTCTGGCCCAATCCACTCAGGTTTGTTTCAATAGCCAAAACGCACCATTCATTAAACGGACATGGCTTCAACGTGCCATGTAGACCCAATCAATCCAATGGAAAGCAAACACATACACAGTCAAACATTCAAACCCTCGCCACCTCATATCTGAGGTCAAATGAACCAGACGCCGGAGCCCTACCTTCGGTCGTCTTCTCTGGCGAGGTGGCCTGAGTTCAGGTCATCAAACCTCAACCAAACTCCATAAAATTTATACCAAATTAAAGCTGAACTCACGTAGGTCATGAATCCAAGATCCAATCATCCCAAAACTCCGTAAATTAAGAGAATCGAATGCATCAAGTTTGAGATGCATAACTGAAAACTCCATCAAACATGAACAATAATGGATCAAACATGGTCTACACGAGGTAGAGCTTCAGATGCAACCAGTATGAACCTAGATCATGGCCTAGAATGAGAGAGAAGTTGATTGGAAAATTACTGAATGTAGATACTCCGTTGGTGCTTCTTAGACGTGTAAGCTTGATTTAAACGATCCAGATCCACTTCATATTCTTCAAGGAAGCTTAATTGCTCTTCAATTGGACTTGAATTGCAGAAAAAAGTGAAACACAATTTTGAAATTTCTTTGAGAATTTGAAAACTGAAATTGCTCTCTCCAAACTCAATTTTCCCTTTTGAGCTCTCAAGGCGCGTTTTGAGTTTATATATGATGGATATCTGATCAATTGGAAGGCCCATGAAACCTTATTTTGCTGAATTTGAAAAAATGCCCAAAATGGCAAGCTCCTCATGCACACGTGAATTGCTTGCATACACACATGGAAATCACTTAATTCTGCAGCTGGTGAGTTGAATTTTACATTGGAAATGGATTGGGCTTGGCATTGGATCCTATTAGCAAGTTTGAATGTGAAACTTCTTTGTGAAGGAATGCCAAAATGCCCGTATTTTTTGCTCATCATGTGCCAAACCGATTTGTGCATTTTTCTTGTGAATGTATTTTGAAGAGAATTGGATCAAAATAAGACATGAAGATGGCCTATAATGCATTGAATTGAAATCACACTTTAAAGTCCATTTTTCACTTGAAATTCTCACCAAATGTCCATAATCAATCATAATTCACACAATCCTTGAGTTTTATGATGCAAATGAGGTCCCTAGGAGCAACTTTCATGTTGGTTGAAAGTTCATTTGAAGTACACAAGTGCATGAAAATGGCTTACGTAACAAATGACCTATAATCAAACTTTCCCAAAATACCCTTGCCTTGTAAGGTCCATAACTTGAGTTCCACAAATGATATCAAGGACTTCTAAGACTTTTTGGAAAGCTAAGATCATGAGGAAAAACTTTCATGTTCACTTCAAGTTGAGGAGAAACTTGATTCTAGGACAAAGGTGCCTTGGAAGTGAGTTGAATTTTAGTTGACCAAAAATATGTTCATTTGAGACCTCTAACTTGCCGGCATCATAACTTGAGCTACACAAACCCAATGGATGAGTCCTAGTACTCAAAATAAATCTAAGAACATGCCCTACAAGTTTCATGTTTGCAAGATGTCGCTACTGTGAAAAAAGAGGCCGAAAATGACTAACAGAGTCGCCACCTATCGTTATTTATCCAACAGAGGGGAAAGGAAATGATCGGAAAAAACCTGACGAAAAAGGGAAAAGACAAGGTCATCGCAACCAAGTCCTAGGTTCGGGAGTCGGTTACGCAAGGGGAAGGTATGAGCACCCCTCACATCTGTCGTACTCGACGGGATCCACGCATGTGTTGTCTATCTAAAAGGGTGTGTAAACTATCTACGCTAAAGGCTTATGGAGAAAAGAAAAGAAAAAGGACTGACTCGGCAGAGCATCGCGGCTCTGTGCCTACGTACTCCCTCGTGCAATGGGAAAGTCAGAGTCAACGTAGTTCGACTAACTACGGCTAAAGAAGGGGGGAAGGTTGCTCGCTAAGACATCGCGCATCATGCCTACGTACTTTCATCTGATATGAAAGATCAGAGAAAACATAGTTCGGGCTTAAGAGAACACAGGTTGTTCAAAAGTTTTACGCGAGTAGGGTTAACAAACAGTTCTAGCAGTTTGGTGTATGCAGCTTGACCATTGGATACTTAGGCGTTACCTTTGCAATAGGACTGAAAGTTAAGAACAATCTTGCTTATGAAAAGGTTTTCCTGATTAAGAATCCCGAAGGATGAAAAAGGTTTTTGTGTTTTTGTTTTTTTTAGAGAAGAAGTGTTTTGAATTTGAGTGTTCATAATGTATGTTGTACTAAAGGCTAAAACCTAGGATCGAATGCATCGCATATCGTCCTAAGGACGTATACTAAACACTCTAGGCAATTGAGAGGTAGCCACTCAATCACCATTTCCCAAGTATAAGGCTCATGGCACAACATTCATTATCTTTATTAAGTGGATTGAAGTTGTTTGAAGATGAGAAGAGAAAGGGACAAACTAAGGTGGGACTAGACCAAACCCTAAAAGTTGTCATGCATAGTGCACCTAAAGTTGGGATCACAAAAGGGAAACATCTACCTAATGTTATCATGCATGGTTAGAACCCTAATGTCTATCATAACCTCTCTTGAACAAGAGAGATTATAAATCCTAAGGGAAGGAAGACAAAAGAAGAAGAAGAAAGAACAATGGAGACATGCAAATGAAAGAATGCATACATAGAATGCACAAGTAGGAGGAAAGTGGGAGGAAAATATGTGTGGGGCAGTAGCCACCACAAGCTCATCTCAACCAAGCATGCATATGAGAAGGCAAAGAGAAAAGAGAAAGAGATGCATCAAAAGCAAACAAATAAGTGTGACCAAAAAATCATTAAGAAAAAGTCCTCATGGATTCATCACTTTAGGTAAGCTTAAAGTTCCTCCTAAGGAGGGACCAAGCTACCTTAAATGAACCTGCAAGGTCATTGGACAGAAGGTAAAGATGAATAGGAAAGCTCAAAAGCAAAATCAAATCATAACAAAAAGAAATGGAAGCTAGAACACATAGAAACGCAAGCAAACTAACACAATGAAACCCTACTTGAAAGCTCAAAAGCAAACAAACAAATGAATAAGGAAGAAACAATATCATGACCTAAAATTGAACAAACATCATCCTTAACATGTTAGAAACATGAATCAAAAGGGATTGAAAGTTCAAAGGATCCAAAAATGTCATATCCAAATCAAACTCGGTCAAGGTGCATGTATGAACTTCCCTTAGAGGTAACTTGACTTGCAAGTTACCTCAAAATTAGGAAAATGGTTTCAAAAATTACCAAATAAAATGCACAAGGAAGCTAAAGAAGTTGGAAAAAGAAACCAAAAGCACAAGGCCAATATCCCCCTCAAAGCACCATCAAAATAAAATAATATTCAAGATGTACCACTTTGAAATGAGAGAATCGAGGGTCAAAAGGAAAGCACCAAAAGTCAACCATAAAGTCAACCAGCCAGGGGCAAAATGGTCCTAAAAAATTGCTCAACTCATCATGAGTATGAGGATCAATTTTCATTCATTGGACCAAAGGGAAATGAGAGAAACAAATAAAAGATCACACAATGTCACAATTTAAATCAATTAATACACTTCCAATATTAAAATCCAATTTTAATTGAAAAATAAACCAAAAAATAAAATAAAAATTTTCTAAAATTAAAAGACATCTCAACTTGTCTAAAAAGTATTTTTTTGATTTTTTGGATAATTAAAAGTAATTAAAAATGATTTAACTGCAAACAGAAAATAAACAAAAATAAAATGGAAATAAAAAAAATTAAAAAAACATACGGTGTAAATAGTAGAGAAAAGCAGTTGAAAAATCAGGCTGGGCCCAAGGGGGGTGCAAACAACAACTAGAGGCCCAAAGCGCCCAAGAGGAATCAAGGTTCAAACATTATCCACCAGGGCTGGTCAACAGAAGGACCAGCGTGGAATGCAATCAAGGCCCTCTGATCAGCTGGTAATCAAATCACGTGGACAAGAAAACGCCAGCACATTAATGAGAAATTCAAACATGATCACGTGCTGTATGGTCAAAGTGGTGCACGGTGTTTCTTAATCACAAGCGTCCAACAGAAAAGTAAACAAATCTAACGGTGTGGAGGTCATCTTTTCAAACGAGAAGTCAACGAAAACCATGGAAATCAGAGGGTAGCTGGAGATCCCTTCCGGTCATCTTCTCCGGCCTAACATCCACCGTAAACAGTTCCAAGAAAAACACAGTTACCAAAACTCCACCAAAAATGACAAACTAATAGTCCAAATTCATCCTCTCATCACGAGGAACTCAAATCCAACCTTAGTTTTCATGTTTGAGCAACATATAAAGCAAATCTAAGACAAATATAAAATGTGCATAAACCGTAAAACTTAAGACTAACCAACCAAATTATCCAGAATTCATCTACACTTCATGTAGAGTTCAAATCCACATTCCATTCTCTCTAAAAACTCAAGAACAGGCCAAAATGCAAACAACAAGTTTTGTGCTCCAAACAGAAATCAACTCAAATGCCAGTTCATTTTACATATTAATGGTCTACATATTTCCTATGTCTCAAATATGCAAGAATGGCACAGAATCGTGACTTAAATAGAGAGATATGGTGATTTCAAAATTACCTAGTGGAGAACCTCCACTGGGTCTTGTGTTTGGCTGAACCTTCAGGCAAAACACCTAGAATCGTTCCAAACACTTGAATGAAGCTTTTAGTATGCTCAATTTCACTTGATAATGACCAAAACTCCAAAACCGAATCTCACTTTTCTCTCACTTTTTCAAGTTTCTATTTCTGCAATTCCACCATCAATTCGAGCTCTGAGGGTTTAGGAAGTTTCCTAACCTTTTATGTATTGGATTCAGATGAGAATGAAGCCCTAATTCAAGCTATAAAGCCCAATTTCTAATTCAATTTTTCCTCACTTTTTCACTTGCCATACTCGTGTTTTCTCCACTACACCAACCTCAATTTTGTTCCAAATCAATTGCACATGGCCTGAGTTGAACAAAGGGCCAACAATTGAGCCTTGTTTTGATTCTATGGTAGATTTTACACTTGTTACTTCATGGTGAAGAAACCATGGAAATGACCAACAAAATGACCTCAAATTGCAAATGTAAAATTGGCATTGTATTTAGAACATCATTCGCACTCAAAAAATGCATAAATTTGCCATGAAAAAGTTCCAAATGAATTAATTCCCATTTTCTCATTTTAAGCCTTCTTTATGAAAAATTCAAACACCAATTCTTCAATCCAAGCTCCAACCATGACAAGAGATGACTTGGTAATGCAAATGGCCCTATTTGGAGCAAGTTTCATGTTGAAAATATTTTCATTTGAAGTGTGCAAGTTAGTGAAATGGACTTATAATTATATGACCTATAATCTCACTTTCCCAAAATACCCCTGATTTGTAAACCTCATAACTTGAGTTCTACAAATCGGATGAATGACTTATAGTACTCTTTGGAAAGCTAAGACCATGCTCTACAAATTTCATGTCGTCCAAAAGTTGAGGAGAAACATCCTTCTAAGTCAAAAATGGTTTGGAAGTTGGTTGACTTTTCTTGACCAAAATCACATTCATTTGATGACCTGTAACTTGTCTGCATCATAACTTGAGTTCTATAAATCCAATCAAGGACTTGTAGTACTCAAAAGAAACCTAAGAACATGCTCTACAAGTTTCATGTTGGTCAAAAGTTGAGATGAGACTTGTATCTTGAGATAGGTGGTCCTGAAGTTGGGGACTAAACAAGGAATTTTACACTGATAACCCTAATTTAGTAACTCCTCACACTCTTGATCCTTGATGAATTGATCTTGGAATGATATATTAGACATCTCAACACAACATCCCATGACCATAGAGACTTATAATTGAGTTGTAACCTCTTTAAATTTCACAATTAACTAAGGTTTTACCAGATGAAAACCCTAGATGCCACATTCTTGACTGAGGCTTGTTCCACTTCACACAATAACTTGAATAAGCTCCGAATGGCTGGATACTCAAAAACCTGAGTCTGGATACTCGGTAAATAAAAATGAGTCTGGATACTCAATAACTGGATCTGAGTCTGGATACTCAATAATCGATCTGAGTCTGGATACCCAATAACTGGAGCCTGGATGCTCTATGCAAATCTGAGCCTGAACGCTTTATGCAATAAACCTGAGTCTGGATACTCGGTTAATAAATCCGAGTCAGGATACTCAATAACTAGAGCCTGGATGCTCGGGAATAAATCTGAGTCTGGATACTCAATCACTGGAGCCTGGATTCTCAATGCAATTCGTAGCCTGGATGCTCTTTGCAAAAAAACCTGAGTCTGGATACTCGGTAAATAAAAATGAGTCTGGATACTCAATAACTGGATCTGAGTCTGGATACTCAATAATCAATCTGAGTCTGGATACTCAATAACTGGAGCTTGGATGCTCTATGCAAATCTGAGCCTGAACGCTCTATGCAATAAACCTGAGTCTGGATACTCGGTTAATAAATATGAGTCTGGATACTCAATAACTGGAGCCTGGATGCTCAATTCAAATCTGAGCCTGGATGCTCTATCACTGGAGCCTGGATGCTCAATGCAAAAGAAATATATTCATCAGGATCTGGATATCCTACGAGTTCAAGTAAAACGACATTGTTGGGAAACAATATGAGTTGTGGTCTGGATACCACATGGGTTGAGAAAAACATTAGGTGCCAAGGTCTGGATACCACACGGCGATAGGAGATAACAACAATTACTGTGACCTGGATATCACAGAACATCAGGTAAACTACCATGGTCTGGACACCATAACTACCTTTATCGGAATCTAGATACTCAACGGATAAAGTACAAACAGGATTCATTAGGGTCTGGATACCCAACTGACATTACCGGAGTCTGGATACTCAATGGAGAAAGCATAACAACACGAGCATAAGCCATGGTCTGGATACCATAAGGCAAAAAGAACACAAATACACCTGCTGTGATTTGGACATGACAAGGGAATTTGACCGGAGTCTGGATACTCAACGGACAAAACAGATCGGTAACTGCCATGGTATGGATACCATGTAGGCAAAGATAACCAACTCTCGGGAAATACAAAAGTCGGGGTATGGATACCATGCGGGCTAACAGAAACTTAATAACTTGCTATGGTCTGGATACCATATACACAAAGATATTTAACTCGCCATGGTCTGGATACCATATAGGGCTAAAGATAACACCGTCAACCGAAGTTCGATGACACTACTGGGGAGAAACGCAAACCGGGGTCTGGATACCATGCGGGCTGCCGGAAAATATTATGGTCTGGATACCATTCGAGCGAAGATACTCTTCAATTTTCCATGCTCTGGACACCATACGGGCACAAATATCAATCATTTGTCGGATACATTCCTGCAAACAAAGAGGTAACAACCTGGTCTATGTTTCATATACAAATGTTTGAAAATGGCGTAATGCCCCATACAAGATGGAAATGCTACGTGTTTGGGTAAATGCTATGCACGCATGCAGATGCAACGGAACTGAAACAGCAAAATAGATGCTAGAGAAACATAAACCACCCTGTTAGGAACAACAAACAAACCTGCACAGGGAACGACTTACCTATGCCAATAACGATTGGACTTACGCTGAAATGAAAAGGCCTCGAAGGGCTCATCCACCGGGAATAAAGTTCATACAAGAATAGGAACTCCAAACTCAACTTAGGATGCAGATCACCACGTGCTGAGGAAAATGTATGGGCTGAATCTCCGGCATACAAACTTTCTGCTCACCGAGCACTTAAAACGTCTAGGCTAGACAGCCTAACTTACCTGATGGAGAACAACAGTTCCCTGAACGGCCTTCCAAGATACAACTCTCTTGGGGAACAAAGACCTATCTCAGAAAAGATGACCAACACGGAGACTACACCTTTCCTGCTGGGGGATAAATGACACTGCATGGAGGTCGACTTTGCCGGAGACTTCGTTCCGCGCTGCTGGAAGCTGAGTACCTACAATCAAGTTGATGGAGGGGGAAGAGTACCAGACCATTACTAGGGAAAACTCTACACCTACTCCATGGAAATACGCCTGAATCTCGACTTGTTGGGGAGTAAGCACATACCCGTACTCTACGGAGGATTAAAAGCGCACTGGCAACTGCTAGGGACATGCTACTACACTACACATAACTCTACCAGGATAGAGATGCAACATCAACTGCTGGAGAACAACATTGTTTAGGGAGCAGATGAATCCATTCGTACATTCATAAAACCTTGCCCTAAGAGTAACAACCCTGTAAAAGACAAATAGACAAGACATCCTATACAACAAGACTATCTTGGTCATCATTAGTGACATCATTCAATTAATATCAAAGTTTTAACAATTATTGGCCAAGGCCTGCATGTTTATGTATGTAAGTTCATCAAAAACATCGGGCGTTTCTCACAAACAAAACAGTAAAAGCTAAAACAAAGCACACCAGATAAGTACTGAATAGTATATGTTTAGTGATAATCGACCTGTAAATAGGCAACGTTTTACAACAGATGCAACCCCTGAAAAGAGGAAGTTGCGCAAAACTACAAGTATGCATAAAAGCAAATACAAAAGTGTACATATTAAACAAAATGTACAACAATGTCGGTAATGTGGCGCAAACAAACACCATGAGCTGATTCCTCTATGACTCGCCTGACCCTGACGCTTTCCCGACGCTTCATCTTCAAAAGAGATTGATACGGATAAACGGCCCTCAGGTTCTCCCAATCCACTAAGCAATGAAACTCATATGCAGACCGCAGTCATTTACTTCTCAATCCCTAACTTTTGCCTGAACCGCCCTTTCGGGTTTTCGATTCACCGGGATACCCATTTTTGCCAAAGTCGCCTTTTCAGGTTTTCGACTTTGCGGGTTTACAATCTTTTCATTTTTATCCCTAATTTTTGCCCGAACCTATTTTCCTTTTTATGGTTCGCCGGGATGCTCCATTTTTTCCTGGACCTTTCATTTTGTGTCCAGCGGGCCTCTTTTAAGCAAAGTATTTTTTAACTGCGTCTGCGTTCACAGGGGATGCAAAATCCTCACCATCCATGGTGGATAGCACTAAGGCTCCTCCGGAGAAAACCTTTCGTACAACATATGGACCTTCATAGTTGGGAGTCCATTTGCCTCTGTGATCTGAGTGTGGTGGGAGAACCTTTTTCAGCATAAAATCGCCCGTCTGAAAGCTTCAAGGGCGCACCTTCTTGTCGTAAGCTTTCTTCATTCGACTCTGATATAACCGACCATATGCAATAGATGCTAGCCTTTTTTCATCCATTAGACTAAGTTGATTCAATCTGTTCTTGATCCATTCTGCCTCATCGAGCTTTACGTCAACCAAAACTCTTAAAGAAGGAATCTCAACTTCTAGTGGTAGGACAACTTCCATACCGTACACTAGTGAGAAAGGAGTTTCCCCGGTTGATGTGCGTACCGTCATACGATAATCATGAAGAGCAAAGGGAAACATCTCATGCCAATCTTTGTAAGTGACAACCATCTTTTGCACTATCTTTTTGATATTCTTGTTGGCCGCTTCGACAACGCCATTCATCTTCGGCCGATAGAGAGATGAGTTATGATGTTCAATCTTGAAGTTCTGGCATAACTCATGCATCATCTTATTATTCATATTCGAATCATTGTCAGTAATGATCCTCTCGGGAATTCCATATCTGCAGATGATGTCCTTCTTTATGAATCTTGCTACCACTTGCTTGATTACATTAGCGTACGAGGCTGCCTCCACCCACTTGGTGAAATAATCGATAGCTACCAGGATAAAACGGTGTCCGTTAGAAGCAGTGGGCTCGATCTTTCCAATCATATCGATGCCCCACATGGAGAACGGCCAAGGGGATGACATAAAATTCAACAGGCATGGCGGCACATGAATCTTATCATCATAAATCTAGCATTTATGGCATCTCTTTATGAATTTGAAACAATCCGACTCCATTGTTAGCCAAACATACCCAGCTCGCAGTATCTTCCGAGTCATGGCATGTCCGCCGACATGCGTGCCAAAAGTACCCTCGTGGACCTCTTCCATAAGCAAGCTTGCTTCTTTTTCGTCTACACACCTGAGTAGTACCAGATCATGAATCCTTCTATAAAGCACACCCTCTGGATTGAGGTAAAAGTTGACAGGCAATCTCCTAAGAGTTTTCTTATCCTGGGTCGATGCCCCTGGTGGATACTCTTGGTTCTTAAGGAAATTTTGGATATCATGGAACCACGACTTACCATCGGAAGCTTCCTCAATGGCACATATGAAAGTGGGCTTGTCGAGGCGTGAGATAACAATCCTTGGAGCTTCATTCCAAAAATTGACCTTGTACATTGAAGACAATGTAGCCAAAGCGTCTGCCATTTGATTCTCCACTCTTGGCACATGGTGGAAGTCTATACGATCGAAAAATGGCAACAGTCTTCTTGTATAATCCTTGTAAGGGATCAGATTAGGCTGACGAGTTCCCATTCTCCTTCGAGCTAGTTAACAACTAGCGCTGAATCGCCATATACATCGAGATTCATGATCCTCAGATCAATAGCTTCCTCCAGACCCATGATGCATGCTTCGTACTCGGCTTCATTGTTGGTGCAAGGAAAAGTTAATCTGGCAGTGAAGGGGATATGAGTTCTATGAGGAGTCGTGATAATTGCCCCAATTCCACTACCATATGAATTAACTGCGCCATCGAATATCATTTGCCATTGAGAACCTTTCTCCGGACCTTCAGTGGGTAATGGCTCATCACAATCTTTCGCTTTCAAGTACATAATGTCTTCATCAGAAAATTCAAATCTCATTGGTTGGTAATCATCAATTGGTTGTTCAGCAAGGTATTCTGACAGAATACTCCCTTTAATGGCTTTCTGGGAAACGTACTGGATGTCGTACTCTGTCAGTACCATTTTCCATCTGGAAATCCTTCCTGAAAGCGCTTGCTTTTCGAAGACATATTTAATCGGATCCATCTTCAAAATTAGCATGGTTGTATGATTGAGCATGTACTGTCTTAAACTTTTTACTCAGATAATAAATCGCATGCTCTTTTCTCCCTGTCTCGTCGTGTTGACCGAGAACGCAACCCACTATTCTCAAGAACCATTAAATACATGATTAATGGTCTTCCAGCAACTGGGGGTATCAGTATTGGAGGTTGCTGCAAATACTCTTTTATTTTATCGAAAGCTTTTTGACAATTTTCATTCCAGACAACCGCCTGATCTTTCTTTAACAGTTTAAACATTGGTTCACACGTGGCTGTTAAATGAGATATGAACCGAGCGATGTAGTTCAACCTCCCTAAGAAACCACGAACTTCTTTTTCAGTCTTCGGCGCTGGCATTTCTTGAATAACTCTTATTTTTGCAGGATCTACCTTGATTCCTTTTCTGCTGACGATAAACCCCAATAACTTTCAAGACCGAACTCCAAAAGTGCACTTATTTGGATTCAACCTCAATTTGAACTTCCTCAACCTCTCAAACAACTTCAATAAGTTGAACATATGCTCTTCCTCCATTTGGGACTTCGCAATCATCTCATCGACATAGACCTCGATATCATGATGAATCATATCATGAAACAAAGTCACCATTGCCCGCTGATAAGTTGCCCCTGTGTTTTTCAACCCAAACGACATCACCTTATAACAAAACTTTCCCCATGGTGTAATTAATGTTGTTTTCTCCATGTCTTCTGGTGCCATTTTTATCTGATTGTAACCGGAGAAACCATCCATGAAGGAAAACACCGAAAATTGAGTCGTATTGTCAACCAATACGTCAATGTGAGGGAGCGGGAAATCATCCTTTGGGCTTGCCTTATTCAAATCTCTATAATCAACACACATCCGCACCTTACCGTCTTTCTTAGGTACAGATACGATGTTGGCAACCCACGGAAGGTAAGTAGTCACGGCCAAGAATCTAGCGTCCAATTGCTTTTGGACCTCTTCTTTGATTTTTAACGCCATATCGGGTCTCGTCCTTCTAAGCTTCTGCTTAACTGGCGGACATTCTTCCCGAAGTGGTAATTGATGAACCACAATTTCAGTGTCAAGTCTGGGCTTATCTTCATAGGACCAAGAAAATATGTCACTGTACTCTCGAAGCATCTCGGTCAGCCTTTGCTTGATGTCATCTTGCAATGCAGCCCCTATTCTGACATTTTTGACAAACTTGTCAGAACCCAAGTTGACGACCTCAATCTCTTCTTCATGAGGCAGAATGATCTTCTCTTCTTGTCTCAAGAGTCTAGCTAGCTCTTTGGGCAAGTCTTCATACTCATCAATCTCTTCTTCAGCTTGAAATACCGGGTTATCAAAGTTGAAGCGAGTCATAGAAGATTCTTGATCGGTGTCATCTACAATAATGTGAGTCCTGCAATGAAAATGGTTAAGTGCTTCAAATGATATGCAAACAAACACATTTCCATTTTATTCTTAAAAAACAAAAACAAGAAAAACAGAGATCTCAAAATTTGAATGGAAAAACGTCATTTACTTAATAGATGAAACAATATTCAAACATAAACAAACAAGCCCTGAAATAACAAACCGCTATGCTCCGGGTAGAACATAGGGTCGTACAATAATTGAAAAAAAAACAAAGCATTACTGTTCATTGGTCACTTGGACAAATTCCTCAATGGACCAGTTGCATAGACGCTGTCCTGGAATGCATGGCTTGATCCAGACATCCATATCACAATCATTGTCTCCAGCTTCATCATTAGAAATGGCATTAATCTGCTCGAAGAAGACACCCCCGCTAGTAAACCTGATAAGCCCTTTGAACTTCGGCGTGCTTTGTGAAGACGATGGGAGGTACCCGAGACCGAACTTGTCTTGCTTCTGAGGTATATCAATCACTTGCCCCCATCCTTGGGCTGAACCAGCTTGCACCACAGCCTGCGTTTCTTTGAAAGAAGACATAGCCACCTCAGGCTCTTTTCTCACCACCGGAGACTTCCCCTTCAACTGAATGGTTTCGAAGGCTTGACATAGGGTTTCATGAATTTCCCGGTCTACTTCAACATACTTGAAAGAAGACAAGTGACTAACCATTATGTCCTCTTCTCCACACATTGTCACAACACTGCCACCAACCATATATTTCAGCTTCTGATGCAGAGTTGATGTAACAGCCCCAGCTGAGTGGATCCATGATCTGCCCAACAAACAGCTGTAAGCAGGCTGAATGTCCATGATGTAAAATACAACGCCAAAAACTTCTGGACCCACTTGGATAGGCAAAGTCAGCTCACCGAAGACAGACCTCCGAGTACCGTCGAAAGCACGTACAACCAGGTCACTTGATGTACAAGAGATGCCCCGAGTATCTAGCTTCATAAGTTCCTTCTTTGGCAGCCATTCAAAGATGACCCTCTGTCAACAAGGACATGGGACATAACCACTCCTCTACATTCAACAGAAATGTGCAGCGCACAATTGTGGTTTTTGCCCCTTGGCGTTAAGTCTAAATCTGTAATTCCAAGGCCATTTCCCGCGTTTACATGCCCAACAACCCCTTCAAGTTGATTCACTGATATTTCTTGAGGCACGAAAGCGGTACTCAAAACTTTCATCAACGCATTCCTGTGTGCTTCGAAACTCAACAATAGTGATAATATTGAAATTTTGGAAGGTGTCTGTTGTAAGTGTTCGACTACCTTGTAGTCGCTTTTGTGTATCAGCCTCATGACTTCCTCCACATCATTCTCCAAAGATTCCCTCTCACCAGACTGGGAAGTTTCTTCTATTATCATCTTACCTTTCCCTTTATCTTCTTTTTCAGCCACCACTTCAGGCGATGAAAAGACCCTGCTGCTGCGGGTGATCGCTCCTGCTCCCACAACATTCTTTGCTGACTCAACAGGAAAACTCTTCAAGTCTATCTTCTGACCATTACAATACACCTCAGCTCCGTAGTTCCACAGAATGGCTTTGGTGCTTTCATATGGCACAGGTCCCGCTTTGGTGATAGTGATTGTTGGTGGCCTAGGAGGCGCTGAGATAGTTATAGTCTTATATGGGATCGAGATCATAGCAACCTCATCCCTCTCTTCATCTTCTACCTCAACAGGTTTCTTTTCTGCGGTCCGTTCAAACTGCAACGTCCCCTCATCTATCATTCCTTGGATACACCTTCTCAAATCAACGCATCCCTCAGGATGACTTAAGCAAACAACATAATCCTCATTGCAGCCTGGGAATACACCTCCTCCCAGCAATTTGTCTTTCACAAACTTCAATGGTGTTTTCAACTCATTCACATCCATTATCAAGTCTAAATTCTCCTCCACCAAAACAGCACCAACCCTAGCCTCCCCATGGTTTGGCATAGGGTTCTACACAACGTTAGGTGCATCATGAGAAAAATTTATTGCTTTGATGTCAATGAGATCTTGTAGCTTATGTTTAAAAGCCTTGCAATCGTTAATAGAGTGACCAGGCGCCCCAGAGTGAAACTCGCAACGAGCATTCGCGTCATAGCGGGGTGGGGGAGGACCTGTCAAAGGAGCTAGGGTCCTTTTCTGAATCAATTGCAGCTGTAATAAAGTCTGAAGCACTTGAGAGTATGGCATCGGTGGAATGTCAAATACTCTATTCGGCCTGGCCCTATCAGGAAACCTCTTATAACCTTGTTGATTTTGTTGTTGTGGCTGATACTGCCTTTGTTGTTGTTGTGGTTGTTGTTGTTGTGGCACAGGAATAGTAACACTGGCAACTTGCTGTTGGCGATATTGGTTCTGTGGCTGACCCCTACCTCTTCCTCTAGAACTCGTTACTGAGTTAACGTCACCTTCACGCTTCTTGTTCCCAAATACTTTCTTTCCTCCTCCTCCAGCTGAGGGTACTTCTCCCGCCTGAATCTTTCTGAGCTTGATGCTGTTTTCCACCCTTTCACCGGTGATTATCCAGTCTGAAAAACTTCCCGACATACTGCTAATCAGTTTTTCATAGTACACCCCTTATAAAGTAGAAACAAACATGTCAATGAGCTCACGCTCTACCATGGGGGGCTGCACTCTAGCAGCAAGCTCTCGCCACCTCTGGGCGTATTCTTTAAAGCATTCGTTATTCTTTTGGGAAAGATTCTGCAGCTGGACTCTATTTGGTGCAAGGTCACTGTTGTATTGATAGTGCCTTACAAAAGCTTCGGCTAGGTCTTTCCAACTGCGGATGTTAGTGGGCTCCAGCCCCATGTACCACTCCAAAGAAGGACCATACAAGCTGTCCTGGAAGAAGTGCATCAATAGTTTTCATCGTCCGAGTACGCGGAAATCTTTCTATAGTACGAGCACAGGTGAACCCTCGGGAAAGTGGTGCCTTTGTACTTATCAAAGTCAGGCACTTTGAATTTGTGAGGCACCCTTAGATCAGGAATCAAGCCCAAATTGGCCATATCTAAACCCATGGAATTCTGGTTTTCGTAGCTTTTAATCTTCTCTTCTAAAAGCTTAAATCTTCTGCTCGATTCAGCTGACATTTTAGGCCCGACATCTCTCATTGAGAAAACATCCGCTTGCTGATCCTCAAACCGAGGATTACGCAGATTCCCATGAACAGCACAATCAACTCCATGGTCATAAAAACCATCATTGTTACCAGCATACTCGCCTTCTCCAGCACCAATACCAATATTCCCTATGTTTCCGAAGACATTTCCAATCCCTCCAGCATTACCATCATTACCATTTCCTCCGCCATTCCCATCATTACCATTCCCTCCAGCATTAGGGATAGGTACAGAGGTGTTAACTCGGGGAGTCTCAATGTGGGGAGGGTTAGCAGCAACCCTACCGTGTAACACGCCATCACCATCAACTCGCGCAATTAGAGGTTGAACTAAAGTCTGAAGTTGCACCTGGCCACTAGCAACCCCTTGCATGACTTCCATCAACTGTGCCATCCGATCTCTCATCTCTTGCATTTCTTCCTGCATCTGATCCATCAGTCTTTTTTGGTTTCTTCTGGTATCGTACCAGTGAGTTATCTAATCTGCAATCCTGAAACACTAGTGGAGCACAAGAAACAAGATAAGGTTGACAGTTCCGATGCACCTGCAATGCGAGAAACATGCTAAAATGCAAACATGTATATATGAAAACAGGGAAATTTCCCCCTTGATTCTAGTTTCGGGATAGCAACCAAGACAATGGAGAACCACCACAGACAAGCATTGAATAAAACCCCCTCATATTTACAATCATAAGCCCACAGGCAATGTACAAACATCAATTAAGTACAATCAGAAAAGGACCTCAACCAACAGGTCTGGTGATGGTCCACACAAAAAGTCTAAGCTACAGAATACAAATGAAAAGACCAAGCTGGGTGGCGAGACTGGAAATCCTTCAGCAACGTCTGCGTCTCCGGATGGTCTGGCCTAGCAAGCAAACCACGTATAAGCAGCTCCTGTTGGCTGATGGTGGACTGAAGATCCTCGACCGAGTCCTCCTTCCCAAAAACCTCCTCAAGTATACACCTCTTGGCATCAGATCCCTCTTTATGCTCCTCAAAGGATGCAAGCGCCTCATATAGTTTGCAGTCACTATGTCTCCTGAGCGAAGCTTCCTTTGAAATCTCCTCATCTTTAGCTCTGAGCCGAGCCTTCAGCTTGTTGATCTGCAACTTCAACTGGTCTTCACGCTGCTTGCTGTTGGACATGGTAGCGTTCCATTGAGTTTCAAACTTGGAAATCTGCAAGTAGGCTCTATTCAAATCTTGCTTTTTAGTAGCAAGCACACTACTAACAACATTTATGTCTAAACCCAACCGCTCTCTATCGCTCATCTCCTTAGTCAAGTCCGTTCCCAACTTGTTCACCAGCTTAGTTTGCTTCTTCAAAGAATAAGTTGCTTCATTCCTCTCACTTCTGAGTTGAGCAATCTCCTTCTCAAACTCTTCGTTTGTCTTCTGCAACTCTTCCTTTTCGCGAAATACCTGATTATACCTTTGGATGTCCACCGTAGTAGGCTCCTCAATCATGGGAGGGCAAATAGGCTCCACTGGAGGAAATGGCATCAAGAACTTCGTGGCCCTCTCATGAATCCACGCCACGTAGGGGTCATAGGCCTGACTGTTGCTCTTCCCTAATAATGCTTTGCCTCTCCTATGGATGCTTCACCAAGCATGCTCAAGCCTGACCAAATCATCACCGTCTAACAAACCCGTGAGATACAGAGATTCCTGTATCTCCTCTTCTTTAGGAGCATCCTTGAGAGCGTATCCGAACTGTCGTACCAACATAGAAAGGTTATAGTTGACGCACCCTTTCCTTCTGACCAAAGGGACGTTAGGAAATCCGCCACAACTATAAATAATTTCTGTGCCAAGCATGTCTCTATCAAACCAAATAATATCCTTGGCAGTCAGGCCCATCATCCTCTCATACCACTCTGAAGTAGCAACAGTGTCTACAAACTGACCAGTCTTAGGCATATGACTCATCAACCATCTATAAAGCAAAGGGACACAACATGAGACGTTCCTTCCCCTTCGGTTTTCATTCTTGTGGTGTACAAAATGATAAACATCTCCTAAGAGTGTAGGGACCGGGTTCCCTGAGGCCAGCAGGTAAAAAGCATCCACGTCTACGAAGTCCGGGAGGTTCGGAAACAAAACAATGCCGTGAATGCAAAGTGCCAGAATAGCACTAAACACAATCCAGCAACCATTCTTAGCGAACTTCTGAGCTTTCTCAACAAGAAAAAGTAACAGAAAGCCATAAGTTCCTTTCCTCTCAACTAACTTCCCCTTTAACTCCGCATCTGTGTGGACGAACGACATCTGATCACGGATAGGCACCCCAACATATCAGAATACTCCTCCAACGTAGGCGCCAAAACAAAATCCGGAAAGACAAAACATCTCAACTAAGTGTCGTATAACTGCAAGAGAGTGTAGACACCACTGATCTCAAAGGATGAAGGCTTGCAGACACATCTGGCCAGTCTCCCATAATCTTGTCTAAATTGTTCCATCACATTCCCCTCAGCCATATCAATCAGACTTCTCAAAGAACTGACATCTGGGGTAGGAAACCTGTAAGCAACTGTCCTTTTCAAGGGCTCCATGTCAAGAACGAAGAACAGAACCATTAGAATCAGGAGGGAAATATGCACTTGCATCATAAATACATGTTAATGAAGGAATGCAAATGAAGATGCAAATGCAAATGCAAACATAGGATCAAGCTTGTTGTGTTGTAGCTTGAGAAGAACCAGCGCTCCGCTCTAGTACTGAGAAATCACTGACATTAGGACCCCTTTGTACCATGAACATAGGTTCGCACTGTAAGGAAATGGGTAGTCTGAAGGCCAAAGTTTCCTGTATAACTCACCCACTCACAGGTATGGACCTATCCACTGACAAGGTTCGACATACTATGCATTCATCAGTGTCACAGACTTTCAAGAAATGATGATACGTTCACCATTTCTAGTTTGGCATCATCATCTCTCGAAGAGGCCTCACTTAGCTGAATCCCAAATGATCGGTCCCCAGAGTCGACAACCCTCAAATCCAAATTCCATTTGGATCCTAAGGATCGGAAAGGAAACCGTCAAAGAGAATCTCGTCTGAGCGTGAATTTCATGGGGAACTGTGTCTACTAAGCAAACAGATTCACCCACTAGTCTCCACTACTAATACTAGGTTTATACTCAAGCCTGGGTCCGACTTATCTCTCAATGGAACTTCCCTCCCTACAGCACAACAAGTATGATACAATGCGGAAAGTAAAATACGGAAGTAAATAAAGATAAATCACATATATACACACACCCAAAATAAAACACACAAGCGCTAGGATTGACTCGCATAGGGGATATTTCGGTCCCCAGCAGAGTCGCCAGCTGTCGCTACTACAAAAAAAGAGGCCGGTAATGACTAATAGAGTCGCCACCTATCGTTATTTATCCCAAAGAGGGGAAAGGAAACGATCGAAAAAAACCTGACGAAAACGGGAAAGACAAGGTCATCACAACCAAGTCCTAGGTTCGGGAGTCAGTTACGCAAGGGGAAGGTATGAGCACCCCTCACGTCCGTCGTACTCGACGGGATCCACGCATGTGTTGTCTATCTAAAAGGCTGTGTAAACTATCTACGCTAAAGGCTTATGGAGAAAAGAAAAGAAAAAGGACTGACTAGGTAGAGCATCACCGCTCTGTGCCTACGTACTCCCTCGTGCAATGGGAAAGTCAGAGTCAACGTAGTTCGACTAACTACGGCTAAAGAAGGGGGGAAGGTTGCTCGCTAAGACATCGCGTCTCATGCCTACGTACTTTCATCTGATATAAAATATCAGAGCAAACGTAGTTCATGCTTAAGAGAATACAGGTTGTTCAAAAGTTTTACCCGAGTAGGGTTAACAAACAATTCTAGCAGTTTGGTGTATGAAACTCGACCATTGGAGACTTAGGCGTTACCGTTTGCGATAGGGCTGAAAGTTAACAACACTCTTGCTTATGAACAGATTTTCCAGATTAAGAATCCCGACGGATGAAAAAGGTTTGAAGTGTTTTTGTGTTTTTTAGAGAAGAAGTGGTTTGAATTTGATTGTTCATAATGTATGTTGTACTAAAGTCTAAAACCTAGGATCGAATGCGTCGCATATCGTCCTAAGGACATATACTAAACACTCTAGGAAATTGAGAGGTAGCCACTCAATCACCATTTCCCAAGTATAAGGCTCATGGCACAACATTCATTATCTTTATTAAGTGGATTGAAGTTGTTTGAAGATGAGAAGAGAAAGGGACAAACTAAGGGAGGACTAGACCAAACCCTAAAAGTTGTCATGCAGAGTGCACCTAAAGTTGGGATCATAAAAGGGAAACATCTACCTAATGTTATCATGCATGGTTAGAACCCTAATGTCTATCATAACCTTGTTGCACCCTAAAATTTGCTCAACCTATTTCACCTGGTTTATGTTTCAATTGCACTATCATTTACATAGTAAGTCATGTACATAATCTAATCATTTGCATAGCATAGCATAACAAGTCGTCCAACAAGGGATAAAGTGCCATTCTTATCTAAAGAAGCACATCAAGGGGCTTTATTCAAGCTTAACACAATCCAAGTCATCAAGAAATGTTTGAAGCTTTGAGAAGTTTGAAGGTCAGCTAGTGGACTTCTCTCCTAATTTGAGGTGTATTGAAGGTCATCAATGGGAGTGTAAGCTATGAATTGAGGGTATGGAATGTGTACAAAGCTTATGAAATGCCTAGAGGGTCATATTGAAGATGAGACAAGTCATTGATTCAAGTACAAGAGCCACAGTTGAAGTGCAGTCAACTAGGGTTTCATCTAGGTCAACCCTAGGTCAACTGAGTGATTGAAGAGCATCAAGGCTTAATTGGAGGATGTGGGATTCATGATTTGATATGTTGATACATGGTTGGTGTTGTGCCAAGGATAAATCAAAGAGGATCAAGAGTAGGAAGAGTTGCCAAATTAGGGTTTCAGTGTAAAATCCCCTAAGTTAGGCCTCACTTCCAAACCAGATAAGTCAAAATGCAAGTTTCAAATAGATTCTTGGTCAACATGAAACGTGTATAGCTTTTCAATAGACTTAATTTGAGTACTAGAAGTATTCAAGGAGGTTTGTAGAACTCAACTTATGGTTCTTGCAAGTTATGGGTCATCAGAGGACACTGAAATTTATCTGTGAAAGTCACTTGATTTCCAAGCAACTTTTGCCCATCAAGGAATTTTCAAATGGATTCTTGGCCAAAATAAGAATTGTAGATCTTGATCTTAGATTTAATTTTAGTACTAGAAGTACTCAAGAGGATTTGTAGAACTCAAGTTATGATCTTGGCAATCCAGGGGTATTTTGGGAAAGTTGAATTATAGGTCATTTTCAACATAGGTCAAAATCTTCATCTTCCACTCCTCAAATGGAAAAATGTTCAACATGAGATGTGTTTAGAATGGTGTTTTTGGTCTAGATAAGAGGTCATGAGAGTTTGGAATGGCTTTCTTCACAAAATCACAAAAATGGCCTAAAATAAGGGTGAATTTTAAATGAACCAAAGATGAAAATTGGGATTTTTGAGCTATGGATCCAAACCTAGCCATATGACATACCAAATTGATTGGAAAATGCATTTTGAAAACAATGACATTGCCATAATTTTGAGTTGAGGGATAATTCTATGACTTGCTTTGTAAAATGGTTACTTACATCATAAGTAACAAATGCAAAACCACTTTTTAGGGCATGACCAAGGCCTTAACCCTTGCTAACACATCCAATATGTCATGTGATGAGAATTTGGATCAGAATGAGGTGCAAATACAAGCTTGAAACTCAGCTGCCATATGTGAATTTCTCATGATATTTTCAAATGCAAGAGATGTGGAACTTCTCATTGGATCAATCCAGAAGTTTCTAGAGCTTTCATTCATGTTCTATATAAGATTTAGAACTGGTTCAAAGCTTGAGTTGGTGCAGATTGAGGGAGATTGGAGAGATTGAACATTGAGTTTTCATTTTGCATAACAAAATCGATTACAACCATTTGATCCATTTCAATCCTTTCTTTTGTGTTCAATAGCTTCCTTTGGTGTTGGTGAGTGATTCCAGATAGATTTCTAGCCAAGATCGTGGAAAATCGTGAGATTGCATTTTGAATTCATCCCTTGCAAGTCAGAATCGAGTTTGGTGATTCAAGAAGATTCAGTCCAATTTATTGCATACAGAAGCTTGGTAATTGATCATAGAACGTGTCTGAAAGATCTTGGAGCTTGATTTGGAGGTTTTACCACTCTGTTCATCCAAGATTTGCAGGTATGTAAATTTCATTCCATGGCTTGATTCATGTAGAATTGCTAGGTTTTAAGTGGTTAGATTCATTATAGATGATGGTTAGGACGTTTCTGGATTGGTTTGGAGTGGATTGGTGACAATTAAGATAGATGACCAATTTCTGTTTGAGCTTGGTTCTTGTGATTCTTGGGGAATTAAAGGTGTTTAGATGATGGTAATTGATCAGTGTAACATGTAGTTCATGTTGATATCTTTAATTTTGAGAATAGTGACCATCAAGACTTGGTGAGTTTTCTGCAACTTTGATCGGGTTTGGCTTTGGAGGGCGAATGATGATTTTGGAGGTCGTATTCATGATCAGGGTGAAAAATTAGGTGAGATAGGGTATTTGGTTGCAAAGTTTGGTGAGGTTTTGAAGTTGTCTCACCGGAGAGGACAGTGTTTTCCACCGTGGACACCGCCTGAGAATAGTTTCAGGCCACCTGAGATTATTGGAGAAGATGAATGAGAAACCATTGGATTGGTCTGAGAGGAGACTTTGTATGCTGATCCAAGGGCCACGATTCAAACTGAGAATTGCCTCCAAGCTTTTGAAACGCAGCGTTTCATTTATCCAGTCAGCTGGTGACTGGATCCCCACGTGGACGCGCCCCAGCTCTCAGATGCGCTTACCAGTCCATGGATCCAAGGGCTCCCATTTTATTTCAGCTTTTTTTCTTTTTTTCATTTTAAATTCATTTTTCGTTTTTATTTTTAATCCATTTGATTTCTAAAAATCATATTAAACCCAATATTGATCCAAAAAATATTTTAAAAATACCTCCATGATCCTGGATTTATTTGTGATTTTATGAAATTAATAAATCTCAGTTTTTCAATTTAATTTGATTTTCTCCATTTTATTAATTTCTTTAATTTTGTACATTTGATACATGTTTTTGTGGATTTTCTTGTGATAAATTGGTGAATGTTTTTGAGTTGATTCTTATTGGATTGATTAGATTAGAGATACATGCTCCCTTAGAGATTTTTCTCATATTTTTATGATGAAATTTAGGTTATTTTTGAATAATGAACTTTAGGGTGCTAGGATTAGGGTTTTACAATACTTGGGTGTAGTTTAGGGCATAGTTTGGAGACTTAGGCTTTGATTTAGGCCTTGGGGTTTATGGGGGGTATAGGGTACATAGTTAGGGTCCCTTAGAAATTAATCTAGGATTTTATGATGAGTATTTCCATTTTATTTGATTTTTGCAAATTGGGTGATATTGGTGTGTTTCCCTCTTCGGATGTTGTTTTGTTTGTTGGGTTTTGGGGCATTTCAACTGGGTGTTGGGCTTGGGTTTTGCTTGTTGGATCTTATGGAGACTTTGAGGATGATTGAATACAAAGGGTGGAGCTTGGAGCATGAAGATCCTCTTCCTTGAAGGTTTCTTTTGAAGACTTAGGAGATAGGAGATATAAGGAGAGTTTTAAATTAGACTGATTTCTTCTTCCAAACATAGAGAGCTTCTTGTGCCTCTATTCCATCCTATGACACAAGGTCCCCCAAAGAAGTTCCATCTCTTCTTAGGAGGGATGTAGAGCATGCTTTGATTGGGTAGAACCTTGAGGATACCTTTCACTTGCTATGATAAGATCTTAGTGATTTCCCTGGGTTATCATTAAGCCTCTTAACATTCCAACTTCATCTATTAATTGATTCTATCTTGTGAGTGTTTGCATTGGAAAATGGAACCTATTGGAGAATGAAGTTCATTGAAGACTGTTGAAGATGAAGCTTGTGCCTGTCAAAGCTGGTTAACTGTGAAAACTAGAGTTTTGCTGCTGATTGAAGTTGTTCACTGGTTGGGGTTTATTGCTTGCCAGAGCTTGGAGATTTTTGGAGACAAGAGCTTATCTAAAGCTTGGGGATCATTGAAGAGTGAAGAGGGGGTCTTGCTTGAAGATATTGTTGTCAACCTTTTTGTTGTTAATCAACTATAGTTGTCAGAGCTGTCGCTGTTTGAGCTGCTTACTGGAGGAGCTGGTGTTGCTGTCAGAGCTGGTGTGAGGTTTTATTTCTTTTTCTGTATTGTCTGTTGGCTTGTTCAGCTTGCCCCTTACGTTTGAAGTGAAGCTGTTTCACTTTGCCTATTGTTTTCCCAGGTTCGAGGTTGAGTGGGACTCCCTTGCCTCGCTTGTATTGCTGCATCTCATGCATTTTTCTGGTTATTGTATATATGATGTTTCTTTTCTGTTCTATCCCCTAGGATCTCTGTTTTTCTCTGTGCAAGAGAGAAATATGACAGACATTAGGTGTTAACCCATGCATGACAACATTAGGGTAGTTTTGATTCCCATTTTCAAACCCTAGGGTTTTAGAGTTTCTTTCTCTTCTATCTCAAAACAATTCAAAGCACAGTAATAAGGATAATCGATGTCGTACGCTACGAGCCTTAAGCTATTTGAGAGAGGGTTGCTGGAGGGTCACTCTTCAGTAATCTGACTGCTTAGTGTGTTACCCCTAGGGTGACATACGACGTAGTCACCCTCAGATCATAGTCTCTAGTGCGTCAGAGATTGCAAACATCATAAAAAATAGTTCTTGCGTAAAAGACTGAAAACAAATATCAAAGTGTCATTTTTGTCCGCCTGGGCTCTTAATCAGCAGAAAACCTTTTCAGAAAGATAAAAAACAGTCAGACAAATCTGTGTCTTCCGTAGCCCGAACTACGTTTGCTCTGATCTTTCATGTTGTATGAAAGTGCGTAGGCATAGGATGCCGTATCCTAGCGAGCAACCTTCCCCTCCTTTCCCGTAGGTAGGCGAACTACGTTGACTCTGATTTCTCATTCCAGACGGGAATACGTAGGCATAAAGTGCGATACTTTGCCGAGTCATTTTCTTTTAACCATTGACCTTTAGCGTAGATAGAATAACAGTCCGTACCAGAAAACAAGCGTGGATCCCGTCGAGTACGACGGACGTGAGGGGTGCTAATACCTTCCCCTTGCGTAACCGACTCCCGAATCCAGGATTTGGTTGCGACGACCATTCCTTTCCCGTTTTGCGTTAGGTTTACTCTGAGCCTTTCCTTTCCCTCTTATGGGATAAATAACGCACGGTGGCGACTCTTCTGTTTAGCCGGCGCCGATTTTCGCAGTAGCGACAGCTGGCGACTCTGCTGGGGACAGGAATATCCCCTATGCGAGTCAATCCTAGCGCTTGTTTTCCCATTGTGGGTGTTGTATAGATTTACTTTTCTGTCTTTACTTTACGCATTTTATTATCAGCTTTATATTATCGCTGCTTGGGGAAGGGGGTAATCTGTTGAGAAATAAGCCGGACCTGGGCTTGAGGTTACACATAGACTTAGAAGTAGAGAGTAGTGGTTAGCCTGCTTGCTTAGCTCGCACCAGCTAGCCGCGAAATTTACGCTCGGACGAGATTCTCTTTGATGCTTCTTGCCTGGCCCTTAGAGCTCGACAAGGTGTCTTACCCGAGGATTGTCGACTCTGGGGACCTATCAATTGGGATTCAACTAAGTGAGGCCGCTTCAAGGGATGATGATGCCACACCTCTTGGGTATCATATCATCGCTCTTGAAAGTCTGTGACGTTGAACCCGTATAGGATGCCGTACCTCGTCTGCGAGTTAAGTACATACCTGTGAGGGGTAGGTGGGTTTGTTTGCAGGAAACCTTTGACCTCAGAATACCTGGTTTATCTCTGTCAGTGAGATGTGGTTGCAGGGTTCTTTTGAGGGGTTGGGTTGGTTTGAGATGAAGGTTTGATGGTTCTCAGGCTTCAGTACAAAGCAGCACAGCTCATCAGCATTGCACTTGGTCCCTTGTTTGCATACGCATGTGCATTTTCATGACTGCATTTCATTAACATGTATTTATGTTGCAGGTGATCATTTCCCTCTGATTCTAGTATATCTTCTAGCCAGACATGGATTCCCTGAAGAAGACAGTTGCTTACCGGTTGCATTCACCAGATATCAGTTCCTTGTTGGGATTGGTTGCTCTAGCAGATGAGAGGGTGAGGGTTGAGTTCAGAGTATCTTATGGGAGATTGCTTAGTTTGTTGTATAGACCTTCAGCATTCGAGACGACTGGGGTGTATACTTTGATGCAGTTTTATGAGCCGCAACTGAGATGTTTCTTATTTCCCGACTATATTCTGGCACCCACTTTGGAGGAGTATTCTGCGATGTTGGGAGTTCCTGTGTTGGACCAGATGCCCTTCATACATGTTGATGCTGAGCCTAATTTGGCTACGCTCGCTGAGATTGTCAGTTTAGACGCTTCTGAGTTCCCTGGAGGTTTGGTAAAGCTGAACGGAGCTTATGGTTTTCACCTGTCTGTCCTGGTTGAGAAGGCTACACAGTGCGCGAAGAGTGGATGTTGGGTTGCCTTCAGTGCCATTCTAGTTGTCTGCATCTACGGGATTGTCTTGTTTCCTAATGTGCCAGATTTTGTCGACTCAGATGCCTTCCTGATTTTGGCCTCGAAGAATCCAGTTCCTACTCTCTTGGGCGATGTTTATCATTCCATTCACTACAAGAATGAGAAACATCGTGGCAAGAATGTTTCCTGCTGTCTTCCTCTTTTGTACAGGTGGTTTCAGGGGCATCTTCCGAAGACAGGGCCTTTTGTTGATGTTGTTGATACTTTGGATTGGTCTTCCCGGTTGATGGGGCTGTCTGCTGAGAATATCATTTGGTTTGATCGGAGTATGCTTGGCACTGATGTTATATAGTTGTAGTGGCTTTCTGAATGTCCCTTTGATTGGACGGAAAGGATGTATCAACTATAACCCTTTACTGCTGGTAAGACAGTTCGGTTACGCTTTGAGGGACGCTCCTGTTGAGGTGGAGATACAGGAATCTCTGTATCTCACGGGCTTATTAGACGCGGCTGTTCTGATCAGATTAAGACATGCATGGGCTAACATCCATAGGAGAGGGAAAGCTTTGCTTCGTAAGAGCAACAACAGAGCTTATGAGCCTTATTTGGCTTGGATCCGCGAGAGAGCTAGGATTTCCTTGATGCCATACCCTGCTGTGGAACCTTTGTATCTTCCATTGATTGAGGTACCTACTTCGGAAGAAAGTGAGAAGTATAACAAATTGTTGGTTGAAAATGAAGAATTGAAGAAAGCCAATGATGAGTTAGAGAAGGAGATCTTCCAGTTACGTCGTGAGAAGAATGAAGTCACCTTCACTATGAAGGAACAGACTGAATTGATTAACAGGTTGGGTTCAGAGCTGACGGAAGAGATCAACAAGAAAGAAAAAGTGGGAATAGCCTTGAACGGTGTTAGCAAGGTGCTTACTTCTAAGAAGGAACTCTTAAGCAAAGCTTACTCCCGTCTCAGCAAATGGGAAGCTTTGTGGAATGCCATGCTTACCAAGCGGAAGGAGCGTGAAGACGAACTGAAGCTGCAGATTGCCATGCTGGAGGCACATATTAGAGCCCAAGACGCAAAGATTGCCGAAGAGACATTACTTAGGAGCGCTGTTGAGCTTAGAGTGAGTAACCTTGACGAGAAGCCGAGAGGTTATGAAGTGAAGGCCGGTTCCAAGAGGTACAGACTTGACGAGAGCTCTGGAGGAGGAACCTACCAGGACGACGCCAAAAAGCTGAGATCCACTACTGAGCGGCATGCCTTACTGATACAGGAGCTGATCTCCCGACTAGGGCATTCGGAGACGCTGAGGATATTGGAAGACGTCAGAGCACGCCATTTGGCCTGATTTTGCCTTGCTTTCGTTATTTGTACTTGTATTTTGACCATCGCCAGGCTTGTTGGCCGAGGTCTCTTCAGTTATATCCAGTTGCACTCTTGTACCCAACATGTGTTTATATATGAGGGTTTTCTGATTTCTTGATTGCTTGATGGGGACTCCATTGTCGTGATGGCCTTTTCTCCGAAACTAGAATCAGGGGATATAACCTGTAGCATATTTACATAATTGCATCTGCATTCATATTGCATGACCGGTATTCTTGAATTCGTATCTTATTTCCTGCATCTTCATAGTTTTTCAGGATTGACGAACAAAGAGTTCACCGCTACTCAACCCGAAACAACTGCAAGAGAATCATGGATCAAGTCCAAGTGGAGATGTAGGAAATTCGCGAGAAGTTGAATCTGTTCATGCAGGCAATGGAGAACATTGCTAAGGGCCAAGAGAGCCTTCAGACTTTGGTACAGCCGCTGCTGACGCGGGCTAATGAGAATGGCAACAATGACCACAACTCTGCGTACGTTGAGGCTATTCCTGAAGATGGGCCCCCTACGCCCGTGGTCCCACCTATAGTGACCCCGCCTGTTGTACTTGTGAACAATGATGCTGGCGCTGGCAACGGCAACGCAGGGAATGGAAATGAGACTGTTGTTAACAATGGTGGATTTGGGGACGCCAACCAAGGCGGTGGTAACAACAATGGCGGTAATGGGTTCGGCAACAATGGTTTCGGCTACAATGATCAGGGATTTGATTACATCAATCAGGACGGGAAATTCGTCTTCAACAACACTCAGGGTTTCGGTTATGACGGTTTTGGTAATACTAACCAAGGGTACGGTGGACTTGGTAATATGAATGGTGCTGGGGTGATTCCTGTCAACACTGGGTTTGGACCTGTTAGGGTCAACCAGGGTTTCGGTAACGGGGGACGAGGTCCCATGACCAATCAGCCAGGGTTTGGTCGCAACACTGGTTACGACGGGTATGGAAATGGAAATGTGAATTGGGGCGAAGACTGCCAGGAGGATGCCTTTTCTGGAAGAGGCATGGGATTTGAAGGAACTGTTGATGATGTACAGAGGATCAAGATGCTTGAAGAACAGATGAAGGGGGTAGTGAATCAGAACTCCACCGGTTTGGATATGACTACAATGGGCTTGGTACCAGGGCTAAGGGTGCCGTTGAAATTCAAGGCCCCCACTTTTGACAAATACAAGGGGGACACCTGCCCTAAAGTCCATGTCCGCTCTTACTATAGAAGGATGTTCGCGTATTCAGATGATGAAAGGATGCTCATGCATTTCTTCCCGGACAGCTTGTCAGGACCTTCGCTTGAATGGTATATGGGGCTGGAACCCACACAGATAAAAACTTGGAAGCAATTGGCTGATGCTTTCGTGACACATTACAAATATAACAGCGATCTGGCACCAAACCGGGTCCAATTGCAGGGTTTGTCACAGAAGAACGGTGAAAGCTTTAAAGAGTATGCGCAAAGGTGGCGCGATATGGCAGCAAGGGTGCACCCTCCTTTAATTGAAAGGGAGATGAATGATATGTTCATCGGGACATTTACGGGGGTGTTCTACGAAAAATTGTTTAGTGTGTCATTGAGCAGTTTCTCAGATTTAATTCTTATGGGGGAGATGATTGAAAATGGGATTAAAGTTGGAAGGTTCCAAGCAAGTGAGTCTACTTCAACAGGAGGTGCCAGAAAAGCATTTGGTGGTAGACGACAAGGTGATTCTAGCGCCGTGTTTGGTGGCAAGGGCAGGGGCGGAGGAAGACATCAGTATGTTCAGCCGCAACAGATAGCTAGCGTCACTATCCCGCTTCCTCAACAGAGACAGCCACAACAACAACAACAACCACAGCAACAGCAAGGACCGAATCCTGGCCAGAGAAGGGTACAGAACGCGAGAGCGAAAAGAGTGTTTGACGCACCTCTTTCCACGTATGCAGAACTCCTCCAGACCCTGCTAGGGCTGAATTTGGTTGAAAAGAGGACTTTGGCACCGCCTACAGGGGCAGTACTCCCTTACGGATATGACGCCAACAAGCATTGCGATTTCCATTCCGGGGCACCTGGGCATGATATAGAAGCTTGTCAGGCATTTAAACACAAAGTTCAGGATTTATTGGATAGCAAAGCTATTAACTTTGGACAGGCGGGTCCAAATATCATACAGCAGCCTATGCCCAATCATGGGGCGAACGCCATCCTGACAGAGGAGAATCTGAATCTAGTGACGGATGTCAATGAGCTGAACACACCGTTGGGTGAGATTAAAAGCAGGTTGTTAAGAGGGGGTGTATTCCCGGGTTGTGATGAGTTTTGCTTGGATTGTTGGACACAGTCAGATGGTTGCAATGAGTTGAAGCAGGGTATCCAGGTTATGATGGATGAAGGTACCTTGCAATTTGATAGAACCGCGGTTGACGAGCCTGTAGAGGCGTTGTGTGATAAGCAGAACGATGTTGCGACGGTGACAATTCCGAGAAAAACAATAACGATAACGGCGCCCGCCAGGCGGCCGACGATCACAATTACTAAAGCAGGACCAGTTCCTTTTGAGAGTACTAAAGCAGTGTCGTGGACTTACGGGTTGGAGGTATATTGCGATGGTAAGAAAATTGAAGTCAATAAACAGCCAGCTGGGGTTGTAGACAATGTTGTCGGAACAGGGGGTATGACCAGAAGTGGGAGAATCTTCACGTCGCCCAAGGTAGAAGCGGAAAGATTAGCCAAGGGTAAAGCCAAGGTAGTTGAGGGTGGTCCTTCTCAGTCGAATGAAAAGGAAACGTCGCTTAAGGATGTGGAGGAGTTTATGAGGCTCATTCGTAAAAGTGATTACAAAATCGTTGAGCACCTCCAGCAAACGCCGTCAAAAATTTCCATCCTATCCTTGTTGTTATGTTCCGAGGCCCATCGGAACGCTTTGCTGAAGATTCTAGACACGTCGTTCGTTCCTCAAGAATTTTCTGTTAATCAGTTAGAAGGGGTGATGGCGCATGTCAATGCGGGGCACAGTTTGGGCTTCACAGACTTTGATTTAACTCCGAGAGGGCGAGAGCACAATATGGCATTGCATGTGTCAGTCGAATGCCGGGGCACAGTCATGTCCCATGTTTTAGTAGACACTGGATCTTCCCTGAATGTGCTACCGAAGAAAGCCATAATGAAGTTGGATATCAGGGGGATTATCTGCACGCCCAGTGACTTAGTGGTGAGGGCGTTCGATGGAACGAGGAGGTCGGTTTTCGGATCGATAACATTACCGTTGCAGGTGGGGCCTGAAATATTTGAAACTGAATTCTATATAATGGACATCCAGCCAGCGTATAGTTGTCTTCTTGGGCGCCCATGGATTCATGCTGCCGGGGCAGTCACGTCCACGTTACACCAAAAGCTGAAGTATATGGTTGGGCATAGTGTCGTCACGGTTTATGGAGAGGAAGATATTCTGGTTAGCCATCTGTCTTCATTTAAATATGTCGAGGTCGACGGCGAAATACACGAAACACCCTATCAAGCCTTTGAGGGATTACGAATTAAAGACAAAGCTCCGGTGCCAAGTAAAGTATCAGATGTAGCGGTGTCATCGTACAAAGAGGCTCAAGCTCTAGTGCAGGCAGGAAAAGCCAAGGGTTGGGGGCAGGTATTGGAGATTCCCGTGAAGAATGACAAGTTCGGCCTTGGATATCATCCTTCGTCATCAGTATCCTCTTCAGGAGCGCCTAAGTTCAGAGGGCCGATAACCATTACACCAAGCGGGGTGAGCTTCGAGACTATCAATGTTGTTTTCGATTCTGAAGAAGGAGATAGCGACTGTGATATGGACGCATGGATCAAGCCAAGCGTGCAAGGACAAAGTCTCTACAATTGGTCTATCTGGGAAACCGTTCCTGTGACAACTAAACAGTAATGATTTGTTTTCTTAATTGTTGAATAATCATGTGTCCTACCTGGGGCATAGTGATTTTTCTTAGGGCCATTTGGTTATGTACATCACGTTGTTTAATCATGAAATAAAGGCGTTTTTCATATACAAATGTTGTGATCCTTGTTTTTCCTATTTTTATCTTTTACAATAAAATGGCAACGTAGTTATTTGCTTTGTCTGCGTTTTGAAGCATTTAACCATTTCCTTTGCAGGATTACTATTTCAGATGACATCTATGAAACGACTATGACTCACTTCGACTTCAAGCACCCGGTATTTCAGGCTGAGGAAGAGATTGTTGAAGATGGCGACGTACCAGAAGAGTTGACATGGTTATTGAAACAAGAGGAAAGAATCATTTTGCCGCATCAGGAAGTCATTGATATTATCAATTTGGGGTCGGAAGAGGTTGTGAGAAACATCCGTATAGGGGCTGCGCTGCAGAGTGACATCAAGCAAAGGTTGGTTGAGATGCTCAAAGAGTACAGTGATATATTTTCTTGGTCGTACGAGGATATGCCTAGGTTAGATACGGATATGGTTGTTCACCGTCTGCCGCTGCGAGAAGAATGTCCGCCTGTTAGGCAGAAACTTCGAAGAACCCGACCGGACATGGCTGTGAAGATCAAGGAGGAAGTTCAAAAACAGTGGGATGCTGGTTTCCTAGCTGTTACAAAATATCCCTCATGGGTCGCCAATGTTGTGCCAGTGCCGAAGAAAGACGACAAAGTGCGAATGTGTGCAGACTACCGCGATTTGAATAGGGCGAGCCCGAAAGATGACTTTCCACTTCCTCACATCGATGTGCTGGTCGATAACACTGCTCAACTCTCTGTATTTTCCTTCATGGATGGCTTCTCGGGCTATAATCAGATCAAAATGGCGCCAGGAGACATGGAGAAGACTACCTTCATTACTCCCTAGGGAACATTTTGTTACAAAGTGATGCCCTTCGGGTTGAAGAATGCTGGGGCAACATATCAACGTGCTATGACGACTCTCTTTCATGACATGATGCATAAAGAGATCGAGGTTTATGTCGATGATATGATTGCCAAATCCCAGACAGAGGAGGAACATTTGGTTAATCTGCTAAAACTGTTCAAGAGACTTAGGAAGTTCAGGTTGAGACTGAACCCTAACAAGTGCACCTTCGGGGTGAGATCGGGTAAACTGCTGGGGTTTATTGTGAGCGAAAAAGGAATAGAGGTTGATCCTGCGAAAATAAAAGCAATACAAGAAATGCCGACGCCTAAAACAGAAAAAGAAGTGCGTGGATTTTTAGGGAGGTTGAACTATATCGCCCGGTTCATATCTCACCTAACCGCGACGTGCGAGCCGTTATTCAAGTTGTTGAAAAAGGACCAGGTTGTGACCTGGAATGAAAATTCTCAAAAGGCGTTCGACAAGATAAAAGAATACTTGCAGGAACCTCCTATTTTGATACCCCCAGTGGCCGGGAGACCGTTGATTATGTATTTGACGGTTCTTGAGGAAAGTATGGGTTGTGTTCTCGGTCAACACGACGAGACAGGACGTAAAGAGCATGCGATCTACTATTTGAGTAAGAAATTTACTGACTGTGAGTCCAGATACTCAATGCTCGAGAAAACGTGTTGTGCGCTAGCCTGGGCCGCCAAACGTTTGAGGCAATACATGCTGAACCATACAACCCTGCTAATTTCAAAGATGGACCCAATCAAATACGTGTTTGAGAAGCAAGCACTCTCCGGAAGAATTGCCCGATGGCAGATGGTGTTAACCGAATATGATATTCAGTATTTCTCGCAAAAGGCTATTAAAGGTAGCGTTTTGTCGGAGTACCTTGCGGAGCAGCCTGTTGAGGACTACCAATCGATGAGGTTTGATTTTCCTGACGAGGATATCATGTACCTGAAGATGAAAGATTGTGAAAAACCGTTGCCGGACGAAGGACCAGAGTTGGGTTCCAAATGGCAGTTGATATTTGATGGAGCTGTAAATTCCTACGGGAGCGGAATAGGTGCAATTATTACTACTCCTCAGGGGTCGCACATCCCCTTTACTGCCGGATTGACTTTTCCCGTTACCAATAATGAGGCTGAATACGGGGCTTGCATCATGGGTCTAGAAGAAGCTATTGATTTGCGAATCAAACAACTGGATGTATACGGAGACTCAAATCTAGTGGTGAATCAGATTAAGGGAGAATGGGAGACACGTCAGCCCAATTTGATACCATATATGAACTATGCAAGGAGATTGTTGCCTTTCTTCGACAAGGTGGAATTGCATCATGTGCCGCAAGCAGAAAATCAAATGGCTGACGCCCTGGCGACATTGTCTTCGATGTATAAAGTTAACTTCTAGAACGAGGCTCCCCGGATTGTTATCTCTCGGCTCGATAGGCTTGCATTCATATTTGCCATTGACGAGGCTCCCGATGGTAAACCCTGGTACTTTGACATCCAAAATTTCCTGAAGAACAAGGAGTATCCGGCTGGGGCATCCAGTCGAGATCAGAAGACTCTCAGGAGATTGGTTGGCAATTTCTATTTGAATCCTGACGGTGTCCTATACAAAAGAAACCACGACTTGGTGTTGCTATGCTGTGTAGATGAGAAAGAAGCGAGGTTGCTCATGGAAGAGATACATGAGGGTACGTTTGGTACACATGCTGGTGGGCATGCTATGACGAGAAAACTATTGCGAGCAGGTTATTTCTGGCTAACTATGGAAATAGATTGTTTCAAGTTTGCAAAGAGGTGTCATAAATGCCAAATTTATGCGGACAAGGTCCATGTACCCCCAAGTCCTCTGAACGTGATGTCATCGTCGTGGCCATTCTTGATGTGGGGAATTGATATGATTGGCAAGATCGAGCCTACGGCATCAAACGGACACCAGTTCATCTTGGTGGCAATTGATTACTTCACCAAATGGGTGGAAGCAGCATCATATGCTAATGTCACCAAACAAGTGGTCGCCAGGTTTATCAAATGAGATATTATCTGCAGATATAGAATCCTTGAGCGGATTATCACCGACAATGGTTCGAATTTGAATAACAAGATGATGAAAGAGTTGTGCCAGAATTTTAAGATTGAACATCACAACTCTTCTCCTTACCGACCCAAGATGAATGGCGTTGTTGAAGCGGCCAATAATAACATAAAGAAGATTGTCTAGAAAATGGTTGTGACGTATAAGGACTGGCACGAGATGCTACCTTTCGCTTTGCACGGTTATCGTACGACGCACACACATCAACCGGGGCAACCCCTTTTTCATTGGTATACGGAATGGAGGCAGTGTTATCGTTGGAGGTTGAGATTCCTTCTTTGAGGGTTCTACGAGATGTCCAACTTGACGAGGCAGAATGGGTTAAAGATAGACTGAATCAGCTCAGCTTAATGGATGAGAAGACGCTAGCTTCTCTAGCATACGGTCGGTTGTATCAGAGCCGGATGAAGAAAGCGTACAATAAGAAGATATGTCCGCGAAGCTTTCAGACGGGCGACCTTGTGCTGAAGAGGATTCTCCCACCACAAACAGATCACAGGGGCAAGTGGACCCCTAATTACGAAGGGCCATACGTTGTCAGGAAAGTCTTCTCTGGAGGAGCTTTGCTACTATCTACCATGGATGGTGAAGACTTTTCGTCTCCTGTGAATTCGGACGCAGTTAAAAAATACTTTGCTTGAAAGTGACCCGCTGGACAGTAAAAAGAGAGTCCAGGAAAAAATGGGGCATCCTGGCGAACCGTAAAAAATAAATAAAAGGTTCGGGCAAAAGATAGGGATAAAATTGAAAAGATGTACACCCGCGAAGTCGAAAACCTGCATTGGGCGACTTCGGCAAAAAAGGGTATCCCGGTGAATCAAAAACCCGCAAAGGGCGATTCACGCAAAAGTTAGGGATTAAAAAAGCAAATGACTGCGGTCCGGATCTGATACTACATTGCTTAGTGGTTTGGGAGTACCTGAGGGTTTGTTTATCCAACAAAATCTCTTCCGAAAATTGAATACCGGGAAAGCGCCAGAGTCAGGCGAGTCATAGGAGGATCAGCTCGTGATGTTTGTCTGCACCACGTTGCCGACATGTGTACAAATTCAATTTGTATTTTTATGCATATATGTATGTGTGTGTGTAACTTCCTCTTTTCAGGAGTTACATCCGATGTACAAAACTTTTCCTATTCAGAGGCCTGTTATCAATAAAGCATGTTATTCAGTATTTGATGTTTGTGCTTTACTGTTTTGAATGTGGAAAACGCTAATGTTCCGACGAACTTGCATGTGCATAACTTTGCTGGCCCTTGCCAATAATTGCTAAAACTTCGAATTGACTGAAGTAATGTCACGGACACTAACCCGAATAGATTTGGTTGTATAGATTTGTGTTGTCTCGTTGGTGTTTTGCAAGGTTCTCACTTTTGAAGTAGACGACCAAAGAATTGTGGCCCCGGCCTGAGGCACGTGGTGAAAGACTTGACTTTGTGCGACGCCAATCCCCATGCAGGTCGCACCTCATCCCCAGAGGTTGAGACGATGATTATCCCTTACCAAAGGAGGGATTAATTTTCCCGGAAGAGTATCTCTGTGGGAGTTGCCCAAAGGACGTCCCCAGCGAGTCAAGATCAGTGTCCCATGCAAAGGTTATACTCCCCAGAGAGTCGAAGATGTGCGCGTTCAATCCGCAGCTGGGAGGATTTCCACGGCATATAACCAAGATAGTAAGTTCAGAGGGGTTATCCCCGCCGAGGATGGTTTTCTTTCTCCCCGCAGGTCGTCATGCCTTCGTCAGGATGATTACCCCCAGCGGAGTGGTAGTTCCGAGTTCGTAAACTATACCCAGACAGTCGTCCCCCAGAAGGGTTGATTCTCCCCCCAGCGGAGTTAATCTTCCCCGCAAGTGTTGTTTTTTCCTCCCAGTGGAAACCGATGTGTAATCTCTCCCTGGCAGAGTTGGTTGTATTTCCGACATTTATTTTGCCAGAATACTTCGCGATACCTGTTCATCCCCAACAGGGTGGTATTTGTCCTCAACAGCCGTGTTGAAGCAAGCTTGTCAAAGCTTCCCCAGCAGCCTGAACCTTCATTTGCATTTGCATGGATTATCATGTTTTCATTTATCCAAAACGCGTAGCATTTCCATGTCGTATGGAGCATTACGCCATTGCCAAACATATGCATTTTTGAAACATAAATCAGGTTGGCTAACCTTTTGCTTTCAGGTGTGTTTCTCAGCAGGAGTATGAGGTTATAGTTCAGATCTATTACCAGACGCTCGAGGTCTCGCCGTGAGACATGTGATGATGCATTTCTTAGTATTATTCCCCACAGAGTTACAGGCTGAAGTTTCTCTTATCCAACCAGCGGAATGTTTTCTTCAGGTTTGCTGTCGCGGCAGCAATTCAAGGTTTCATGAATCAAAATTTCAGAAGTGGTCACTTGTTGTCGAAATGGGTGTCGGGCAGTTATTTTCAGAATATCCCCAGTGGAGTTAGCTACTACCGCGAACAGGTTAGGAAGCTATATCTAAGGTTATCTTTTCCCGTATGAAGTAGGCGGAAGAACTTTCCTGTATGTATCAGGCAGATGTGTTATCTTTTCCCGTATGAAGCAGGCGGAAGAACTTTCCTGTAAGTATCAGGCAGATGTGTTATCTTTTCCCGTAAGAATCATGCGGAAGAACTTTCCTGTATGTATCAGGCAGATGTGTTATCTTTTCCCGTATGAATCAGGCGGAAGAACTTTCCTGTAAGTATCAGGCAGATGTGTTATCTTTTCCCGTAAGAATCAGGCGGAAGAACTTTCCTGTATGTATCAGGCAGATGTATTATCTTTTCCCGTATGAAGCAGGCGGAAGAACTTTCCTGTATGTATCAGGCAGATGTGTTATCCTTTCCCGTATGAAGCAGGCGGAAGAACTTTCCTGTATGTATTAGGCAGATGTGTTATCTTTTCCCGTAAGAAGCAGGCGGAAGAACTTTCCTGTATGTATCAGGCAGATGTGTTATCTTTTCCCATATGAAGCAGGCGGAAGAACTTTCCTGTATGCATCAGGCAGATGTGTTATCTTTTCCCGTATGAAGCAGGCGGAAGAACTTTTCTGTATGTATCAGGCAGATGTATTATCTTTTCCCGTATGAAGCAGGCGGAAGAACTTTCCTGTATGTATCAGGAAGATGTGTTATCTTTTCCCGTATGAAGTAGGCGGAAGAACTTTCCTGTATGTATCAGGCAGATGTGTTATCTTTTCCCTTATGAAGCAGGCGGAAGAACTTTCCTGTAAGAATCAGGCAGATGTGTTTTCCCGTATGAAGCAGGCGGATGAACCTTTCCGGTATCCAGATAGATGATCTTCTCGTGATATACAGAATATGTGATTTGTGTTCCGAGATTTGGCAAAAGTATTTTCCCCAAGGAAGTCGCCGTGATTTCCTCGTGTTACTGTCCCCAGTAGAGTCTTCTTCAGAGTCATTTGTGGGATGGGACCACCGGAGCTAGCTACTACAGAGGTAGGCAGGGAATTGTATTCAGATGAACTTTCCCGTATGAAACAGGCGAATGTGTTCTCCTACATGGATCAGGCAGGTGACTCTTCCCGTATGAAGCAGGTGGATAGAGTTTCTTGTGTTCAGACAGATGACGTGCCTGTATGGATAGGAAAATGAGTTCCTTATGATTAGACGGAAATGTTTCCCCAGCGAAGTCGTCAGGATTTTTCTGTGTTGACGGAACGTGGACAAAGTTCTATCCCCACGATGATAGAATCTTTTCCGGGCTAATGAGAATAATCCCCAGCACAGTCGCTAATTGATCAGTTTGTTGCCGTAACAACAGGATCCAGTCAGCAGATATTGTTTTCCAAGCAGTTTGTGCAGTTTATTTCTGCGGTTGGAAAATTTCCGGGTTCTTTGTATTCAACTGTCTCGTACCTTGATTGGTTGAAGGCCGTTTGATCTTCACCCAGTCGGGTCCAAGACATTTGAATAGGGGTAGCTGTTGCACCCTAAAACTTGCTCAACCTATTTCACCTGGTTTATGTTTCAATTGTACTATCATTTACATAGTAAGTCATGTACATAATCTAATCATTTGCATAGCATAGCATAGCAAGTTGTCCAACAAGGGATCAAGTGCCATACTTATCTAAAGAATCACATCAAGGGGATTTATTCAAGCTTAAGACAATCCAAGTCATCAAGATATGTTTGAAGCTTTGAGAAGTTTGAAGGTCAGCCAGTGGACTTCTCTCCTAATTTGAGGTGTATTGAAGGTCATCAATGGGAGTGTAAGCTGTGAATTGAGGGTATGGAATGTGTACAAAGCTTATTAAATTCCTAGAGGGTCATATTGAAGATGAGACAAGTCATTGATTCAAGTACAAGTGCCACAGTTGAAGTGCAGTCAACTAGGGTTTCATCTGGGTCAACCCTAGGTCAACCCTAGGTCAACTGAGTGATTGAAGAGCATCAAGGCTTAACTGGAGGATGTGGGATTCATGATTTTATATGTTGATACATGTGTGGTGTTGTGCCAAGGATAAATCAAAGAGGATCAAGAGTAGGAAGAGTTGCCAAATTAGGGTTTCAGTGTAAAATCCCCTAAGTTAGGCCTCACTTCCAAACCAGATAAGTCAAAATTCAAGTTTCAAATAGATTCTTGGTCAACATGAAACTCGTAGAGATTTTCAATAGCTTTAATTTGAGTACTAGAAGTCTTCAATGAGGTTTGTAGAACTCAAGTTATGGTTCTTGCAAGTTATGGGTCATTAGAGGACACTAAAATTTATCTATGAAAGTCACTTGATTTCCAGGCAACTTTTTCCCATCAAGGAGTTTTCAAATCGATTCTTGGCCAACATAATAATTGTAGATCTTGAACTTAGCTTTAATTTGAGTACTAGAAGTCCTCAAGAGGATTTGTAGAACTCAAGTTATGATCTTGGCAATCCAGGGGTATTTTGGGAAAGTTGAATTATAGGTCATTTTCAACATAGGTCAAAATCTCCATCTTCCACTCCTCAAATGGAAAAATGTTCAACATGAGATGTGTTTAGAATGGGGTTTTTGGGCTATATAAGAGGTCATGAGAGTTTGGAATGGCTTGCTTCAAAAAATCACAAAAATGGCCTAAAATAAGGGTGAATTTTAAATGAACCAAAGATGAAAATTGGGATTTTTGAGCTATGGATCCAAACCTAGCCATATGACATACCAAATTGATTGGAAAATGCATTTTGAAAAAAATGACATTGCCACAATTTTTAGTTGAGGGATAATTCTATGACTTGCTTTGTAAAATGGTTACTTACATCATAAGTAACAAATGCAAAACCACTTTTTAGGGCATGACCAAGGCCTTAACCCTTGCTAACACATCCAATATGTCATGTGATGAGAATTTGGATCAGAATGAGGTGCAAATTGGTTCAAAGCTTGAGTTGGTGCAGATTGAGGGAGATTGGAGAGATTGAACATTGAGTTTTCAGTTTGCATAACAGAATCGGTTACAACCATTTGATCCATTTCAATCCTTTCTTTTGTGTTCAATAGCTTCCTTTGGTGTTGGTGAGTGATTCCAGATAGATTTCTAGCCAAGATCGTGGAAGAATCGTGAGATTGCATTTTGAATTCATCCCTTGCAAGTCAGAATCGAGTTTGGTGATTCAAGAAGATTCAGTCTAATTTATTGCATACAGAAGCTTGGTAATTGATCATAGAACGTGTCTGGAAGATCTTGGAGCTTGATTTGGAGGTTTTACCACTCTGTTCATCCAAGATTTGCAGGTATGTAAATTTCATTCCATGGCTTGATTCATGTAGAATCGCTAGGTTTTAAGTGGTTAGATTCATTATAGATGATGGTTAGGACGTTTCTGAATTGGTTTGGAGTGGATTGGTGACAATTAAGATAGATGACCAATTTCTGTTTGAGCTTGGTTCTTGTGATTCTTGGGGAATTAAAGGTGTTTAGATGATGGTAATTGATCAGTGTAACATGTAGTTCATGTTGATATCTTTAATTTTGAGAATGGTGACCATCAAGACTTGGTGAGTTTTCTGCAACTTTGATCGGGTTTGGCTTTGGAGGGCGAATCAATGATTTTGGAGGTCGTATTCATGATCAGGGTGAAAAATTAGGTGAGATAGGGTATTTGGTTGCAAAGTTTGATGAGGTTTTGAAGTTGTCTCGCCGGAGAGGACGGTGTTTTCCACCGTGGACACCGCCTGAGAATAGTTTCAGGCCACCTAAGATTATTGGAGAAGATGAATGAGAAACCATTGTATTGATCTGAGAGGAGACTTTGTATGCTGATCCAAGGGCCACGATTCAAACTGAGAATTGCCTCCAAGCTTTTGAAACGCAGCGTTTCATTTATCCAGTCAGCTGGTGACTGGATCCTCACGTGGACGCGCCCCAGCTCTCAGATGCGCTTACCAGTCGATGGATCCAAGGGCTCCCATTTTATTTCAGCTTTTTTTCTTTTTTTCATTTTAAATTCATTTTAGTTTTTATTTTTAATCCATTTGATTTCTAAAAATCATATTAAACCCAATATTGATCCAAAAAATATTTTAAAAATACCTCCATGATCCTGGATTTATTTGTAATTTTATGAAATTAATAAATCTCATTTTCACCCATTTTTCAATTTAATTTGATTTTCTCCATTTTATTAATTTCTTTAATTTTGTACATTTGATACATGTTTTTATGGATTTTCTTGTGATCAATTGGTGAATGTTTTTGAGTTGATTCTTATTGGATTGATTAGATTAGAAATACATGCTCCCTTAGAGATTTTTCTCATATATTTATGATGAAATTTAGGTTGGTTTTGAATAATGAACTTTAGGGTGCTAGGATTAGGGTTTTACAATACTTAGGTGTAGTTTAGGGCATAGTTTGGAGACTTAGGGTTTGATTTAGGCCTTGGGGTTTATGGGGGGTATAGGGTACATAGTTAGGGTCCCTTAGAAATTAATCTAGGATTTTATGATGAGTATTTCCATTTTATTTGATTTTTGCAAATTGGGTGATATTGGTGTGTTTCCCTATTGGGATGTTGTTTTGTTTGTTGGGTTTTGGGGCATTTCAACTGGGTGTTGGGCTTGGGTTTTGCTCGTTGGAGCTTATGGAGACTTTGAGGATGATTGAATACAAAGGGTGGAGCTTGGAGCATGAAGATCCTCTTCCTTGAAGGTGGCTTTTGAAGACTTAGGAGATAGGAGATATAGGGAGAGTTTTAAATTAGACTGATTTCTTCTTCCAAACATAGAGAGCTTCTTGTGCCTCTATTCCATCCTATGACACAAGGTCCCCCAAAGAAGTTCCATCTCTTCTTAGGAGGGATGTAGAGCATGCTTTGATTGGGTAGAACCTTGAGGATATCTTTCACTTGCATTGGAAAAGGGAACCTATTGGAGAATGAAGTTCATTGAAGACTGTTGAAGATGAAGCTTGTGCCTGTCAAAGCTGGTTAACTGTGAAAACTAGGGTTTTGCTGCTGATTGAAGTTGTTCACTGGTTGGGGTTTATTGCTTGCCAGAGCTTAGAGATTTTTGGAGACAAGAGCTTATCTAAAGCTTGGGGATCATTGAAGAGTGAAGAGGGGGTCTTGCTTGAAGATATTATTGTCAACCTTTTTGCTGTTAATCAACTGTAGCTGTCAGAGCTGTCGCTGTTTGAGCTACTTACTGGAGGAGCTGGTGTTGCTGTCAGAGCTGGCGTGGGGTTTTATTTCTTTTTCTATATTGTCTGTGGGCTTGTTCAGCTTGCCCCTTGGGTTTGAAGTGAAGCTGTTTCACTTTGCCTATTATTTTCCCAGGTTCGAGGTTGAGTGGGACTCCCTTGCCTCGCTTGTATTGCTGCATCTCATGCATTTTTCTGGTTACTGTATATATGCTGTTTCTTTTCCGTTTTATCCCCTAGGATCTCTGTTTTTCTCTGTGCAAGAGAGAAATATGACAGACATTAGGTGTTAACCCATGCATGACAACATTAGGGTAGTTTTGATTCCCATTTTCAAACCCTAGGGTTTTAGAGTTTCTTTCTCTTCTATCTCAAAACAATTCAAAGCACAGTAATAAGGATAATCGATGTCGTACGCTACGAGCCTTAAGCAATTTGAGAAAGGGTTGCTGGAGGGTCACTCTTCAGTAATCTGACTGCTTAGTGTGTTACCCCTAGGGTGACATACGACGTAGTCGCCCTCAGATCATAGTCTCTAGTGCGTCAGAGATTGCAAACATCATAAAAAACAGTTCTTGCGTAAAAGACTGAAAACAAATATCAAAGTGTCATTTTTGTCCGCCTGGGCTCTTAATCAGCAGAAAACCTTTTCAGAAAGATAAAAAACAGTCAGACAAATCTGTGTCTTCCGTAGCCCGAACTACGTTTGCTCTGATCTTTCATGCTGTATGAAAGTGCGTAGGCATAGGATGCCGTATCCTAGAGAGCAACCTTCCCCTCCTTTCCCGTAGGTAGGCGAACTACGTTGACTCTGATTTCTCGTTCCAGACGGGAATACGTAGGCATAAACTGCGATACTTTGCCGAGTCATTTTCTTTTAACCCTTTACCTTTAGTGTAGATAGAATAACAATCCGTACCAGAAAACAAGCGTGGATCCCGTCAAGTACGACGGACGTGAGGGGTGCTAATACCTTCCCCTTGCGTAACCGACTCCCGAATCCAGGATTTGGTTGCGACGACCATTCCTTTCCCGTTTTGCGTTAGTTTTACTCTGAGCCTTTCCTTTCCCTCTTGTGGGATAAATAACGCACGGTGGCGACTCTTCTGTTTAGCCGGCGCCGATTTTCGCAGTAGCGACAAACCTCTCTTGAACAAGAGAGAGTAGAAATCCTAAGGGAAAGAAGACAAAAGAAGAAGAAGAAAGAAAAATGGAAACATGCAAATGAAAGATTGCATACATAGAATGCACAAGTAGGATGAAAGTGGGAGGAAAATATGTGTGGGGAAGTAGCTACCACAAGCTCATCTCAATCAAGCATGCATATGAGAAGGCAAAGAGAAAAGAGAAAGAGATGCATCAAAAGCAAAAAAAAATAAGTGTGACCAAAAAATCATTAAGAAAAAGTCCTCATGGATTCATCACTTTAGGTAAGCTTCAAGTTCCTCCTAAGGAGGGACCAAGCTACCTTAAATGAATCTCTAAGGTCATTGGACAGAAGGTAAAGATGAAGAGCAAAGCTCAAAAGCAAAAGCAAATCATAACAAAAAGAAATTCAAGCTAGAACACAAAGAAATGCAAGCAAACTAACACAATGAAACCCTACTTGAAAGCTCAAAAGCAAACAAACAAATGAATAAGGAAGAAACAATATCATGACCTAAAATTGAACAAATATCATCCTTAACATGTTAGCAACATGAAACAAAATGGATTGAAAGCTCAAATGATCCAAAAATGTCGTATCCAAATCAAACTAGGTCAAGGTGCATGTATGAACTTCCCTTAGAGGTAACTTGACATGCAAGTTACCTCAAAATTAGGAAAATGGTTCAAAAATTACCAAATAAAATGCACAAGGAAACTAAACAAGTTGGCAAACAGAAACCAAAAGCACAAGGCCAATATCCCCTCAAAGCACCATCAAAAGAAAATAATATTCAAGATGTACCACTTTGAAATGGGAGAATCGAGGGTCAAAAGGAAAGCACCAAAAGTCAACCATAAATCAACCAGCCAGGGGCAAAATGGTCCTAAAAAATTGCTCAACTCATCATGAGTATGAGGATCAATTTTCATTAATTAGACCAAAGGGAAATGAGAGAAACAAATGAAAGATCACATAATGTCACAATTTAAATCAATTAATACACTTCCAATATTAAAATCCAATTTTAATTGAAAAATAAACCAATAAATAAAATAAATTTTTTTCTAAAATTAAAAGACATCTCAACGTGTCTAAAAAGTATTTTTGTGATTTTTTGGATAATTGGAAGTAATTAAAAATGATTTAAATGCAAACAGAAAATAAACAAAAATAAAATGGAAATAAAAAAAATACGGTGTAAATAGTAGAGAAAAGCAGTTGAAAAATCAGGCTGGGCCCAAGGAGGGGCGCAAAAAGCAACTAGAGGCACAAAGCGCCCAAGAGGAATCAGGGTTCAAACATTATCCACCAAGGTTGGTCAATAGAAGGACAAGCGTGGAATGCAATCAAGGCCCTCTGATCAGCTGGTAATCAAATCACGTGGACAAGAAAGCGCCAGCACATTAATGAGAAATTCAAACATGATTCCGTGTTGTGTGGTCAAAGTGGTTCACGGTGTTTCTTAATCACAAGCGTCCAACAGAAAAGTAAACCAATCCAACGGTGTGGAGGTCATCTTCTCCAATGAGAAGTCAACGAAAACCATGGAAATCAGAGGGTGGTCGGAGATCCCTTCCGGTCATCTTCTCCGGCCTAACATCCACCGTAAACAGTTCCAAGAAAAACACAGTTACCAAAACTCCACCAAAAATGACAAACTAATAGTCTAAATTCATCCTCTCATCACGAGGAACTCGAATCCAACCTTGGTTTTCATGTTTGAGCAACATACAAAGCAAATCGAAGACAAATATAAAATGTGCACAAACTGTAAAACTCAAAATCAACCAACCAAACTGTCTAAAATTCATCTACACTTCATGTAGAGTTCAAATCCATATTCCATTCTCTCTAAAAACGCAAGAACAGGCCATAATGCAAACAACAAGTTTTATGCTCCAAACATAAATCAACTCAAATGCCAGTTCATTTTACATATTAATGGTCTACATGTTTCCTATGTCTCAAATATGGAAGAATGACACAGAATCGTGGCTTAAATAGAGAGATATGGTGATTTTAAAATTACCTAGTGGAGAACCTCCATTGGGTCTTGTCTTTGGCTGAACCTTCAAGCAAAACACCCATAATCATTCCAAACACTTGAATGAAGCTTTTAGTATGCTCAGTTTCACTTGATAATGGCCAAAACTCCAAAAACGAATCTCACTTTTCTCTCACTTTTTCAAGTTTCTATTTCTGCAATTCCACCACCAATTCGAGCTCTGAGGGTTTGGGAAGTTTTCTAACCTTTTATGTATTGGATTCAGATGAGAATGAAGCCCTAATTCAAGCCACAAAGCCTAATTGCCAATTCAGTTTTTCCTCACTTTTTCACTTGCCATACTCGTGTTTTCTCCACTACACCAGCCTCAATTTTGTTCCAAATCAATTGCACATGGCCTGAGTTGATCAAAGGGCCAACAATTGAGCCTTGTTTTGATTCTATGGTAGATTTTACACTTGTTACTTCATGGTGAAGAAACCATGGAAATGACCAACCAAATGACCTCAAATTGCAAATGTAAAATTGAAATTTTATTTAGAACATCCATTTGCACTCAAAAAATGCATAAATTTGCCATGAAAAAGTTCCAAATCAATTGATTCCCATTTTGTCATTTTAAGCCTTCTTTATGAAAAATTGAAACACCAATTCTTCAATCCAAGCTCCAACCATGACAAGAGATGACTTGGTAACGCAAATGGCCCTATTTGGAACAAGTTTCATGTTGAAAAGAATTTCATTTGAAGTGTGAAAGTTGGTGAAATGGACCTATAATTATATGACCTATAAAGTCACTTTCCCAAAATACTCATGACTTGTAAACCTCATAACTTGAGTTCTACAAATTAGATGAATGACTTCTAGTACTCTTTGGAAAGCTAATACCATGCTCTAAAATTTCATGTTGGCCAAAAGTTTAGGAGAAACATCCTTCTAAGTCAAAAATTGTTCGGAAGTTGGTTTACTTTTGTTGACCAAAATCACATTCATCTGATGACCTGTAACTTGTCTGCATCATAACTTGAGTTCTATAAATCCAATAAAGGACTTCTTGTACTAAAAAGAAATATAAGAACATGCTCTACAAGTTTCATGTTGGTCAAAAGTTGAGATGAGACTTGTATCTTGAGATAGGTCGTCTTGAATTTGGGGACTAAACAGAGATTGTTACACTGATAACCCTAATTTAGTAACTTCTCACACTCTTGATACTTGATGAATTGATCTTGGAATGATATATTAGACATCTCAACAAAACATCCCATGACCATAGAGACTTGGAATTGAGTTGTAACCTCTTTCAATTTCACAGTTAACTGAGGATTTACCAGATGAAAACCCTAGATGCAACATTCTTGACTGTGGCTTGTTCCACTTCACACAATAACTTGAATAAGCTCCAAATGGCTCTCAAAGCACTCAATGAGCTCTCTCAACATCTTATACCCATAATTATGAATTAAAAACACTCTGATGTTCTTCAACTGGCCTCCAAGTTAGGAGCTGACCCACATACATCCATCCATCCTTTCACAAGACTATTGGCCACTTCAAGATGACCTGATGACCATTCAAACCTGAGTAACATCCCTTGCTTAGGCTCAACACTCTGAGAAGACTTCTCTTGCTATGCACAAACTCTTGATCCCCTGTTCAAAGAAACATGCTATGCAATGCAAATGCTAGAACAAAATGAAATGAAACATCAACCAAGTCAAGAAAAATGTTGGGCAAATTTTGGGGTACAACACATGAAAGTGAGATTGACCTTGCATCATTAAGTAAATTGTCCTTGAATTTGAGCACTAAAGAAGGGGATTTTACACTGAAACCTTTTGAAACCCTAATTTAATAACTTCTTGAACTCTTGATTCTTCTTTATTTGAACTTGAAATGACATCCTAGATGTGTCAACATAACTCCCCATAGCTCTAATGGCTTAAAGCAAAGTCTCAAACTCCCTCAAATCCACAATTGACCTTGAGGTGACCAGATGAAAACCTAGGTGCACAACCATTGACTGTGACCTCTTACAAGTGAAATAAGTGTTTAGATGAGCTCCACAATGGCTTCTAGAGCACTCAATGAGCTTCTCAAACACCTCTTATCCATAACCATGATCTTATGAACCCCTGATGATCCCTAGTTCACCTCCAAGATAGGAGATAAATAACATACATCCATCTTCTCTCTCAAAGAGCTATGACCACCTCCTGATGATTGTAAGCACTTTGATGATTTGAATAAATGATCTTGCTTGAGCTTGCAACCTTTGAGACTCCTCTCTTGAATGACACACCTCCCTTGATCCCCTAAAAAGGACAATGCTATGCAAATACAAATGCTAAAGAATGAAATGAAACATAAGCCAAGTAAAGAAAGAGGTTGGTCAAATTTTGGGGTACGACAACTACCCCTATTCAAACGACGTGGACCTGAATGAGTGAAAAGCGAACGGCTTTCAAACAATCAAGGTAAAATACGATTGAATACCAAAGAACCCGGAAATTTGCCAACCGCAAAAATAGGACTGCAAACTTGTTATTGGGAACAAAAACCTCCGGAAATAACTGAATCTGATAGTTGCAACGACAATAAGGTAACCGATTTCCAATCAAGAAGCCACGACACGCAGTCGGAAGAAACATCTGCTAACGTGCAGGAAACGACACTAAGTCAGAAAGATCATCTGATATCACCATCAGGCATCTGTTTTAATGAAACAAGCATCGAACCCGAAGGCCGACTCAATACGAAGTTGAGAAGAACATCTGAAATCGCCGCCAGGCATCTGTTAAATAAAAGCAGGCATCGAGCCCGAAGGCCGGATGAACACGAGGTTGAGAACATCTGCTAACCAGCAGGCATTCGCTAAATAAAAGAAAGCATCGAACCCGAAGACCGAATCAACACGAAGTTGATAACATCTGCTAACGAACAGGAATTCGCTAAATAAAAGCGAGCATCGAACCCGAAGGCCGGCTAAACACGAAGTTGATAACATCTGCTAACCAGCAGGCATTCGCTAAATAAAAGAAAGCATCGAACCTGAAGGCCGGCTCAACATGAAGTTGAGAACATCTACTAATCTGCAGGCATTTTCTAAATAAAAGCGAGCATCGAACCCGAAGGCCGGATCAACACAAAGTTGATAAGTGAATCTAACAACAATTCACAAGAAACCTCCACTGGGGAAAGAGAAACTTAAACAAGCAACTCTGTCGGGAAGCACCTGATAAGATGAACCCATCTATCAAAAGATTTTTCCGTGGTCTGGATACCACACAGGCTCAAGAATTAACTGATAATATGTTGGGTCTGGATACCGTGCGCTAAAGGGATATAACATCATTTGCCGATGTCTGAATACTGCGCGAGCAAAGTAAAATCAACCGTTTGCTGAGGATATACCTAAAAACAAAGAGGTAACAACCTGGCTTATGTTTCAAATGCAAATATTTGAATATGACGTAATGATCCATACTAAATGGAAATGCTACCCGTTTCTGAGGATGCTATGCACAAATGCAAAATGAAACGGAACCAAATCGGCAAAATAAATGCTGAAGAGACAAGGCCAACTCCACCAGGGAGAGATGGAACATGCTAAGTACGATTGGACTTAAGCTGGGAAAAATAAGCCCTGGATGATCTCCTGAACAAGAACTTTCCTGGGTAACACTGTTCTAACAAGAACACAATCCATTCGGCTGGGAATCAAATCAACTCTTGCTGGGGGAAACGCCCTGGATGACCTTCCAGAATATCACTCTTCTGGGGAACAAAGGACCCGGCTGGGGACAAACAACCAACCGTTGGAATCAAAACCAACCTACTGGGGAAATCAATGACCCTGCGGGGGAACCACAACCATTGAGATTAGCTTGCGCTCTAATAGGGAAAGCAGCCCTGAACGGCCTCCTAGAACACTGAAACCTTCTAGGGTATACAACAAACATCTAGGGATAAATCCACTCCACTGGGGATCCAAATCCACCCTTCCAGGTATTACTCATTGGGAAGTCAACATCAAAATACGTCCCAACTGCAAGGGATGCGCCAATAATTTTTTTTATGAACGATTCCAACCTGCGGGGAAGAACCTACTCTGCTGAGGAAGGGTATACTCTGCCGATTTTGCTGGGGAATATGTAATAAGGGTGTCGCGGTGAAAATCGGATGCCAAACTATTGATTAGTTTGAATCTTTAATTCATTTTGCAACCGAACTTTGATTTGTCCAAAGGAAGGGATAAAGATCGAAATTCCCACAATGCAATGCAAATGCAAGCTAGATTGTTTAGGTTCGGGGGGTTGGTTAAACTTAGGGAAGGTACTAGCATCCTAAGTTTCTGTAGTACTCTACAGGAACCTCTTGTTTTATGTTTGTTTACTGCTAAGTGTTTATCTGCTTAATGGCTTAGAGACCCTAGGGGTTTATTTCTAAGTATACTCGATAAGGTATCGCACCTTGTGCCTACATATCCTTACGGGAGTGGAATCAGAGTATGTTGTAGTTCGCCCTAAAGGTTTTGAGGAGACCTTTGACTGTGGTCAAAGTTCCTACGGGTTTAGGGTAGTTGTTTTGATTGGGTTTAGGAGAAGAGATGAGTCTTCATGTTAAGGGAGAGATAACCACCACAAATGTAGGAAAGAGGGCGTAGGAAATGGTCTTTGTGTTATCTTAAGAAAAGGTCTTACATACTCGGATGGTCGCCAAGCATGCCTTTGTTGTTCTTAAGGCAAAGTCCCTACATGTTTGATTGTATTGTTGTGGGGGTGGAGATTATATCTCACTTAAGATGATTAACATCTATTCTCTAAATGTGTTTGAAAAGTTTGTATTGTTTTTTGATTGTGTTGTTTCTATGTTGTAACGATTAAGGTCCTTCCTATGGGGTAGGATCTATCCTGTGAAGATCGACTTGAATGGGATCAAGGATCAAGTGGGAGCATGATGCAAATGATGTGCAACTACACACAACGTTGAATTATGTGTAGGTTTTTCCTTTGGACGGAATGCGATGTATGAATAGATAAATATGATAATGTAAATGTGATAGAATAAATTGCAGAAGAGTAAATACGGAAATAAACCATACACGAACGCATGAAAGCGCTGAGTGAGTGTGTGTGCTTTGTGACTAAGATAAAGCAGGTAAAGATAAATGTAAACACGCATGAAAGCGCTATGGTGTAGGTGCATGTGTCGTGAAGTGTGAATGTGCACAATTTGATTATGTTTTACGCTGTTGATTGATTTAGGCGAAGATGAATCAGAAGGAAGTGTTTGACTGCTCCTAAGAGTCGCATTATAATTTGCTAATCGATTTTATTATAAAAGTATTTTTGGATAATGGATTAATTTGAGAAAGAGTTATTATTTATGATTTTTTTGTGAGGTGGGCCTTAGGATAAAAGTATATTAATTTAAAAAAGTGTTATTATAAAAGGTTATTATTAGTTACGAACTTAAATTATAAATTGATCGTTTTTGCAAAAAGGTTTTAATAAAAGGTTAATAAGTTTTTTTTTAGTTTACTAATTATTATTATTATTTTTTATAAAATAAAGAGAAATTGATTACTGGGTTATTATTAATAGAAAAAAAAAGGATTTAATTGGTTTAATTCTAATTATTCTAGAAGTTGTTTTTTTTTTTAAGTGTGAAATATTTTTAGAGAAAAAAACATATATTGTTGTTTATTTAGAAAATAAATTAAATTAATTAGGGTTGATTTTTAAAAAACGTTAGTTTGATTTTTTTAAGAAAGGATTAAGGTGTGTTTACTGATAATAAGAACTAATTAAGTGATTAGTTAGGGTGATTAAGAGTGTGGTGAGGGTGTAGTGTCTGTGTGTGTATGGTGATTAGTGAATTACAATAAAAACAACAACAATATGGAAAACCCTAATTCCCCCCCCCCCCCGAATCCTTCTCCGCCGCGCCGTTCACCCTTCTCGATTCACTTGTTCCTGACCTCGCGGCTTCTCTTTGATTCATCCCCTTTCGATTTCGTATAACCTAACAGAAACGCAAAAACAAAATCAATCATGAAGGGGAATGTCACTTAAAGAAAATATTACCCCCCCGATGGTGATGATTAGCGTCGCCGGCGACTTCGCGGTGGTTTGAGGCGATGATGATCCTTGCGTCTGAGCTTCACGGTGGTGGTGGGAACTTCGCGACCAAACTCTAGACACGTTTGCTTCTTCTCATTCGGTCGTGAGCTCCAAGTGCGATTTGCTTCGTTGCGGTGGTGAGAGGGGTGATCGTGGCGGCTGGCGAGATAAGTGCTCTTGCTCAGAAATCTCAAGTTATGAATTTTAGGTTTTTTGTTGTAGTTCTCCCTCTTGCGTTTTTCGATTCGATCTCTACTCTCCTCCACAATCTCTTTATATAAGCTCCACTTGAGATTTTCGCTTCAAAATCTGATTAAAAGTCTTGAATACTGATTTGATTACTGATTGGGATTTTCCAAATTGGGTACCAATCATGTTTGAAAACTTTCCTCTTTTTAACCGATTGTAGTAATGATCCAATTAAATGACATTCCAATCTTGTGATTTTCTTTAATCCGAAAATTGGATTCGATTTGGTTCTGAATAGCATATCCTATCTTCAGAGAATATCCTCTAACCGTTACTTTCTGATGTGGCAGGTACAGGTGGAGAAGGTCTTGGGCTTCATCATTGCTTGCCCGATTATATGGTAACTCACTTTCTGTAATTGGTTTCTTGTCGTGCAGGGACTGATTGGAAAGGAGGGTTAGGATGTCTGTAACACCAAGTATGCCTCATCTATGTGATATTATTTTTCTGTGTATTCATGTTCATATATTAGGCATTTGATGATTTGCAGCTGGTTTTGCTTCTTCGACTTCAACAGGTGTGGGAAACACATAGGTATTGACCTTTGCTATAGCTGCAGATGGCGACAATGGTTGCTTGACTTCGACCCTCAAGTTTAACAACATTTAATAGGTGAGAACTTGTTTGCTGTTGAAATCGTAGTGGTGATTGAGATCGTCGTTGCGGCGTTGTCTTTGAAAGTTGTGGTATGCTGGATACAGTATTATCTTGCAATTGAGGCTGCGATGGATACCGTACTGGAGCATTAGGTTGCATTTCTGGGTGACTTTGAGGATGAGGTTGCTGATATTGGACCTTCATGTGGTTTGAGGTCTCTTTCAAAGGACTCCTTTTTGTTTATGGTTGCTGCAATGGACCTTATCTTCCACTGATTATAAGTGATAGTTTTGTTGGCTTTTTCAGGATTCGTCTTCACAGGGCATTTAAATAGCTTCGAGCATGGGCGAAATGTGCGTACTTCTGTATTGTCGGTTTAAGATAAAGCCCTTCCTCAGCTCTTATTACAGCCAACTTGCTGAAGCGAGGAGGACGACGATTGTTATTTGTTCTTGGATTCTCCGGCGAAGCATTTCGAAATTGGGTTGTTTGAAATGGTTCTTGGCTCCGCAGGTGACTTTCAACGCAAAGATCAGCTGCACGTGCACAGAGTGGGTGATATGCTGCTCGACACGAAATGTTCGAACATTGGGTGCAGGCACCATAAGATACACCACATATGCTGCATAACAATCTCCAATGGTTCTTGCCGATTCTGCTCAATCCATCAAAGGGCTCCATTTTCTTGACATCAGCTAAGCAAACTTCGCATATCCACATCGCGCAAGCCAAAATGAGCCTACCGGCCATCTGTAGTGGGCCTCATTGCGCCACCGAACAGGTGTTAGTTAAACTCCTTCACTCATGTTATAATTCATTAGGGCGTTGCCTTTCTTTTTGACCAATGCTTGGTTGCTTAATAGGAGAATACACTGGCGGTTAAATGATGTGCTCTTCTTGCATTAACTCTTCCTGAATCGTTGCTGATAGTTTGACAGTTTCACCGTGTTGCCGGGATTGGTTGACGGCTGCTGTTGAAGAACTTGCAGGTATTGAAGAGCTTGTGGATGCTGTGGTAATTTGTTTTCATGACTCGCAATTTCTTGTAACAATTCTCCTTGCCAATTCCCTCACTTATCTGTTCAATTTGACATGTAGAATTCAACAAAAGCTGTGGAGGTTCGAGCAGGGCTCTTTCGTATGGATGCGGTGATTGAGGTTTGGTAATGTTGTGACTCAGAATAGTATATGAGATACTCACTATATATCCAACTTTGCAGCCCTCTAATCCGGTATGTGCGTTGATCGAATTATGCAGAAGACAGCCAATGGTCTCATGTGTAGTTTGTGCGTCAAAGCTCGAGCTTATGATTGACCTTGAGAAGTTGAGATACTGGTGATATCGATGAAGTGCTTCGAGACAAGTTTCCTTGATCCTTTCATATTACTGGGTTAGGCATTTGGCCTCTGTTTGCTTTATATTCCCTTTGTAACCGTAGTCGATGACGTGCACTTCTTTGTTGCAGGATCGGTTGCGTACGGGGCAAAACCTTCAGCATAACTTTGCATTGTCTTGTCGTTGTGATAGGAATGAAAGGTGGAGTTTGGCATGGCTTTGGAAATGTATCAGTCTGCGGGAACCCGATAATGGTCTGTGTCTTTGAAACATTTTAGTCATTTTTGAATTGCCCTGCTCTGCACTTCATTTTGAATCTTATCTTCCTCATTTCTCGGGCAGGCCATGGGTCATTGCTACTGATGCACTTGCAGTTATTGATGTTTGCAGATGCGATTCTGCTAGTCCTTGCAAATGATGAACTGCTGTTGTTGGAATGTTGTACTGATGTAGGCCTGCTTGGATACAGGACAAGTCTGTGACGAATGGTTCACGTTCCATTAGCTGCAACAGAGTTACCTTGAGGAGGGCAGAGAAGAGTTCGAATAACTGAAAACGCGGTACTTGCCAATGAAATGTCTTATCTACGAGTTCGGTTGTTCGACGACTTGCCGTCGGGAATCAATTATCTCTTCAACACTAGCTTGTACTGTCCTAGGAATGGTGCTCTGCTCTTAAAGTTAGAATCTAGTAGCATTTTTATTGTAATTTGTAATTAATATCGTGATGCCGCTTTAGTTTCAAGGTTGCACTGTACCGTTCACAGAAATTAGAACTACTGAAAAGGTAGGTTTGATGGTTAATTATGCTTATAAGTCTTCATTCACTTGTAGTGGGCCAACGTTCCAAATGTTCCTTTAATTGTGACTGCAATCATTTATTATATAAACTTGTAGTGCAAACTCAGATGTAAAAACCAAAGTCAGGCTTAAGGGAAAGGTGGTATTCCCTCTTAATACGCTATGCTACGACTTGAGATGATGTTCTTTTGAAATGGGCTGGGCTTATAAGAGAGTGTCGTGTACTTTCCATAATAAATTAATCCCTATAAGCCAAAATTCATAAAAAGGAAGCTTGCAATTTGAAAACCGTGAACCAGCTTGACTTTGAGAAATTCTTCCGGATCTTATGCATCCTTCCACGATTTTAATCTTTATGTAAAGGCATAAGTCTCTCTTGAACTTGAGATATACAAAAATAAATTGAAATCGAATTGCACTCTTGTGACGACACATGCGTTCATGGCTCATGAATTATCTCCTACAAAACTTGAATTTTGCACCTTTGAAGTAACTTACGGTTTTAATAAGCCCATGAGTTTAAACCACTTTTGCCTTGATAACAAATTATCCCAAATCTTATTCATGATTCTTATCTGCACTTGCCATATTAAATTATCAACCAAAACCGAACTCCTTCCCATAAATGATAACTCATCCTTGTGAAAACAAACAGATGATGTAACCCGCGAGAGCCATAATAGGCGTCGAATGTTTATGCCTTTAAGTACACTTCTTATTATAGCACCTGCACTAACTGGTTAGCCGTAAAAACAAGCATAAATATAAAAAAAAAAATAAAGTCAAATGACGATAGGAAATGCGTACAAGAGATGGGATCTTGTGGTCAAAAATTAGGGTGCAACAGATGCCCCTATTTAAGTTACTTCTATCCGGAGATATGGAGATTGAAATCTTCGTCTCGACGAGATAGGAGGGACTTAAATACAAACATTGCGCGAATTTTTGGCCTTAAGAAACCACCGAATGCGAATGATATGAAAATGCAGGGCGGACAAAATCTGTGAGAAAGAGGTCATGAACTGGACGTGACATGCTAGACAGAAAAGCAACAGATCCAACAAGGCGGGACCCTACGAGGACATGGGCAATCACTCATGGGAAATCTCCAAACGTGCAACGGTAACTCATGCATCCGGGATGCAGTGATTTTGACAATTTGTGATCGAAGGATACTTTTGCTACCGAGGTGGTGGTCAATAGTAACTCAAAATGGATTCTCCTTTTTTATTTTATATTTTGTAACTCAGCTGAAATGGTAAAATGTATAACCTCTCCTGGCATCATGGTACGGGGACCATGAGTTAGTCTCAGTCTTCGATGCCGAACTTCCCCTTGCTCCATGGTACGGGAACCATGAGATGGTCTCGGTTTATGATGTCAGGAGAGGTTATACATTTTACCATTTCAGCTGAGTTACAAAATATAAAATAAAAAAGGAGAATCCATTTTGAGTTACTATTGACCACCACCTCGGTAGCAAAAGTATCCTTCGATCACAAATTATCAAAATCACTGCATCCCGGATGCATGAGTTACCGTTGCACGTTTGGAGATTTCCCATGAGTGATTGCCCATGTCCTCGTAGGGTCCCGCCTTGTTGGATCTGTTGCTTTTCTGTCTAGCATGTCACGTCCAGTTCATGACCTCTTTCTCACAGATTTTGTCCGCCCTGCATTTTCATATCATTGCATATCATTCGCATTCGGTGGTTTCTTAAGGCCAAAAATTCGCGCAATGTTTGTATTTAAGTCCCTCCTATCTCGTCGAGACGAAGATTTCAATCTCCATATCTCCGGATAGAAGTAACTTAAATAGGGGCATCTGTTGCACCCTAATTTTTGACCACAAGATCCCATCTCTTGTACGCATTTCCTATCGTCATTTGACTTTATTTTTTTTTATATTTATGCTTGTTTTTACGGCTAACCAGTTAGTGCAGGTGCTATAATAAGAAGTGTACTTAAAGGCATAAACATTCGACGCCTATTATGGCTCTCGCGGGTTACATCATCTGTTTGTTTTCACAAGGATGAGTTATCATTTATGGGAAGGAGTTCGGTTTTGGTTGATAATTTAATATGGCAAGTGCAGATAAGAATCATGAATAAGATTTGGGATAATTTGTTATCAAGGCAAAAGTGGTTTAAACTCATGGGCTTATTAAAACCGTAAGTTACTTCAAAGGTGCAAAATTCAAGTTTTGTAGGAGATAATTCACGAGCCATGAACGCATGTGTCGTCACAAGAGTGCAATTCGATTTCAATTTATTGTTGTATATCTCAAGTTCAAGAGAGACTTATGCCTTTACATCAAGATTAAAATCGTGGAAGGATGCATAAGATCCGGAAGAATTTCTCAAAGTCAAGCTGGTTCACGGTTTTCAAATTGCAAGCTTCCTTTTTATGAATTTTGGCTTATAGGGATTAATTTATTATGGAAAGTACACGACACTCTCTTATAAGCCCAGCCCATTTCAAAAGAACATCATCTCAAGTCGTAGCATAGCGTATTAAGAGGGAATACCACCTTTCCCTTAAGCCTGACTTTGGTTTTTACATCTGAGTTTGCACTACAAGTTTATATAATAAATGATTGCAGTCACAATTAAAGGAACATTTGGAACGTTGGCCCACTACAAGTGAATGAAGACTTATAAGCATAATTAACCATCAAACCTACCTTTTCAGTAGTTCTAATTTCTGTGAACGGTACAGTGCAACCTTGAAACTAAAGCGGCATCACGATATTAATTACAAATTACAATAAAAATGCTACTAGATTCTAACTTTAAGAGCAGAGCACCATTCCTAGGAAAGTACAAGCTAGTGTTGAAGAGATAATTGATTCCCGACGACAAGTCGTCGAACAACCGAACTCGTAGATAAGACATTTCATTGGCAAGTACCGCGTTTTCAGTTATTCGAACTCTTCTCTGCCCTCCTCAAGGTAACTCTGTTGCAGCTAATGGAACGTGAACCATTCGTCACAGACTTGTCCTGTATCCAAGCAGGCCTACATCAGTACAACATTCCAACAACAGCAGTTCATCATTTGCAAGGACTAGCAGAATCGCATCTGCAAACATCAACAACTGCAAGTGCATCAGTAGCAATGACCCATGGCCTGCCCGAGAAATGAGGAAGATAAGATTCAAAATGAAGTGCAGAGCAGGGCAATTCAAAAATGACTAAAATGTTTCAAAGACACAGACCATTACCGGGTTCCCGCAGACTGATACATTTCCAAAGCCATGCCAAACTCCACCTTTCATTCCTATCACAACGACAAGACAATGCAAAGTTATGCTGAAGGTTTTGCCCCGTACGCAACCGATCCTGCAACAAAGAAGTGCACGTCATCGACTACGGTTACAAAGGGAATATAAAGCAAACAGAGGCCAAATGCCTAACCCAGTAATATGAAAGGATCAAGGAAACTTGTCTCGAAGCACTTCATCGATATCACCAGTATCTCAACTTCTCAAGGTCAATCATAAGCTCGAGCTTTGACGCACAAACTACACATGAGACCATTGGCTGTCTTCTGCATAATTCGATCAACGCACATACCGGATTAGAGGGCTGCAAAGTTGGATATATAGTGAGTATCTCATATACTATTCTGATTCACAACATTACCAAACCTCAATCACCGCATCCATACGAAAGAGCCCTGCTCGAACCTCCACAGCTTTTGTTGAATTCTACATGTCAAATTGAACAGATAAGTGAGGGAATTGGCAAGGAGAATTGTTACAAGAAATTGCGAGTCATGAAAACAAATTACCACAGCATCCACAAGCTCTTCAATACCTGCAAGTTCTTCAACAGCAGCCGTCAACCAATCCCGGCAACACGGTGAAACTGTCAAACTATCAGCAACGATTCAGGAAGAGTTAATGCAAGAAGAGCACATCATTTAACCGCCAGTGTATTCTCCTATTAAGCAACCAAGCATTGGTCAAAAAGAAAGGCAACGCCCTAATGAATTATAACATGAGTGAAGGAGTTTAACTAACACCTGTTCGGTGGCGCAATGAGGCCCACTACAGATGGCCGGTAGGCTCATTTTGGCTTGCGCGATGTGGATATGCGAAGTTTGCTTAGCTGATGTCAAGAAAATGGAGCCCTTTGATGGATTGAGCAGAATCGGCAAGAACCATTGGAGATTGTTATGCAGCATATGTGGTGTATCTTATGGTGCCTGCACCCAATGTTCGAACATTTCGTGTCGAGCAGCATATCACCCACTCTGTGCACGTGCAACTGATCTTTGCGTTGAAAGTCACCTGCGGAGCCAAGAACCATTTCAAACAACCCAATTTCGAAATGCTTCGCCGGAGAATCCAAGAACAAATAACAATCGTCGTCCTCCTCGCTTCAGCAAGTTGGCTGTAATAAGAGCTGAGGAAGGGCTTTATCTTAAACCGACAATACAGAAGTACGCACATTTCGCCCATGCTCGAAGCTATTTAAATGCCCTGTGAAGACGAATCCTGAAAAAGCCAACAAAACTATCACTTATAATCAGTGGAAGATAAGGTCCATTGCAGCAACCATAAACAAAAAGGAGTCCTTTGAAAGAGACCTCAAACCACATGAAGGTCCAATATCAGCAACCTCATCCTCAAAGTCACCCAGAAATGCAACCTAATGCTCCAGTACGGTATCCATCGCAGCCTCAATTGCAAGATAATACTGTATCCAGCATACCACAACTTTCAAAGACAACGCCGCAACGACGATCTCAATCACCACTATGATTTCAACAGCAAACAAGTTCTCACCTATTAAATGTTGTTAAACTTGAGGGTCGAAGTCAAGCAACCATTGTCGCCATCTGCAGCTATAGCAAAGGTCAATACCTATGTGTTTCCCACACCTGTTGAAGTCGAAGAAGCAAAACCAGCTGCAAATCATCAAATGCCTAATATATGAACATGAATACACAGAAAAATAATATCACATAGATGAGGCATACTTGGTGTTACAGACATCCTAACCCTCATTTCCAATCAGTCCCTGCACGACAAGAAACCAATTACAGAAAGTGAGTTACCATATAATCGGGCAAGCAATGATGAAGCCCAAGACCTTCTCCACCTGTACCTGCCACATCAGAAAGTAACGGTTAGAGGATATTCTCTGAAGATAGGATATGCTATTCAGAACCAAATCGAATCCAATTTCCGGATTAAAGAAAATCACAAGATTGGAATGTCATTTAATTGGATCATTACTACAATCGGTTAAAAAAGAGGAAAGTTTTCAAACATGATTGGTACCCAATTTGGAAAATCCCAATCAGTAATCAAATCAGTATTCAAGACTTTTAATCAGATTTTGAAGCGAAAATCTCAAGTGGAGCTTATATAAAGAGATTGTGGAGGAGAGTAGAGATCGAATCGAAAAACGCAAGAGGGAGAACTACAACAAAAAACCTAAAATTCATAACTTGAGATTTCTGAGCAAGAGCACTTATCTCGCCAGCCGCCACGATCACCCCTCTCACCACCGCAACGAAGCAAATCGCACTTGGAGCTCACGACCGAAGGAGAAGAAGCAAACGCGTCCAGAGTTTGGTCGCGAAGTTCCCACCACCACCGTGAAGCTCAGACGCAAGGATCATCATCGCCTCAAACCACCGCGAAGTCGCCGGCGACGCTAATCATCACCATCGGGGGGGTAATATTTTCTTTAAGTGACATTCCCCTTCATGATTGATTTTGTTTTTGCGTTTCTGTTAGGTTATACGAAATCGAAAGGGGATGAATCAAAGAGAAGCCGCGAGGTCAGGAACAAGTGAATCGAGAAGGGTGAACGGCGCGGCGGAGAAGGATTCGGGGGGGGGGGGGGGGGGGGAATTAGGGTTTTTCATATTGTTGTTGTTTTTATTGTAATTCACTAATCACCATACACACACAGACACTACACCCTCACCACACTCTTAATCACCCTAACTAATCACTTAATTAGTTCTTATTATCAGTAAACACACCTTAATCCTTTCTTAAAAAAATCAAACTAACGTTTTTTAAAAATCAACCCTAATTAATTTAATTTATTTTCTAAATAAACAACAATATATGTTTTTTTCTCTAAAAATATTTCACACTTAAAAAAAAAACAACTTCTAGAATAATTAGAATTAAACCAATTAAATCCTTTTTTTTTCTATTAATAATAACCCAGTAATCAATTTCTCTTTATTTTATAAAAAATAATAATAATAATTAGTAAACTAAAAAAAACTTATTAACCTTTTATTAAAACCTTTTTGCAAAAACGATCAATTTATAATTTAAGTTCGTAACTAATAATAACCTTTTATAATAACACTTTTTTAAATTAATATACTTTTATCCTAAGGCCCACCTCACAAAAAAATCATAAATAATAACTCTTTCTCAAATTAATCCATTATCCAAAAATACTTTTATAATAAAATCGATTAGCAAATTATAATGCGACTCTTAGGAGCAGTCAAACACTTCCTTCTGATTCATCTTCGCCTAAATCAATCAACAGCGTAAAACATAATCAAATTGTGCACATTCACACTTCACGACACATGCACCTACATCATAGCGCTTTCATGCGTGTTTACATTTATCTTTACCTGCTTTATCTTAGTCACAAAGCACACACACTCACTCAGCGCTTTCATGCGTTCGTGTATGGTTTATTTCTGTATTTACTCTTCTGAAATTTATTCTATCACATTTACATTATCATATTTATCTATTCATACATCGCATTCCGTCCAAAGGAAAAACCTACACATAATTCAACGTTGTGTGTAGTTGCACATCATTTGCATCATGCTCCCACTTGATCCTTGATCCCATTCAAGTCGATCTTCACAGGATAGATCCTACCCCATAGGAAGGACCTTAATCGTTACAACATAGAAACAACACAATCAAAAAACAATACAAACTTTTCAAACACATTTAGAGAATAGATGTTAATCATCTTAAGTGAGATATAATCTCCACCCCCACAACAATACAATCAAACATGTAGGGACTTTGCCTTAAGAACAACAAAGGCATGCTTGGCGACCATCCGAGTATGTAAGACCTTTTCTTAAGATAACACAAAGACCATTTCCTACGCCCTCTTTCCTACATTTGTGGTGGTTATCTCTCCCTTAACATGAAGACTCATCTCTTCTCCTAAACCCAATCAAAACAACTACCCTAAACCCGTAGGAACTTTGACCACAGTCAAAGGTCTCCTCAAAACCTTTAGGGCGAACTACAACATACTCTGATTCCACTCCCGTAAGGATATGTAGGCACAAGGTGCGATACCTTATCGAGTATACTTAGAAATAAACCCCTAGGGTCTCTAAGCCATTAAGCAGATAAACACTTAGCAGTAAACAAACATAAAACAAGAGGTTCCTGTAGAGTACTACAGAAACTTAGGATGCTAGTACCTTCCCTAAGTTTAACCAACCCCCCGAACCTAAACAATCTAGCTTGCATTTGCATTGCATTGTGGGAATTTCGATCTTTATCCCTTCCTTTGGACAAATCAAAGTTCGGTTGCAAAATGAATTAAAGATTCAAACTAATCAATAGTTTGGCATCCGATTTTCACCGCGACAGAAATGGCGACTTCACTGGGGACTACTCTAGTGGGTTTCCCTATCTTATTTTGTTTTGTTTACTGCTTTATATATCTGCCTACTTGATTATGTGTTTACATGCTTTCTCTTATGCTTCTTTTGGGGATTGTTGTCCTTGAGTGGTGAGATAAAGTTCTACACCCGAACTTTGAGAGAAATTAAGATAGGATGGTGATATATTCGAGGAGGCTTATTGGGAGTGGAATCCCTACTAAGTTGAATCGAGAATCCCGCTCAGTTGAGGCCCTTTTCGAAATAGTACTGTTGAACGATTAATCGTGAAGACACTCACTATTTTTGACTTGGAGCCTATGATATTGAGGACCGTAGTTACCTTAACCCAACTTTGGCCTTTATTAGGGCGTAGTGCGGGGCTATGAGGGGGTACCCCCGAAATAGTGCTACGCGATGCTACACTCAAAAGAAGTTCTCTTGAGAATATTATTAACCCCCGAGTACTTGGGAAGTTGATAATATCCGAAAGATGGGCTAATGACTTTGGGAACCTTATTAGAACCTTGTTCTACAGGTACAAAACCACATTTAGTCCTTAAACCTTTGGGAAGGGTACACCTTTGCTCCATGCTCGTTGCAAACCTAGGGTGCCCCTTGTTTGTCTATCTTTATGTCCTTATGTGAATACTTGTGTTTGCTGCATTCATATAACATCATTCTACATTGGACTTCATGGGATTTACTCTCGTTTATGGACATTGTAGGTCACTATGACTTCAGATAAAAGACATACCGTGAAATATACTTTTAAGAGTCCCAAATTGGATGACCTAAAGAAGTTGTGGGGTTTCATCGAAGATCAAGAAGGATTCAAGACCAAGTATGGGAAGCTGATATCCTTGTTGGGTTGCTCAGTGAATGAGGGACTTCTTGCCACCTTGCTACAGTTCTACGATCCTCTCTACCATTGTTTTACCTTTCCAGACTTTCAGCTATTACCTACATTGGAAGAGTATTCCTTTTTGGTTGGTCTACCTGTCCTTGAGGAATCTCCTTTTCCCTTCTTGGAAAAGGACCCTGATGAGAAAGATATTGCTAAAGCTCTCCGTTTGAAGGTGTCTGACGTCAAAGCCAACCTAGTTACTAAGGATGGAATTCTTGGTTTAAAGACAGGCTTCCTAATCGAGAAGGCTTCCTTCTATGCTGGTTATTCTAATAAGGCTCCGTTTGAGGCAATTTTTGCTTTGCTTGTTTATGGGCTGTTCTTATTTCCAAGTTTCGAAGGCTTCATCGATCTCAAAGCATTCAAGATCTTTATGAAGAACAACCCAGTGCCAACTCTGTTGGGAAATGCATATCACTCGGTACATCTCCGAAACCTTCGTGGTGGAGGGATGATTACTTGCTGTGTACCTCTACTTTACAAGTGGTTTATTTCACACTTGCCGAAGTCTAGCTCTTTTACAAACATTGGCAAAGAGCATTGGTCTCCCAGGGTTATGGCTCTGACCCATTCCGACATTGATTGGTACAACCGAGTGTATGATGGAGTATTGATCATTGATAGCTGTGGTGATTTTGCTAATGTACCATTGCTCAGTTTTGATGGAGGAATCAGCTACAACCCTATCTTAGCTCGTCGACAGTTGGGATACCCGTTGAAGGAACCTCCCAAGAGTGTTCAAGTAGAGGGTATGTTCTTCAAAGATGATATAGAGCTTCTAGGAAGAGTTCTGGACGCGTGGCGTAGGGTATACAAGAAAGGGAAGAGAAGTCTAGGGAAGCCTAACTGTGTGTCTCTAGAACCATACCTCCAGTGGGTCAGACAAAGGGCAACCAATCTAAAGATGCCCTATTCCCGTCAAGATCCCATAGCTCCCAGGAGAGAGCCTACTTATGTCTTTACGTCTAAAGCCGAGGAGTTAGAAGTGTCTTTAAGGAAGTTTCAACATGAGCTGGAATCTTGGAAGAACAAGTACCAGGTAACAGTGGCCGAAAATGATGAGTGTCAAAAGCAGAAGGTTGAACTTCAAAAGCAGAATGTTGAACTTCAAAAGGAGAAGGATGAACTTCAAAAGCAGAATGTTGAACTTCAAAAGGAGAAGGATGAACTTCAGAAGCAGCTGCAATTGAAGGATGAAGAGCTACTCCCCTGCAAGAAGAGGAAAGTCATGGAGGATTTATTTTTCTCCGACCCACAATGCACTATCTGGAAAATAATTGTGGACAACCTTATCCGTGAGAAGGCGCAACTAGAAGAGCAGCTCAAGCAGCAGCATTCAAAGCTTCTTTAGTGTCTTTACTAGCTCTTATTTAGCTTTTATTTGGGACTCTTTAAAAGAATATTTATGTAGTCCGTTTCAAATTTAATAAAACGTTTTCTTTTACCGCAATGCCCATAAATAGAGGAATCCCATGAAGTCCTAATCATCTTGCATTGCATTCTTTTTCCATTGTTCACTTCAAGAAACTCAAATTTGTTCTGTAGGTGTTGTAATCATGGATTTCAGAAGAGAAACCCTGAAGTACACTTTTCAGAGTCCCAACCTCGAAAGCTTGAGAGAACTAGCCGAGCTCGTCGAGGATCGCTTTGCCTTCGCAGCAGAATATGGAGGAGTCTTCCGCTTCCTCGAGCTAAGGATGAAAGAAGGATTGTTGGAAACGTTGGTTCAATTCTATGACCCGATGTATCACTGCTTCACTTTTCCAGACTACCAGTTGATGCCGACCTTGGAAGAGTACTCAGAACTCTTGAGGATACCTGTGACCGTTCGACCTCTATTCACCGGAAGGGAAGACACGCCTAGTCACCAGGAAATTGCAAACGCTACCCATCTCAGCCTAGAAGATGTCCAGACACACCTAACCACCAAGGAAGGAGTCCTTGGGTTCCCTGCCGACTTTTTGATCAAAAAAGTCTGTTACCACGCCGAAAGAAAGGAGGTTCTCATATCGGAAGCCAATTTCGCTTTGTTGGTCTATGGGATTTTCTGGTTCCCTAAAATTGACAATTTTGTTGATATGGATGCAATCAAGCTGTTCATACTCAAGAATCCAGTACCCACCTTGCTTGCTGATACGTACTTTTCGATTCACTCGAAGAATGCCGAAGGAGGAGGACACATTGTATGTTGTACCGCCTTGCTGTACTCATGGTTCATCGCTCGTTTGACTCGGTACCCGTCCCTTTGGGATGAAGTAGCAACACCTCGATGGTCCGAGATACTTATGGCCCTTACCCATTCGGACATTGTTTGGTATGATCCCGCCTATGGAGGCGTGCCTATGATTCCTAGCATCGGAGGATCCCCTAACGTACCGCTTATTGGAAGAGAAGGATGTATAAGTTATAATCCCGCCTTGGCCCGTAGACAGTTTGGACACCCTATGATCCAAGTGCCTGACCCGACTTCATTGGAAGAGATCTACTTCATAGGAGAAGAGGATCTAGATCTAAAGACTGTCATCATTTATGCATGGAAATACATCGATAGGGAAGGAACAGCTGCTTCAGGATACCCCAACTGTGCTATTTCTGAAGATTATCTGCAGTGGGTGCGAGAAAGGGCTCTCGATCTCAAGATGCCTTTTCCTTTTCACGAACCTATGGTATTGTCTCCTCATGACCCCGACTGGTTCGAAGAAGAGGAAATAGAACAAGTAAGGATTGCTTTGGATGAAGCCCGGAAGTTGAGGACTGCCTGGAAGAATAAGTTCTTCACCCTCAAAGTAGAGAAGGAAAGACTTCAGAAGACACCAGAAATAGAAGTTGCCAGAAATAGAAAGGCACAAGGAGATTTATTTTCTCCTCATGCCTCTTCAAGTACTGTTACCAGTGATGATCTCCCCTCAACTACCATGGCTTGGAAGGAGTGTGTGGAACGACTTATCATCGAGAAAGCAGCGCTGCAGGAGCGCATTGACCAGTTGACCGAGGAACTCCGTACAAAAGAGAAGACTGTGGGATAGAGTTCTAAGTTTTCTTTTGCTTTCGATGTAATAAACTCTTGAAAGAGTACTTTGTTTTCATTGATTCTCAAAAATAAAAAGTTTTTCAATTATCCTACATTATAACACTGAAAAAACACTTTGAGTTTCTTGAAGTCTGCATTTTCGCATTAGCATCCTGCATTTAGCATGGAATTTTACATTTATGCATGTGTCCTTCCTTTGTTGTGGCTCATTTTGGTTTTCCATCTTTGCTGTCAGTCGCCATCTCGACCATCTGACCAAGCCGGAAGTATCGTTAAAGGATTGTGAGGAGAACAAAGACATGGATCGCATGACTAGCTTCAGAGTAAGGTCTAACCCGACGCTTCGCCGTCCCTCCGACGACTTTGTTCCTGTGCAACTTCAGCCTATGCAAGAAAAGGAAATGAATGATCCAGAGCTTACAGCATTCAAGAATGAATTTCGTGACTTCGAGGAACGATGGAAAATAATGAAGAGGAACCGTGCGCCTGATTTTCATGCTCATGACCCGCACCTAGTTCCAAACTCAGTTATCCCCCCGGGATTCCAGATGCCCGCCTTTGAGGTGTACAAGGGTACAATTTGTCCAAGGTATCATTTGATGATGTTTTGTCAGAAGATGACTGCCTATCTTGGAAACGACCAGCTCTTGATTCACTGCTTCCAAGAAAGTTTGGGTAGAGCACCATCAGCATGGTATATGAAGCTGCAAGCGAATCACATTCAGTCTTGGGAAGACTTAACCTTCGCTTTTGTGAAGCAATACCACCATAACTTGGGTATATCCCCAAACAATAGAGATGACTGTGGACCTTCCAGAGAATTCATAGCTCCGGTACCCCATCCTCAGCACCAATATACGATGCCCGCTCAGCGTGAACAACAACCACATCCTAGGCAGAGGTTGGCCTCTCCAGATCAACCACAGAATAGACAAATTCGGAAAAGGTATCAAAGGATGACTCCAGATGCACCAAGGGAAGCAATTCACCAGTTTGATCCTATCCCGGTGAAGTACGCTGATTTGTTTCCAGCTCTAATTCAAAGAGGGCATATCCAGACTAAAGCCCCACCCAAGGTACCTAAGAGGTTCCCATACTGGTACAATGCCAACAAATTTTGCCTGTATCATCAAGGTGCTCCCGGGCACGACATTGAGAGCTGTTACGGCATGAAAGCAGACGTTCAAAATTTGGTCAAAGATAGAGTCTTGTTCTTTGAGGGTTCCGTCCCTTACGTACGAGATAACCCCCTATCTCAACAAGGTTCATCCTCCCCAGGCATGATTCAAGGTCGCCAACGCCGTGTCTGAAAGCTGCGCACCAGACATTTCTGCCTGTCTCTCCGTCTACATGAAAGCAATAAAGATCCTGGAAAGGACTCTCAGAAGAACTTTACATGTTTCTTTCGTTTGTTTGTGTGTTTATTTCTTTGATTGAAAGCATATTTTGCATGTAAGAACTTTCTGTTTCGAATAAGTAATGTAATAACTGTTTGTCTTGAAGAAATCCATTCGTTTTCACTCAAATAGTTTTTTTCAAAATTATCTATAACGCCGATTTTTACCCATTCTCTCGCTCTGACAGAGAATTGGAAGGAGGATGATGAAGTAAAACACATGATCTCTTGTTGTATGCTTCGAATAAAAACCCTACTGATGATGTAAGGCATTATTTTAAACCTCCTGAAAGCCAAAATAGTCAACCCTTTCTTTTAAACCTTGATTGAGGATCCGTCCTCTTTCTCCCCAACCCTTTCAAACATCATTTTCTTAACCTGGGGCAGGGTAATATCAAAAGAACATCTTTCAAAAATTTGGGTGGACACAAATATACTAACCCTTTCTACCTCCATTTTACAAGTCATGAATTAAACCCATATACGACCCTCAAAGTCCTAATTGAAGTAAGGTTTAATTCGAAAGCATACTCGATGAGACATTGTTTCCTGACTCCTTGAGCTATGCTCAAATTTAAATCGGCTTTATAAAATAATGATTCAATTTGTATCCTAACTAGTGGTTTCGATCACAAGTTATTGTGATACCCCTTTTTTTCAAAACTTCAAGACAAACGTGTGTTGCATTAACCATTTCAAAATGGATATTTCAAATGTGCTAAATACGCTTGACATCTTAGAAAGACGACATACAGACATTGATGATGATATTTGAAGACTTTGCTGACTTGGGGCAAGTCATTCTCCCCAAAGAAAATCCCACCCGCACAAGTCTTGAGTTCAACTAGAAGAAATTCAAGGACTCACTTACCGCCAATCAGGGGCAGTTACGTCGAGATTCGGCGAATCTCTAGAGAGTTCGAAAACAGTGAGGCATTTGGGCATCATGTTTTCTGTAAAATCCTCTCTAGATGTTGCTTTTAAACTACGTGACTTGGGGCATTTGAAGATTGGAGCAAAAGACGTATGTTTCATCCTCAGGAAGCTCAACCCCAACATATTCAACAAACTACGACGACCCAGGATATTTATTTTATCCCCTATGAAACTTCGGTTTGGATACCTCCGTCTACAATTTCATACAACGTACCAGACTTATCAAGATGATACATCCCCAATTGGATTAATCACTTCTCCTCAAAAGAATTGTGAAGTTTTGAAGCAGTATTGGGACCCTACATTTGGTTCTCCATCTATTCTCAGTGATACTTCCATCTTTGAAGATTGGTCGGATGTTTGTTCCGGGACGTTTATCCCATCTCGTATTCGGTCGTTGCTTTCGTCTGTCTTGTCAGCATAAGCATACACATACCATATAAGTAGATAGCATAACATTTGCATTTGTGCATCCTTTGTTTGTTTTACTCTATCTCTTCGATTGCGTTTACCCTTGGGTATTTGGGCGTGTCTTACTCCTTCCAAATAGAGTTGTCAGCCCTAAGCAAAGAAAAAACTCAATATTTCTATTTCCCCACGAAGTTCGATCCTCGTGGAAGACAGTTGTTTCAGTACATTCCCATTGGAGTTTATGCCTCTATGGTTGAGTCTTGCTTGACAGTTTCTCTTCGGTTATTTCCCGAATTGAACTTCGGTCTTTGACAATCACACTATGAATATTTCCAGCTTTTAAGCATGGGGCAAAAGTGCATTTATTTTGCGCTTTGACATTACGAGGATCACCATTGAAGACGTGACATTTCTTCAGCAATACTACAAGATCCACTCAACAACTTACAGCTAAAATGCCAGAAGATCTCTTTATTTGAGCAACTCGTTTTGGGCAGATCTATTCTTAAAACGACAAACAACAATATTCATCAAGACAATCTGTCCTTCCCCAGTGGACTATTTCAAGATTATCAAGTCAAAGGACATTACAGATACTTCCCCATTTGAGGATTTCTGCTACTACAACTTCACATTTCTTTTACAATTACAGCAGAGATACTCCTCAGAAATGATCTTCCCCAGAGGGTTCATTACGAGTACAATCAATGACATATCTCCTCACAAGAGGACACTCCACGTATCAACCGGTTTACAACTCATCTGAAAATCCCCGGTGCACATTCTACAAATTGCCAATACAATACAAATTGCATCTACAATTACAAATACAAGATCACATATACAAAATTCTACAATTACAGATTATATCTACAACATTTACATCAACAATTCTACAGTGCCGCAATTCACAACATACACTCTACATCAACATTACAATTTACAACACGCAATCTACAATCTACAAATTTACAACCCCTCTATGAAGATGCTCTCGCGAGTTTCCATCATTTTGGGTAGGAACCGAGACCAGCTCATGGTTCCCATACCATGAAGCAAGGGGAAGTTTGACATCATAAACCGAGACCAGCTCATGGTTCCCATACCATGGAGCAAGGGGAAGTTTGACATCAGAAACCGAGACCAGCTCATGGTTCCCATACCATGGAGCAAGGGGAAGTTCGGCATCTGAAACCGAGACCAGCTCATGGTTCCCATACCATGGAGCAAGGGGAAGTTTGACGTCTGAAACCGAGACCAGCTCATGGTTCCCATACCATGGAGCAAGGGGAAGTTTGACGTCTGAAACCGAGACCAGCTCATGGTTCCCATACCATGGAGCAAGGGGAAGTTTGACATCTGAAACCGAGACCAGCTCATGGTTCCCATACCATGGAGCAAGGGGAAGTTTGACATCATAAACCGAGACCATCTCATGGTTCCCGTACCATGGAGCAAGGGGAAGTTCGGCATCGAAGACCGAGACTAACTCATGGTCCCCGTACCATGATGCCAGGAGAGGTTATACATTTTACCATTTCAGCTGAGTTACAAAATATAAAATAAAAAAGGAGAATCCATTTTGAGTTACTATTGACCACCACCTCGGTAGCAAAAGTATCTTTCGATCACAAATCGTCAAAATCACTGCATCACTGATGCATGAGTTACCGTTGCACGTTTGGAGATTTCCCATGAGTGATTGTTCATGTCCTCGTAGGGTCCCGCCTTGTTGGATCTGTTGTTCTTCTGTCTAGCATGTCGCGTCCAGTTCATGACCTCTTTCTCACAGATTTGTCCGCTTTGCATTCTCATATCATTGCATATCATTTGCATTCGGTGGCTTCTTACGGCCAAAAAATTTGCGCAAATGTTTGTATTTAAGTCCCTCCTATCTCGTCGAGACGGAGATCTCAATCTCCATATCTCCGAATAGGAGCAACTTAAATAGGGGCATCTGTTGCACCCTAATTTTTGACCACGAGACCCCACCTCTTTCTGCACTTTTTCTTTTGTTATTTGATTTAATATTTAATATTTGGGTTTTTTTTTACGACTAACCAACTTGCGCAGATGCAGTGATTACAAGTTACAACATATTAATCTGTTACAGCAACACGAATTCCGCATTACATTCAAATTTCGCGTCGAAATCCTAAAACTACCCTCTAATTCGCCAACGCAAAATCTCAAGATTCATTAAGGTGTTACTATTATTTTACTCGTCTAATCAAGGGGGCCTCGGTGGATCCAAATGAAAGTCTTCTCATTAATAACACAAGCTGGTGATAAACACGAAATCATCCATACGCATCGTTGGAAGCCTACACTGTCATCAAATTCCTTGAATTTATTCACGACGAAAGGTTTGAAATCAGGACTGTGAGTACAAGTTAGTTGGCTATAAATATTGGTTCAGTGTTCATTGGAATAGTCTTGGGCCCCGGTCGTTGCCATAGGGCAATCCAAGTTCTTACATTAAAGTCCTGGAAGTTATGATGTGTTTTTAAGAAAGAATCCAAGATTGTGATATCAAGCCTGCTAGACCAAGGACAAATTCAATTGATCCCATTTATTCAAGGACCATGCAAGTCGTATGATTAACTCCATAATACACAGAAGAGTGGAAAAGTAAAGCAATTCATTAATTGAAAGAGCAGCAAGTAGTTTGAAATGTTACATTCCCATATCAATTTATTTGAAAAGAAAATCTCCTAATGGTTGCCACCGTATAATTGACAGTCTAAGACCATACAACCAGTTCGAAGCTTCAAACAGCATGTCACTAGAATAATGAGTTAATTGACATTGGGTCCTAAGCTGCGATATTACAATTTGATTGCTTTTGTTTTTCTAATAACATCTTTTAGAGCTTCTGCCGGCATTGTTGCAACCAAGTTCATGAGGAATCTCAACGTAACTAACGACGAGTCATAGCTCTAATTCAAGGAAGCGGACAACACACCAATCATCAAGTCAATCATGACAACCCGGTCTCTTTGTCATCTGCTGCTAAATCTCCAGTCCGAAATTCGGGACCTGTTGGTTTGATTACATGTCCGGTTTGGTTTGTAGCACCGTTTCGATCCACCAACCTGAAAAAAACAACATGCTGTACCTACATCAGTTACGACAATTAACTAGGGACCTAAGCATAATCAAATGGATGGGAAACTACTTCAGTTGTGCTGGACCCAACTTAGAGGAAACAGCCGACGTCCTTGATAAATCGGAGAAGATCTTTGGATTCCCCATGAAAGTCGGTCCACGCTGTCACGAGAAGCATCAGTTTCTAAATCTACCAAACCGAGAGGAAGTTTATTAAATCATTTCAAAAACAATAAGTGAAAAGAGAAATCCTAATGGCAAGAACAAAGATGGATCGTTTTCACGGCAAATGTCTGTACTCACGGCTAAGAGTCTCCAACCCACGATTTGATAACCCTGTTAACCCCGCACTGAACCTCACAACATAGAGACGCAGCTTCGCAGACTAGAAGACGGCAGCGTGTTTGAATCTCTGCACCAGTCCTGCTCCATATTTCCACTTTAAGCACCCTGCAAGCAACCAACAACCCATGATTTCAAGAAGATATCAAACAGGGAAGAATGACAAAAGACTCAAGCTTTATGACCCTGAATTTTTAAACACTGCACCTCAGCATTCAGCCATACATCAAGGAATTTCTGAACCTCATACAATCAATGCTTCAAGTTGCAGATCCTACCTACGACACGCCCCGGATCCCCTGATTGAAGCAGCTCACGAATCAGACAAAGCACTCAGAACTTAACAACGTTAACCATGTGACGTGAACCATTTTTCTTCGCCGTCGGGAACGGTGCGCCACATGCATCACAGTATGCATTGAACTGGTACTCAATCTAGAATATGAAGACGGAAACTTCTTGGTAATCCAGCCTGTAACGAATGGGAGTTCTGATCACGCTCTTTTCTTCCACCTGCATATCAACGTCACAGTCAGTTCAAGGAAACAACCATTAAACGGAGCCACAAACGATAACCTCAAACTACCATAAAAGCTGTTTAAGGGATAAAGGCCTCTAGTGCATAACATAGCAGTCAGTAGCGGATTCGGACCACTGTAGCATTGCCCTCCCAATAACATGGTTAATCACTCCAAAAGTTACCTACAATCAAAACAGAGCTACACCGGCAATCGCAAGCAAACGCCAATAACAACGGTATGGAACCACAACATTAGGAGCGGCCTCAGCAACGACATAACCTCAGCGGTCTCTCATCTGCAAACATTTCAAAACCAGCAACATAAATCATCATTTACACTACAAACAACACAGAAACAACATTAGCGACACAAGCAGCCCAGCAAGCTGCAAGCAAATGACAAGTACTTCAGCAGCTCATAACAATCATGACTAAGGCACATCCGCAGCACCTGCGTAAGAGCAAAACACGACGGAATAGCTTCACAACGGCGAAGCATCACAACACCAGTGCACCATCTGCAAACATCAACATCGTAACAGCGGTATACAACAAACAGCAAACAAGTATTTGCAGGATATCAATTCATTTACCAAGAAATCAACATCACCATTACACTGCCCCACCCTATGCCGATAGTGCTGATTGTAATTGCTAGAGAAGATAGCCCCTGCAAGATGGTATTGCTGTTGTTGGAATGTCGGTAGCCGTGATGCCATAAGCGCTGATTGAAACAGTTATAAATCGCAAGTAACCGATAAACTAAAGATGACGTAGAGATTGGTGATGCACCTAGTGTCGTATGTTCTCGTGGATACATTATGCTCTTGCTTCCACAGTCACCCACTTCCATGCAATTTGATCTTGATCAGTTGGCGCAGATAAGGATAACCATAATAGGAACAACGACTTGCACGATACATTACCCCTGTTCCCCAAACATCATCATCAAACACGTGAAAAGACAATGTCAGATATGCGCCAAATTAAAAGAAACCAAAGGAACAGAGTTAGAAACTTTGACTTCAATGTGAAAAAGTTCACATATTCAGGGCTTGTCACCAAGGATCGATTTTGGATTCATCACCCAGCCCAACAACTCGTTTGTTGTCCACACCTACCAGGAAATGCAAAAAATCAGATTAGCAAAATAGGGAATATTCCATAAGAGATTCAAAGAATAATCCAAAGAATCAGAGATTTGAGATTTCCTCATCAACATACATTAATACAATATCACCAAAACAGGAAGGTTTTCGTTTGATCTAAACTCAAAAGGGAAAATCCCCAATCAGCATTCAATTAGGATTAAGGAAATTCAAATCAGAGAATCAGATTACTGCCTATATAAAGAGATGAAGGGAGAAGGAAAAGGAGGAAAATCCAACGAAAAACCCCAATGCACATCAGTTCTCAAAAAATCCCCAAAATCAAAAAACCTAAATAAAGACTTATCTGTGAAGCCCTATTCGCGTCGCCCACCGCAAATCACCGTCACTACCATCGCCGGGATCCTCCTCCGCGAACCGCTCATCGTGAAACCACTTCACCATCACCGGCGAAACCATCGTTCATCAAGGGGTAGTAATCTTCCTCATTTTGACATTTTCCATTCATGATTAATGTTGTTTTTTTGTAGGGTTTTGATAGGTTTTGACGAGGAGTTTTGGGCGAATATGAGGAAGAGGGATTAAACGGCGCATCGGAGACGACGAGGGGGGATTGGGGGGGATTAGGGTTCTTTCTTTCTTTTTTTTTTCCTGCTTGTTGTTGTATCCGTTAATCACACACACACACCATACACTATCCACTCACACCACTACACGCACACCTTAATTACCTTAATCACGCTTAATCAACCATCTTAATCGCTAATCAGTTTTTTAATTCAATAATCTACTTTAATAAATTTAAAACCTTTAATTTTAGTTTTTTATAATAATAATAAATCTATCTTTTCATAATTAATCAATTTTTCTCTTATAATTACTTTCAACTTCACAATTTATTCCTTCAACTGAATTGATATTATTAATTTATTTTAACAGTAAAACCTTTTATTTTATTAACACATAATTTATCCTATTACACTTTTAATCTCTTTTAGACAGTAATAATTTAATTTGATGACTAATTTAAACCTCTCATTTTAAAAATTAATAGTTAATTTACCCTTTTTTATAAAAATCAAATTTCACTAAATATAATATAATCTCTCGTAAACAACCTTTTTATTATAATCAACGTCTCCCATTAGAACAAATTATTTTACTTAATCAGCATAACGCCTTATTAGGCTTTAGACTTTAATTTTAAATCTCTTTCAAAATCAAATCAACTTTCTTTATTCAAACCGAAACAAGTCAAACACAAAAATCAATTTAATCAATCGACTTAATCAACATCGTAAAATACAAATCAATCGTGCCCTCACGACACATGCACTCACATTCAGCGCTTTCATGCGTATACATATTTTATCCTTATCTGCTTTATCTTATTCACAATGCACACACACTCACTTAGCGCTTTCATGCGTTCATGTATGGTTTATCTCTCCGCAATTTACATTATCGCAATTCATTTACATTATCCTATTTATATCCATACATTGCATTCCGTCCAAAGGAAAAACCTACACATAATTCAACGTTGTGTGTAGTTGCACATCATATGCATCATATTCCCCTCGATCCTTGATTCTTCAAGTCGATTATTTAAGTTTAGGACCTACCCCATAGGAAGGACCTTAATCTTTACAACTTAGACAAGACAATCAAACAATACAAACTTTTCAAACACATTTAGAGAATAGATGTTAATCATCTTAAGTGAGATATAATCTCCACCCCCACAACAATACAATCAAACATGTAGGGACTTTGCCTTAAGAACAACAAAGGCATGCTTGGCGACCATCCGAGTATGTAAGACCTTTTCTTAAGACGATGCAAAGACCATTTCCTACAACCTCTTCTTTACATTTGTAGGAAATGGTCTTTGCATCGTCTTAAGAAAAGGTCTTACATACTCGGATGGTCGCCAAGCATGCCTTTGTTGTTCTTAAGGCAAAGTCCCTACATGTTTGATTGTATTGTTGTGGGGGTGGAGATTATATCTCACTTAAGATGATTAACATCTATTCTCTAAATGTGTTTGAAAAGTTTGTATTGTTTGATTGTCTTGTCTAAGTTGTAAAGATTAAGGTCCTTCCTATGGGGTAGGTCCTAAACTTAAATGATCGACTTGAAGAATCAAGGATCGAGGGGAATATGATGCATATGATGTGCAACTACACACAACGTTGAATTATGTGTAGGTTTTTCCTTTGGACGGAATGCAATGTATGGATATAAATAGGATAATGTAAATGAATTGCGATAATGTAAATTGCGGAGAGATAAACCATACATGAACGCATGAAAGCGCTAAGTGAGTGTGTGTGCATTGTGAATAAGATAAAGCAGATAAGGATAAAATATGTATACGCATGAAAGCGCTGAATGTGAGTGCATGTGTCGTGAGGGCACGATTGATTTGTATTTTACGATGTTGATTAAGTCGATTGATTAAATTGATTTTTGTGTTTGACTTGTTTCGGTTTGAATAAAGAAAGTTGATTTGATTTTGAAAGAGATTTAAAATTAAAGTCTAAAGCCTAATAAGGCGTTATGCTGATTAAGTAAAATAATTTGTTCTAATGGGAGACGTTGATTATAATAAAAAGGTTGTTTACGAGAGATTATATTATATTTAGTGAAATTTGATTTTTATAAAAAAGGGTAAATTAACTATTAATTTTTAAAATGAGAGGTTTAAATTAGTCATCAAATTAAATTATTACTGTCTAAAAGAGATTAAAAGTGTAATAGGATAAATTATGTGTTAATAAAATAAAAGGTTTTACTGTTAAAATAAATTAATAATATCAATTCAGTTGAAGGAATAAATTGTGAAGTTGAAAGTAATTATAAGAGAAAAATTGATTAATTATGAAAAGATAGATTTATTATTATTATAAAAAACTAAAATTAAAGGTTTTAAATTTATTAAAGTAGATTATTGAATTAAAAAACTGATTAGCGATTAAGATGGTTGATTAAGCGTGATTAAGGTAATTAAGGTGTGCGTGTAGTGGTGTGAGTGGATAGTGTATGGTGTGTGTGTGTGATTAACGGATACAACAACAAGCAGGAAAAAAAAAGAAAGAAAGAACCCTAATCCCCCCCAATCCCCCCTCGTCGTCTCCGATGCGCCGTTTAATCCCTCTTCCTCATATTCGCCCAAAACTCCTCGTCAAAACCTATCAAAACCCTACAAAAAAACAACATTAATCATGAATGGAAAATGTCAAAATGAGGAAGATTACTACCCCTTGATGAACGATGGTTTCGCCGGTGATGGTGAAGTGGTTTCACGATGAGCGGTTCGCGGAGGAGGATCCCGGCGATGGTAGTGACGGTGATTTGCGGTGGGCGACGCGAATAGGGCTTCACAGATAAGTCTTTATTTAGGTTTTTTGATTTTGGGGATTTTTTGAGAACTGATGTGCATTGGGGTTTTTCGTTGGATTTTCCTCCTTTTCCTTCTCCCTTCATCTCTTTATATAGGCAGTAATCTGATTCTCTGATTTGAATTTCCTTAATCCTAATTGAATGCTGATTGGGGATTTTCCCTTTTGAGTTTAGATCAAACGAAAACCTTCCTGTTTTGGTGATATTGTATTAATGTATGTTGATGAGGAAATCTCAAATCTCTGATTCTTTGGATTATTCTTTGAATCTCTTATGGAATATTCCCTATTTTGCTAATCTGATTTTTTGCATTTCCTGGTAGGTGTGGACAACAAACGAGTTGTTGGGCTGGGTGATGAATCCAAAATCGATCCTTGGTGACAAGCCCTGAATATGTGAACTTTTTCACATTGAAGTCAAAGTTTCTAACTCTGTTCCTTTGGTTTCTTTTAATTTGGCGCATATCTGACATTGTCTTTTCACGTGTTTGATGATGATGTTTGGGGAACAGGGGTAATGTATCGTGCAAGTCGTTGTTCCTATTATGGTTATCCTTATCTGCGCCAACTGATCAAGATCAAATTGCATGGAAGTGGGTGACTGTGGAAGCAAGAGCATAATGTATCCACGAGAACATACGACACTAGGTGCATCACCAATCTCTACGTCATCTTCAGTTTATCGGTTACTTGCGATTTATAACTGTTTCAATCAGCGCTTATGGCATCACGGCTACCGACATTCCAACAACAGCAATACCATCTTGCAGGGGCTATCTTCTCTAGCAATTACAATCAGCACTATCGGCATAGGGTGGGGCAGTGTAATGGTGATGTTGATTTCTTGGTAAATGAATTGATATCCTGCAAATACTTGTTTGCTGTTTGTTGTATACCGCTGTTACGATGTTGATGTTTGCAGATGGTGCACTGGTGTTGTGATGCTTCGCCGTTGTGAAGCTATTCCGTCGTGTTTTGCTCTTACGCAGGTGCTGCGGATGTGCCTTAGTCATGATTGTTATGAGCTGCTGAAGTACTTGTCATTTGCTTGCAGCTTGCTGGGCTGCTTGTGTCGCTAATGTTGTTTCTGTGTTGTTTGTAGTGTAAATGATGATTTATGTTGCTGGTTTTGAAATGTTTGCAGATGAGAGACCGCTGAGGTTATGTCGTTGCTGAGGCCGCTCCTAATGTTGTGGTTCCATACCGTTGTTATTGGCGTTTGCTTGCGATTGCCGGTGTAGCTCTGTTTTGATTGTAGGTAACTTTTGGAGTGATTAACCATGTTATTGGGAGGGCAATGCTACAGTGGTCCGAATCCGCTACTGACTGCTATGTTATGCACTAGAGGCCTCTATCCCTTAAACAGCTTTTATGGTAGTTTGAGGTTATCGTTTGTGGCTCCGTTTAATGGTTGTTTCCTTGAACTGACTGTGACGTTGATATGCAGGTGGAAGAAAAGAGCGTGATCAGAACTCCCATTCGTTACAGGCTGGATTACCAAGAAGTTTCCGTCTTCATATTCTAGATTGAGTACCAGTTCAATGCATACTGTGATGCATGTGGCGCACCGTTCCCGACGGCGAAGAAAAATGGTTCACGTCACATGGTTAACGTTGTTAAGTTCTGAGTGCTTTGTCTGATTCGTGAGCTGCTTCAATCAGGGGATCCGGGGCGTGTCGTAGGTAGGATCTGCAACTTGAAGCATTGATTGTATGAGGTTCAGAAATTCCTTGATGTATGGCTGAATGCTGAGGTGCAGTGTTTAAAAATTCAGGGTCATAAAGCTTGAGTCTTTTGTCATTCTTCCCTGTTTGATATCTTCTTGAAATCATGGGTTGTTGGTTGCTTGCAGGGTGCTTAAAGTGGAAATATGGAGCAGGACTGGTGCAGAGATTCAAACACGCTGCCGTCTTCTAGTCTGCGAAGCTGCGTCTCTATGTTGTGAGGTTCAGTGCGGGGTTAACAGGGTTATCAAATCGTGGGTTGGAGACTCTTAGCCGTGAGTACAGACATTTGCCGTGAAAACGATCCATCTTTGTTCTTGCCATTAGGATTTCTCTTTTCACTTATTGTTTTTGAAATGATTTAATAAACTTCCTCTCGGTTTGGTAGATTTAGAAACTGATGCTTCTCGTGACAGCGTGGACCGACTTTCATGGGGAATCCAAAGATCTTCTCCGATTTATCAAGGACGTCGGCTGTTTCCTCTAAGTTGGGTCCAGCACAACTGAAGTAGTTTCCCATCCATTTGATTATGCTTAGGTCCCTAGTTAATTGTCGTAACTGATGTAGGTACAACATGTTGTTTTTTTCAGGTTGGTGGATCGAAACGGTGCTACAAACCAAACCGGACATGTAATCAAACCAACAGGTCCCGAATTTCGGACTGGAGATTTAGCAGCAGATGACAAAGAGACCGGGTTGTCATGATTGACTTGATGATTGGTGTGTTGTCCGCTTCCTTGAATTAGAGCTATGACTCGTCGTTAGTTACGTTGAGATTCCTCATGAACTTGGTTGCAACAATGCCGGCAGAAGCTCTAAAAGATGTTATTAGAAAAACAAAAGCAATCAAATTGTAATATCGCAGCTTAGGACCCAATGTCAATTAACTCATTATTCTAGTGACATGCTGTTTGAAGCTTCGAACTGGTTGTATGGTCTTAGACTGTCAATTATACGGTGGCAACCATTAGGAGATTTTCTTTTCAAATAAATTGATATGGGAATGTAACATTTCAAACTACTTGCTGCTCTTTCAATTAATGAATTGCTTTACTTTTCCACTCTTCTGTGTATTATGGAGTTAATCATACGACTTGCATGGTCCTTGAATAAATGGGATCAATTGAATTTGTCCTTGGTCTAGCAGGCTTGATATCACAATCTTGGATTCTTTCTTAAAAACACATCATAACTTCCAGGACTTTAATGTAAGAACTTGGATTGCCCTATGGCAACGACCGGGGCCCAAGACTATTCCAATGAACACTGAACCAATATTTATAGCCAACTAACTTGTACTCACAGTCCTGATTTCAAACCTTTCGTCGTGAATAAATTCAAGGAATTTGATGACAGTGTAGGCTTCCAACGATGCGTATGGATGATTTCGTGTTTATCACCAGCTTGTGTTATTAATGAGAAGACTTTCATTTGGATCCACCGAGGCCCCCTTGATTAGACGAGTAAAATAATAGTAACACCTTAATGAATCTTGAGATTTTGCGTTGGCGAATTAGAGGGTAGTTTTAGGATTTCGACGCGAAATTTGAATGTAATGCGGAATTCGTGTTGCTGTAACAGATTAATATGTTGTAACTTGTAATCACTGCATCTGCGCAAGTTGGTTAGTCGTAAAAAAAAACCCAAATATTAAATATTAAATCAAATAACAAAAGAAAAAGTGCAGAAAGAGGTGGGGTCTCGTGGTCAAAAATTAGGGTGCAACAAAGGGAAACAACATCAACCTCTGCTTGGGGATTGAGTCAGCAAGCACACTCTGAGGGGATACAAAGTCAAACATATTTGGACTCTATGGGGAAACAAAATTATGACTTTGCTCCACTGCTTGGGAAGAAGTTCCACATCTGCCTGGTGGAAAGAAATCCAGTCTTGACTCTATGGGGAGTAAGTGCATACCTATAATCTGCTGGGGATATGGGCACACACTTGACCTGCATGGGGGATATCAATATCGACCCTCTGGGGATGACTTTATTCTGCTGAATAAAACAAACTTGAACTGTTGAGGAATAGGTGCATGCAGACTAATTGTCGGGAATAAGTGTATACACTCAACCACACACTTAACTTGCATATCATTTCCTGTGGAAACAGACTCTTGATAGGGACAAAGTGCATTCGGACCGCTGGGACTATATGCATAAATTCCTTCTGTCGGGGATGAATAAGTCTCAACTACACACCTTCTTTTTGTGGGTATGGTGATCCTAACGGGAATACACCTCTGAAAAACTTGCCCCAAGGGTAACGATCCTGCACATGAACAAACAACAAGATATCCTGCACAATGGAAACTATCTCGGTCATCATCCATAACACTGTTCAAATAAATCAAAGTTTTAATGATTATTGGCAAAGCCTGCAAGTTTATATATGCAAAGTTTATCAAAACATCGAGCGTTTTTTTCGCAAGCAAAACAATAAAGCCAAAGCAAGAAAAATAATTTACTGAATAGTATATGCTTTATTGACAAATGGCATGTAACTAGGCAGATTTTACAACAGATGCAACCCCTGAAAAGAGGAAGCTGCGCAAAAATTTACAGAAATGCACAGAAATATACAAAATGTCAGCAATGTGGCACAGACAAACACCATGTATCGATCCATCTATGACTCGCATGACTTCAATGCTTGTTCAATGCTTCGACTTCTAAAGAGATTGATTCGAATGAACGACCCTCAGGTCCTCCCCCAATCCACTATACTCTGAAGATCAATACGCAGATCACAGTCATTTGCCTTTCAAAATTCGTAACTTTTTCCTGAATCGCCCTTTCGGGTTTTAAATTCACCGGGATACCCATTTTTGCCAAAGTCGCCTTTTTCAGGTTTTCAACTTTGCAGGTTTACATCTTTTCTTTTTATCCCTAACTTTTGCCCGAAGCCATTCTTTTTGTGGTTCGCCAGGATGCCCCATTTTTCCTGGATATTCTTTTTCTTTCCAGTGGGTCTCTTTAAGCAAAGTATTTTTTAACTGCGTTTGCATTCACAGGGGATGTGAAATCTTCACCATCCATGTTTGATAACAGCAAGGCTCCTCTAGAGAAAACCATTCGCACGGCATATGGACCTTCATAGTTGGGAGTCCATTTTCCCCTATGATCTGTCTGTGGAGGGAGAATCTTTTTCAACACTAACTCGCCTGCCTGAAAGTTTCAAGGACGCACCTTCTTATCAAAAGCTTTCTTCATCTTGCTCTGGTACAATCGACCGTATGCGATAGATGCTAATGTTTTCTCATTCATCAGGCTGAGCTGATTCAATCTATTCCTCACCCATTCTGTCTCATTAAGCTTGACGTCAACCAGAACTCTCAAAGAAGGAATCTCGACTTCCAATGGTAGAACAACTTCCATACCATACACCAGCGAGAAAGGAGATGCCCCAGTTGAAGTACGCACCGCATTACGATATCTATGCAAAGCAAATGGCAACACCTCATGCCAGTCCTTATAGATTACAACCATCTTCTGCACTATCTTCTTTATATTCTTGTTGTCCGCCTCAACAGCGTCGTTCATCTTCGGAAGATAGGGAGAAAATTTGTGATGCTCAATCTTGAAACTCTGGCACAATTCCTTCATCATCTTGTTATTCAAGTTCAAACCATTATCAATAATGATTCTTTCAGGAACTCCGTAACGACAAATGATGTCTTTCTTGATAAATCGGGCTACCAATTGCTTGGTGAAATTAGCATAGGAAGCTGCTTCAACCCACTTGGTAAAATAATCAATTGTTACCAAGATGAAGTGATCTCCATTGGATGCGGTTGGTTCAATCTTTCCAATCATATCAATGCCCCACATGGAAAAGGGCAAAGGTGACGCCATGACGTTCAGAGGACTTGGTAGCACATGAATCTTATCAGCATAAATCTGGAACTTATGGCATTTCTTTGCATACTTGAAGCAATCAGACTCCATAGTCACCCAATAATACCCTGCTCGTAACAGCTTTCGAGACATGGCATACCCGCCGGCATGCGTGCCAAAGGCACCTTCGTGGACCTCTTCTATAAGAAGACTTGCTTCTTTCTCGTCTACGCATCTCAACAGTACCAAGTCAAAATTCCTCCGGTAGAGTACACCATCTTGGTTTAGATAGAAATTTCCAGATAACCTCCTAAAGGTCTTCTTATCCCGGGTTAATGCCCCTGGCAGATACTCTTGGTTCTTGAGAAAAGTTTGGATATCATAATACCATGGCTTGCCATCAGAAGCTTTCTCTATTGCAAATACAAATGTCGGCCTATCCTGGCGCGACATGAATATTCTTGGAGCTTCATTCCAGTAGTTCACCTTGTACATCTAATTCTCCGCTCTTGGCACGTGATGAAACATCACCCGGTCAAAGAAAGGCAACCGCCTCCTTGCGTAGTACATATAAGGAATCAAATTGGGCTGCCGAGTCTCCCACTCTCCTTTAATTTGATTAACAACTAAAGCTGAATCACCATAGATATAAAGGTTTTTGATTCTCAAATCAATCGCTTCTTCAATACCCATGATACATGCTTCATACTCAGCTTCGTTGTTGGTGCAGGGAAATGTCAACCTGGCAGTGAATGGTATATGAGAACCATGGCGAGTCTTAATGATTGCCCCAATTCCACTACCGTAGGAGTTAACAGCACCGTCAAAAATCATTTGCCACTGGGAACTTTTCTCAGGACCTTCATCAGGTAGTGGCTCATCGCAGTCTTTCATCTTCAGAAACATGATATCTTTGTCAGGAAACTCAAATTTCATTGATAATCATCAATTGGTTTCTCTGGAAGATACTCTGACAAAACACTCCCTTTAATGGCCTTCTAGGAAACATACTGAATGTCGTATTCTGTCAAGACCATCTGCCACCTGGAAATCCTTCCTGAAAGTGCTTTCTTTTCAAAGACGTACTTACTCGGATCCATCTTTGAAATCAACATGGTTGTGTGATTTAGCATAAACTGTCTCAGTCGTTTGGCAGCCCAAGCGAGTGCGCAACACGTCTTTTCCAACATTGAGTACCTAGACTCACAATCTGTGAACTTTTTACTCAAGTAGTATATGGCATGCTCTTTTCTTCCAGTCTCGTCGTGTTGACCAAGAACACAACCCATGTTGTTCTTAAGATTCGTTAGATACATTATCAATGGTATTCCAGCTACTAGAGGTATCAGTATCGGAGGTTCCTGTAAATACTCTTTTATTTTTTCAAATGCTCTTTGGCAATTTTCATTCCAAACGACCGTCTGATCTTTCTTTAACAATTTGAACATGGGTTCACACGTGGCTGTGAGATGAGATATGAACCTAGCAATGTAGTTCAATCTACCTAAGAAACCACGAACCTCTTTCTCTGTTTTTGGCGCTGACATTTCTTGAATTGCTTTTAGTTTTGCAGGATCGACCTTGATTCCTTTTTCACTGATAATGAACCCCAACAAATTTCCTGATCGTACACCAAAAGTGCACTTGTTCGGATTCAACCTCAGTCTGAATTTCCTTAACCTCTCAAACAGCTTCCAAAGGTTCACCAGATGTTCCTCCTCCGTTTGCGACTTTGCAATCATATCATCAACATAAACCTCAATCTCATGATGAATCATACCATGAAAGAGCATCACCATTGCCTGCTGATAGGTTTCCCCTGCATTCTTCAAACCAAAATGCATTACCTTATAACAGAAAGTCCCTCATGGTGTGATAAAAGTTGTTTTCTCCATATCCTCCGGCGCCATTTTGATCTGGTTATATCCGAAAAAACCGTCCATGAAGGAAAACACTTAATACTGCGCGGTATTATCAACAAGTACGTCAATATGGGGAAGCAGGAAATCATCCTTTGGGCTCACCTTGTTCAAATCTCTATAATCAACACACATCCTTACCTTATCGTCCTTCTTAGGCACAGGTATGATGTTAGCGACCCACGGAGGGTTATTTGTCACGGCGAGAAATCCTGCATCCAATTGTTTCTAGACCTCTTCTTTGATTTTTACCGCCATGTCTGGTCTGGTTCTCCTGAACTTCTACTTGGCAGGTGGACACTCTTCACGGAGAGGCAAGCGATGAACCACTATATTTGTATAAAGACAAGACATATCTTTGTATGACCAAGAAAAAATATCCTTATACTCTCGGAGCATTTCAACCAATCTTTGCTTGACATCACTCTGTAATGCAGCCCCTATCCTGACTTCCTTTCTGGCTTCCTTAGTACCCAAGTTGATGATCTCAATTTCCTCCTAATGAGGCAGGATGACTTTCTCTTCCTGTTTCAGTAGCCTAGCTAACTCTTCAGGTAAGTCTTCATCTTCCTCAATCTCTTCTTCGGCTTGAAAGATCGGATTATCAAAGTCAAAGCGGGTCATAGACGATTCTGGAGCGGTGTCATCTGCAATGTGAAACCTGCAATGATGATGATTTAATTCTTAAAATGATATGCAACCAAGCACAAACCACATTGCCATTTTATTTTTAAAAACAAAACAAGAAAAACAGAGATCACAATATTTGAATGCAAGAAAAACGCCCTTTGATTAATTGATAAAACGATTGTTCAAACATAAAAGGTTAGGCCCTGAAGACAAATACTACTATGCTCCGGGTAGAACATAGGGCTACACATAATCAAGAAAACAAATCATTACTCTTCTTTAGTCACTTGGATGACTTCCTTGACAGTCTAGTTGCTTAGGCTCTGACCCGGAATACATGGCCGAATCCATGGATCAATGTCGCAATCGCTATCCCCTTCTTCGTCGGACACGAAATTGATCTGCTCAAAGATCACCCCACTGTTGGTAAATTGGATGGGTCCCTTGTAGCGCGGCACGCTCTGTGAAGAGGAGGATGGGTTGTACCCAAGTCTGAACTTGTCTTGCTTGTTGGGGATGCTCTGAACAAGGCCCCAACCCTGAGATGCTCCGGATTTCAGCACTGACTGTGCCTTTTTAAAATATGACATGGAAACCTCAGGTACTTTGTCTACAGCCGGTGTTTTCTTAATCTGCACACTCTCGAAAGCCTGACATAACGTCTCGTGGATCTCACCGTCAACTTCGACGTATTTGAATGAAGGCAAATGACGTATCATAATATCTTCTTTCCCACAAGCAGTAACAACACTGCCACCCACCATATATTTCCACTTCTGATGTAGAGTTGACGTAACAGCGTCTGCCGAATAGATCCAGGGTCGTTCCAACATGTGAGTTATATGAATGCCTAAAACGGGGGGGGGGGGGGGGGGGGGGGGGTGGTTCTTAGACACTTTTTCTGGTTTTTGATGATTCTTGGATTTTTATTTTCCTAAGTGCTTCTAGGTGATGAACGGCAGTAAATGCGAAAAGTAAAAGGCATGAAGATATATAGTGGTTCCCCTCATAATCCGAGAGTACTCCACTCCCCTTTCAACATGAAAGAGAATTTACTATCAATGTTAGATTTCCTAACCAAGATAACTCTAACAACCAAAAACACCCTTCTTGGATTTACACAATTTTAAAGTCCTACCGAGAATGAATATCTCACACAAGGACCTCTTGTATCCACAATCCGGATAACAAGAAAAACCCTACACACTTATCTTTAATAATCCTAAAAATAAGTTATAGTAAATCTGAATTTGTATAAGTAACAATGTGAATGTTTATCAATATGAATATTGATCTTCTCCTTGAAAAAATGTCACTCACAATAGATATACAAGTGTTCTTATGAATGAGGTGAAACTAGAATGATGTTTCTGAAAAATTATTAAAAGTTTCTCTCAAAACGTTTGTAATGAACACTATGACAAAGTATTTGAAGGAATGAGAATATGAGTGATTTTGATTATGAAAAATGTTGGAGGTGATTTCAAAATATGAAAAATAATTATTTATATAATGCACAAAATACCTTTCCATGGAGGTATCATACCATGAAACAATGCCATGAAAAGAAATGTTGAGGCAAGGAAGAATACCATGAAAAGATGCATATTTTTGGAAATCTGAGCAATATTAATCGATTAACATAATCCCTTAATCGATTAACACACTGTAACATGCAAAAAATATTTAAAATTTTAACTTGTTAATCGATTAATGAAAAGCCTTAATCAATTAACACTGAGATAGTTTACCTAAAAACATATTTTTGGAGTATGAAACTTATTGCAAGGTATTCTTATAATGCCTAAACAAGTATGCAATCATGACACAATATATAGAACACTTGTATAAATATGTTAAGCAATATTTAATCAACCTTTGATTTACTCCAAGATGAACTTCAATGCTTAAGCAATTGTTGGATAAAACTTGAAGCTTGAAACAAGTGGTCATTTCTTTTTACGCATCTATACTTGAGCATATATTGTTATCGTCATCAAAACAGGAATGTTTGAAGGAAGCTTGACTTCACAATCTCCCCTTTTTTGATGATGACAACTAGTACTTGAAAATTTTGTCCAGACAAGTTTCTCTATTCAACGCTCCCCCTTAATTTGTTCTCCCCCTCAATCAAAGAAGGGATGAAATCTGTAAAAGGGTTAGAGAAACAACCAAAAATCCTTCTCCCCCTTTGTCATAAGCAAAAAGGAATAGGGATCACAAGAGCAAATAATACAACAACTTGCATAACAGAAGCAGACATATAATTAGAAACACAACATACTTTAATCATAACATGATAGCATTGTCAGAACCAATCATAACAGATAATATAATGGAGCATTTTGTCAGAAACGGACAGATTTTTAGCATATAACAGCTTGGAGTTTTTCTGCTCCCTTATAACGACTTCCCTTGGAAACCTGAAAATCTCATAATAATAGCTCATCCTATTATACCCAGCCCACACACCTTCATCATGAGTAATTCCTTTCCGATGAAAAACACCCTTAGTTGGAATTTTCAGTAGTCTACCAAAAGTAGCAATTTCCTCATAAATCTCAAATCCATTTACCACAACATGCACAATATGTTTATCTTCAGAATCTAATCCTACTCTTAAATTACTTAGAAATAACTTAGCATAATCCAGGTATAAGTGACCCAGCTCAGCAACAAAACATTCTATTTTCTGAAACTTAAGCAATGCAGGAAAATCAAAACTTGCTTCAGGAAAAGTGAGTAAATCAACATACTTTACCGGCATAAAATTTCGGCTTTCCACTTTGTGATCAATTTGCCCACTTCCCTGAGTTCCATCATTTCCAGAGTTGATATCTTCAGAATCGGAGGCTTCCATTGGAGCTTTTCCCTTTGATTTCCTTTTGGGTGCCATGGAAGTGGATAAAGTTTGAAGGTTAGAGTTTGGTAAAAGGGGATTTTCGGATTCTAAGAGATAGTGAGAGATGAATGAAAATGTGTGGTTGCAGAGGGTTTTTATAGGAGATAAAATGAGTGGGTATTAATGGTTGTTGATGGAGGAGAAATTTTGAGAGGATGTATGTTGACTATCTTAAGTGAGGATGAGAGAAGGGTGAAGAGTAGTGAATGAGAGAGAGAGAGTTCCAAAGTGTTTTTTAAAGAACAAAACATTAATAGAGAGAGAACAAATTCTGAAAATTTTAAAAAATTAATTCAACACAGTGTTAATTGATTAAGGTATTATGTTAATCGATTAACACCCTTAAAACACAACATATCAGGCAAAACATTGACATGTTAATCGATTAACAGAACCCATTAATCGACTAATGGAAGCAGAAAATGAAAAACAGCAGCTTCGCACAACCCTACATGATATAGATTTGGAATTTTTGCCATGATAACATGTTAATACACATACAAATGCAACTTTTGATCATAGTACCAGAAATTGAAAATAAATTTAAGCATGCATAAACTAGATAATGTCGTCTTTTTCAATATAAAAGTCATAAAATGTGCATCTTACCGATTTTGAAAATTTGTAATAAAATGTGGACCTTTTATCTATGATGATGTATGATGAATATTTGATGAAAAAATTAGAGATCCGTTTTGCTCAAAATTCCAAGTTCCCGACGAATTTTATAAAACGACTCTTTTGGAAGCGGTTTGGTGAATATGTCAGCAAGTTGGTTATGCGTATCCACAAATGTGACTTCGACGTCTCCATTAAGCACATGATCGGATAAGAAGTGGTGTCGAATGTCTATATGCTTGGTTCTTGAATGCATGACAGGATTTTTTTGTTATGTTGATTGCACTAGTGTTGTCGCACCGAAGCAGAATGCATCCGAGATTCAATCCGTAATCATCAAGTTGTTGATTAAGCCAAAGAATTTGTGCACAACAACTCCCCGCCACTATGTACTCTGCGTCAGCCGTACTTAGAGAAACACACGCTTGTTTCTTCCAAGCCCATGAAACCAATGCATTTCCTAGTATGTGACACGTTCCACTTGTGCTTTTCCGATATGTTTTACAACCTGCATAGTCCGCGTCAGAGTAACCAACTAAATTGCATATACTACCTTTCGGATACCATAAGCCGACATCTGACGTGCCTTTGAGATACTTCATGATTCTCTTTACTGCAGTAAGGTGTTACTCCTTTGGATTTGCTTGAAATCGGGCACACAAACATACACTAAACATAATGTCAGGATGGCTTGCCGTCAAATACAGTAAGGAACCAATCATACCTCGGTACTTTGTTACGTTAATAGAAATACCAGATTCATCTTGATCTACATAGGTTCTGGATCCCATAGGTGTAGCCATTGCCTTACAAGTATCCATATCAAACCTTTTCGACAACTCTTTACAATACTTGCTTTGGTTGATGAAGATACCATCTTTTAATTGCTTGATTTGAAGTCCAAGAAAGTAGTTCATCTTTCCCATCATGGACATCTCAAATTCTCCTTGCGTCATGGATGAGAATTCCTCACATAGGTCTTTGTTAGTTGAACCAAAAATGATATCATCAACATAGACTTGAACTAATAAAGTATTACCTTTATCTTTCTTGATAAACAGAGTCTTGTCAACCTTGCCTTTAACAAAACCTTTTTCACATAGGAAATTGCTAAGCCGATCATACCATGCCCTTGGTGCTTGCTTTAAGTCGTAAAGAGCTTTCTTCAACTTGAAGACATGTGAAGGACTCTTGAAGTCTTCAAATCTCGGGGGTTGTTTGACATAGACTTCTTCATTGATGTAGCCATTCAAGAATGCGCTTTTGACGTCCATTTGAAAAAGCTGAAAATTTAATGAACAAGCATAAGCAAGTAATAGACGAATCGCTTCTAACTTTGCAACTGGAGCGAACGTTTCCTCGAAATCAATCCCTTCCTCTTGATTGTAGCCTTGGGCCACCAATCTTGCTTTGTTCTGAATGATAATTCCATTCTCGTCCAATTTGTTCTTGAATACCCATCTTTTACCAATGATGTGCTTATCACTAGGTCTAGGAACAAGTTCCCAAACATGATTCCTTTCAAATTGGTTTAACTCTTCTTGCATAGCGATAATCCATTGGTTGTCATTTAGGGCTTCACCAACTTTGGAGGGTTCGATTTGAGAGACAAATGCCATGTTTAAGCAAGCATCTTGGAGATTGAGTCTTGTTGTAATGCCTTAACTAATGTCACCAATAACTTTGTCAATTGGATAATCTCTATGAGTTCTCCATTCTTTAGGTAGACCATGGATATTATCATCTTTCTGAATTTCTTCTAGAAGTTCCGTTTGATCATCTTTAGCCACATCATATTGAGGAACTTCTATGCTATCATCATCATCATCACAAATAACATTATCCTCCTTGGAGGGGTTAGATTCATCAAATTTAACATGCATGGATTCTTCTGTAGTTAAAGTTCTTTTATTATAAACTCTAAATGCTTTACTACTAAGGGAATAACCGAGAAATATACCTTCATCCGATTTTTCATCGAACTTACGAAGATTGTCTTTGTCATTGTTGAGGACAAAGCACTTTCATCCAAAGATATGAAAGAAAGCAATGTTTGGTATCCTTCCTTTGAAGAGCTCATAGTGGGTCTTCTTAAGAATTGGTCTAATATTAACACGGCTACTAACAAAACATGTCGTTCTTACTGCATCCGCCCAAAAATACTTAGGAAGATTTGAGTCGCTAAGCATTGTCCTTGCAAGTTCCACCAATGACCTATTCTTCCTTTCTACAACACCATTTTGTTGAGGAGTTCTTGGTGCCGAGAAGTTGTGTGAGATTCCATGTTCTTCAAAAAATTCTTCGAATAAAGCATTTTGGAATTCTCCACCATGATCACTTCTAATGGAGGCTATTGTAAGTGACTTCTCATTTTGTATTTTTTTGCATACTTCTTGAAAGCTTTGAAAGCATCACTTTTCTGCACTAAAAACATTGTCCAAGTATATCTAGAGAAATCATCAACAATAACTAAATCATAAACATTACCTCCAAAGCTTTTTGTTCTTGATGGACCAAAGAGATCCATATGTAACAATTGTAGTGGCCTTGTTGTGGACACCACATTTTTGGATATGAAAGTTGATTTGGTTTGTTTTCCTTTTTGACAAGCGTCACACAATCTATCTTTGACGAATTTGATCTTTGGTAATCCAATAACCAAATCATGTTTAATTAGTTTGTTCAAGTGCTCCATGTGAATGTGAGCGATCCTTTTATGCCATAGCCATGACTCGTTGTTGTTCACCATAAGACATTTAACCTTCAAAGATACATTGTTAAGAGAAATCATAAAAATATTATTGATTCTATTACCTTTTAACATAACCTCATGTGTGACTTCGTCTTCTATCAAGCATTCATCTTTGTTGAACTTGATTTTGAATCCTTTGTCACAAAGTTGGCTAATACTAAGAATATTTTGCTTGAGTCCTTTGACATAAAGTACATCTTCTATTGTTGTAAAAGGTAGTGAACCAATAGTGCCTATGCCATGAATCTTGCCTTTATTATTATCACCATAAGTAACATAACCCTTGGTTTTAAGCGTTAGTTGTGAAAATTTGTTTATATCTCCCGTCATATGCCTTGAACACCCACTATCAAGATACCAATGATTTCCGGAGGTCTTCAAGCATACCTACAAAACAAGATTAGATTTTGTTAGGTACCCAAATTACTTTGGGTCCTTGATAGTTAGTTCCCTTTTTCACCCACACATAATGCCCTTGTGGAACACTAAAGTTAAGAACATAACAAGCATTAGGTGTGTGACCTTTAATTCCACAATAAAAACATGTTGGTTCAAATTTACTTCTATATCTAGGAACATAAGATTTCTTTTTAGCAAACAATTTCTTTTTAGGATGTTGATGCACAATTTTAGGATTGTTTACTTTTTCCTTAGGAATTTGGTCATTAGGCCTAACAAAGATGGTTTCATTTGAACTTGGTTTAGTGAACTTAGAATATCCTAGTCCACTCTTATCATTAGAATATCTTTGATGCCTAAAGACTTCTTCCAAAACAATTTGTCCTTTCTCATATCTTTCAATAACCCTTTTAAGTTGAACAATTTGAAATGAGAGAGATTCACAATTCTTACATACAAAATTTTGTTTTTCACTTATTAATTTTGTTTCTCATCTTCAACATATTTTTCTAATGCAATGTTCTTTTCTTCTAGAGATGCAATTAGTTTCTTTTGAGATGATATAGTCTTATACAGATTTTTGCATTCTTTTAACAATTCATCAATAGCGTCTTGAGCATCATTATCATAAACAGAAAAGTTGCTACTAACCTCATCTTTTTCGTCATCGGAGTGGTGTGAAGTCATTAGAGCCATATTTGCATATTCATTGCTTTCTGATTCCGATGAGGACTTATCTCATTGTCTTCCCAAGCAATATACGCCTTCTTGTTCTTGAAGTCCTTCTTGCCTTTAAATCATCCTTTCTTTGGAATTTTTGGGCAATTTGATTTTATGTGGCCTTACTTTCCACATTCATAGCATGTAACATCTTGCATTGATGTGGATGCCTCCCTCTTCTTGAAATGTCTATTCTTTTTAGCATAAAGGGATTTATCATTTTTTAAAAACTTACCAAGTCTTTTTACAAAGAGCATAAATTGTTCATCTTCCTCCAATGCGTCATCATTTTTATTTTCTTTTGACTCCACTTTCAAGGCAATTCCTTTATATTTCTTTTCTTGATTTTCATGTTTCTCAAGCCTTCCAAGTTCTAACTCATGTTCTTGAAGTTTGCCAAAAAAGTGATGCAGACGTCATTGTTGAAAGACTTTTCTTCTCCGATATTGCCGTCACTTTTAGTTGCCACTCCCTGGTTAAAGATCTAAGAATTTTAAGATTCAACTAATCGTTAGTAAAAGTCTTACCGAGAGCAATTAAGTGATTTGTCAAGTGAACGAATCTTTTCTGTAATGCCACAATGGATTCTCCGGGCAGCATTCTAAACATTTCATATTCTTGACTTAGTGTGTTATATCTGGATCTCTTTACTTTGGCAGTGCCTTCATGCGTTTCCACTAAGGTGTCCCATATTTCTTTTGCCGACTTGCATTGTGAGATGCAGAAGAACTCATCCATACTCAAGGCACTTTGTAATATATTGATAGCCTTCTTTTCATTAATAATCCTTTTCTTGTTATCTTCATCGTATGATGTTTTAACCTTTGGAGTTCCAACACCATTAAAGACACTTGTCGGTTGATGAGCACCATTTTCAATAGTTTCCCATATTCCTTCTCCTTGGGCTTCTAGATGTGCCTTCATGCAAATTTTCCAAAAATCAAAGTATTCTCCAAAAAATAGTGGGGGTTTGTTACTACTTCCGTCGTCTTTGAAAACCGGGTTGGTGCTAGCGGAAGTAATTCAGAATCAATAGGAAGAGGTTACCTTAGCTTGCTCTGATGCCAAATGTGAGTTATATGAATGCCTAAGAAGGGGGAGGGGGTGAATTAGGTTCTTAGACACTTTTTCTGGTTTTGGATGATTCTTGGATTTTTATTTTCCTAAGTGCTTCTAGGTGATGAAAGGCAGTAAATGCGAAAAGTAAAACACACAGCGATATATAGTGGTTCCCCTCACAATCCGAGAGTACTTCACTCCCCTTTCAACATGAAATATAATTTACTATCAATGTGAGATTTCCTAACCAAGATAATTCTAACAACCAAGAACACCCTTCTTGGATTTACACAATTTTAAAGTCCTACCGAGAATGAATATCTCACACAAGGATCTCTTGTATCCACAATCCGGATAACAAGGAAAACCCTACACACTTATCTTTAATAATCCTAAAAATAAGTTGTAGTAAATCTGAATTTGTATAAGTAACAATGTGAATGTTTATCAATATGAATATTGATCTTCTCCTTGAAAAAATATCACTCACAATAGATATACAAGTGTTCTTATGAATGAGATGAAACTAGAATGATGTTTCTGAAAAATTATTAAAAGTTTCTCTCAAAACGTTTGTAATGAACACTATGACAAAGTATTTGAAGGAATGAGAATATGAGTGATTTTGATTATGAAAAATGTTGGAGGTGATTTCAAAATCTGAAAAAGAATTATTTATATGATGCACAAAATACCTTTCCATGGAGGTATCATACCATGAAACAATGCCATGAAAAGAAATGTTGAGGCAAGGAAGAATACCATGAAAAGATGCATATTTTTGGAAATCTGAACAATATTAATCGATTAACATAATCCCTTAATCGATTAACACACTGTAACGTGCAAAAAATATTTAAAATTTTAACCTGTTAATCGATTAATGAAAAGCCTTAATCGATTAACACTGAGATAGTTTGCCTAAAAACAGATTTTTGGAGTATGAAACTTATGGCAAGGTATTCTTATAATGCCTAAACAAGTATGCAATCATGACACAATATATAGAACACTTGTATAAATATGTTAAGTAATATTTAATCAACCTTTGCTTTACTCCAAGATGAACTTCAATGCTTGAGCAATTGTTGGGTAAAACTTGAAGCTTGAAACAAGTGATCATTTTTTTTTTGCGCATCTATACTTGAGCATATATTGTTGTCGTCATCGAAACAGGAATGTTTGAAGGAAGCTTAACTTCACACAACAGACAGCTATACGTTGGTTGAATATCCATGATATAAAATACAACATCAAAAACTTTCGGACCAACCTGGATTGGAAGAGTCAATTTCCCAGACACGGACCTTCTGGTCCCATCAAAAGCTCGAACCACCAAGTCACTTGGGGTGCACATTATCCCTCAGGTGTCTAGCTTCATTAAAGCTTTCTTGGGTAACACATTCAGTGATGACCCAGTGTCTACCAGCACGTGTGACAACACCTCTCCTCTACATTCGATGGATATATGCAGCACCAGATTATGATTCCTTCCTTTGGGCGTCAAATCCAGATCATTAAAGCCCAGCCCGTTACCTGCATTAACGTGTGCCAGTACTCATTCGAGCTGATTTACAGATATCTCCTGTGGCACGTATGCTGTATTCAAGATTCTTAAGAGAGCATTTTTGTGTGCCTCAAAACACAACAATAATGAAAAAATAGAGATCTTTGATGGCGTTTGCTGTAAGTGATCTACGATCTTGTAGTCACTCTTCCTGATCAACCGCATAAACTCTTCCGCATCCTTCAACAAAGACTCTTTCTCACCAACTTGAGAACTCTCTTCGACCACCATTTTTCCTTTACCCTTATCAGATTTCTCAACACTCACTTCGGGAGGTGAAAATACTCTTTTGCTTCGGGTTATTCACCCAGCACCTACCAGATTGTCAACAGAATCCAACGGTGAACCTTTCAGTTCCTGCTTCTGACCATTACAATAGACCTCGGCTCCGTAATTCCACGGAATAGCCTTAGTACTCTCATAGGGTACGAGTCCAACTTTAGTAATTATGATAGTGCGCGGCCTTGGAGGCGCAAAAATAGTGATTGTCTTATAAGGAATGGAAATTATAGCCACTTCATTCTTCTCTTCATCAACTACCTTCTCACTTTCTTCTGAAACTCCGTCAAACTGTAGGACACTGTCATCCATCAACTTTTGAATATGACTCTTCAACTTCTCGCGTCCCTCAGGATGGATCAAACATTCTGCACAAGCTCTGTCACAACCAGGAAATACCCCTCCACCCAGCAGTTTGTCTTTTACAAAACTCAACAGAGTCTTCAAATCTTCAACATCTGCTACCAAGTTCAAACCCTAATCCTTAATAATGGCATTAGCCCCAACGGCCCCATGATTAGGCATGGCATTCTGCACGACATTGGGTGTATCATGAGAGAAGTTGATGGCTTTGATGTCTATAAGGTCTTTCACCTTATGTTTAAATGCTTTACAATTGTCGATGTCATGGCCGGGAGCACCGGAATGAAAATCACATCTAGCATTAACATCATATTCGGGTGGTGGTGCACTAGTCAAAGGAGCCAGTGTCCTTTTCTAAATCAATTGTAATTGCATCAAGTGTTAAAGCAACGGCGAGTATGGCATCGGTGGCGCATCAAACTGCCTGTTTACTGCTCTGCCCCGATCCTGAAATCTGTGCAGAGTATAATTTTGTTGTTGCTGCTGTGGTTGTTGTGGTTGTGGTACTGCAGGAATTGTAATGCTTGCAACCTGAGGTTGCTGTTGACGGTACTGCTGACCTCTACCCTTGTTTCTGTTTTGGAAACCCGAGACTGCATTGGTTTCCCCCTCTCTCCTCTTATTTCCAAAACTTTTCTTAACTCCTCCAACTGAGGATCCTTCACCGACTTGAATTTTACCCAATTTGATTTCGTTCTCAACTCTTTCCCTTGTAATGATTAGATCTAAAAAACTCCCTGACATGTAGCTGATCAACTTTTCATAATACACCCCCAATAATGTGGCATCAAACATTTCTATCAACTTCCTCTCCACCATAGTAGGTTGCACTCTAGCGGCCAATTCACGCCACCTCCGGGCGTATTCTTTGAAACATTCATTATTTATCTGAGGTAAGTTCTATAATTGGACCCTGTTCGGCACCAGATCATTGTTGTACTGGTAATGCTTAACAAATGCCTCAGCCAAATCCCTCCAGCTTCGGATGTTAACTGGCTCTAGCCCCATATACCATTCTAGAGATGGACAAGGAAGACTGTCCTAGAAAAAGTGCATAAGCAGCTTCTCATCTTCAGAATAGGCGACATCTTGTGGTAGTAGGAAAGAAGATGAACCCTCGGACAAGTTATCCCCTTATACTTATCAAAGTCTGGGACTTTGACCTTCAGAGGAACCTTCAAATCTAGGACCAGCCCCAAATTTGCCATATCCAACCCCATTAAATTATGATTCTCATAACTCTTCATCTTTTCCTCGAGCAGCTTAAACATTTTGTCCGCGTCAGATGGCAGACTAGCACCAACATCCCTCATAGAGAACATATCCTCTTGATCATCCTCCTCCCACTGAGGGGCAATATTCCCATGCATAGCACACGTAGGTCTGGGAGTATGAACTCCAGTCTGATTTCCTCTGCCCGGAGGAATAACAACTGTAGGAACAATGTTAGCATGTGGAGTACCACTGTCATTTTGAGCAGGAACAACAGTAGTTCCACCATGAAGCACACCACTCCCGTCAACCCTAGCAATTAACGGTTGCACCAAAGTTCTCAGCTGTTCTTGGCCATTGGCGACCCCTTGCATCATATCCATGAATTGGGTCATCCTGTCATGAAATTCCTGAAGCTCAGCCTGAATTTAATCCATAATCCTGTGTTGATTTCCCCTGGTAGCGTAGCGATAAGTCGCTTGGTTGTCAATCCTGAAACAAGCTGAACAAACCACAGAGATAAGGTTAACGGTTCCGGAGCACCTGCGATGCAAAATGAGAAATGATGCAGTATGCAAACATGTAAATATGCGTTAGGGAAAATTTCCCCTCGATTCTAGTTCCGCGAGAACAGCAAGACAATGGGAAGCCAACAGATAAGCATATCAAACTCCTCATAAATAAGATGGGAGCCAAGAGTCAATGTACAGCACAACACTGAATACAACGGAATCAAAATGACCTCAGCCAACAAATTTTGTGATGGTCAAGATACATCATAACAACAAACTACAAAGAGAGAAAAACATCAAATACGATGGCGAGCTTGGAAATCCTCCAACAACTCTCTCGTATCTGAATGATTTGGCCTGTCTACCAACCCCTGGATGAGTAACTCTCTCTGGATAATGATGATCTGCAAGCTCTGAGCATAATCCTCCCAAGCGCCTTCACCAAACGCTTCCTCAAGCTTGGCCTCTTCAAATAAGCTTTTGACTTATAGTCCTTCAAGGTTGCAAGAGCTTCATTCAGTCTACAATCGCTTTCGCGTCGGCGCAAGGATTCAGCTATAACCTTCTCATCTCTCACCTAGATCTGAGCCTTCATCTTAGCAATCTGTTGCCGCAGTCCGTCTTCTCGCTCCTTTTTGTTAGTTAGAATGGCATTCCATTGGTCATTAAACTTGGAGATCTCTACATATGCTCTATCCAGCTCTTTCTTCTTGGAACTAAGAACATCACTGACACTCTTCAGATCTAAGCCCACACGCTCTCGAGCGCGAATCTCTCCAGTTAGCTCTGTACCCAACTTGTTCACCAATTCAATTTGCTTCTTAGATGAAAATGTGGCTTGATTTCTCTCACTTCGGAGCTGAATAATATTTTTTCCAAATTCCTCGTTTTCCTTACGCAACTCCTCCTTCTCGAACCATAGTTGATTATATCTCTAGATATCAACAGTAGTTGGCTCCTCAATCATCAAAGGATATAAAGGCTCACAAGCTGGAAATGGCATAAATAATCTCCTAGCTCTCTCCTGAATCCAAACCATATAATGCTCATAAGATCTATTGTTGCTCTTACCCAAAGAAACCTTCCCTCTACGGTGAATCTTGTTCCAAGCTTTCTCCACTCTGATCAGGGTCTCATTCTCCAGCAAGCCAGTGAAATACAGAGATTCCTGTATTTCCTCTTCCTTCGGAGGTTCCCTCATAGCATACCTAAACTGCCTCACTGCAAGAGCTGGGTTGTAGTTAATACCTCATTTCCTTCCAATCAACGTGAAATTAGGAAAACTACCACAGCTAAAGATAATCTTTGTGCCCAACTGATCTCTGTCAAACCATATGATGTTCTCAGAAGTCAAGCCTATAAGTCTCTCTGACCACTCAGAGATACCTACAGTGTCAACAAAATGACCAGCCTTGGGAAGGTGACTCACAAACCATCTGTATAAAAGAGGTACACAATAGGACACATTCTTTCCCCTCCGATTCTCATTCTTGTAATGCACAAAATGATAAACATCTCCTAGAAGTGTAGGCACATGATTTCCTGAGATGAAAATGTGGAAAGCATCCAAATCCACAAAGGCGAGAATATTCGAAAACAAAACTACACCATATATGCACAGAGCTAAGATGGCATTAAAGACAATCCAACAACCCTCTTTCACAAAGTGTTGAGCTTTACCAACCAGGAAAGGTAATGGAAATCCATGCATCCCATTTCTTCTAACCAACTTCCCTTGTAACTCTGAAGCATCTAGATGAAAATCATTAGAAAGCTTAGTCAGATTAGATTCAACTTCAGTATGATAAAAAGGCATCTGATCAAGAATAGGAACTCCTAGCAGCACAGAGAACTCCTCAAAAGTAGGCATCAGCACATAACCCGAGAAAGTGAAACACCTCAACTATGGATCATAGAACTGAAGCAAGGTGTGAAAACCTCCCAACATAAAAACTGAAGCTTTGCAGACACAACCCAAGAGCTTCCCATATGACTTCTTGAAATCTTCCATCACATTATGATAAACAACATAAATCAAACTGAGCAGAGGTGCTATGTCAAGAGTAGGAAACTTGTACACAACAGTCTTCTTCAAACTGGGCTCCATGTCAGAAGTGGAATAAGCTCACTAGAATCGAGAGGAAAATATACACCTGCAACATAAATACATGTCAATGTTAAATGTAAATGAAAATGCAAATGCAACAGGGGATCAAGATTGTTGTGCTGTTGACTGAGAAGAACCAGCGCTTCGCTTCGGCGAGAACATAACACAGCGCTTCGCTACTGCGAAAAAAGGTGTCGGCAAAGACAGAAGAGTTTCCACCATTCGTTATTTATCCCAACGAGAGGGAAAGGAAACGATCAGAGAAAACCTACAAAAAGGGAGAAGACAGGTCATCGCAACCAAATCCTGGGTTTGGGAGTCGGGTTACGCAAGGGGAAGGTATGAGCACCCCTCACGTCTGTTGTACTCAACGAGATCCACGCTTGTTATCTATCTAAAGGGTGTTAATCTATCTAAGCTATAGGCCATAGGGACAAAAGAAAAGAAAAGAGACTCGATAGAGCATTGCCGCTCTACGCCTACGTATTCCCTCGTGCAATGGGAAAGTCAGAGTCAACGTAGTTCAGAAAACTACGGGTGAAGGTGGGGAAGGTCGCTCGCCAAGACATCACCGTCTTGTGCCTACGTATCCTCGTCTGGTACGAGAAATTAGAGCAAACGTAGTTCGGGCTCACACAACCATAGATTGGTTCAAGTGTTTTAACTGAGTAGGGTTAATCCTTCGTTCTAGCAGTTAGGTGTATTGATGTTCGACCATTAGAGACTTAGGCGTTACCTGTTTGCAGTAGAACCAAGACTTAACACTTTCTTTTTGAAAATGATTTTCAAACAATCCCGAAGGATAAAAAGGTTTGATGTTTTGTTTTGTGTTTTTTATAAAGAAGTGAATTGAATCATGTTTGTAATTCATGTTGCACTAAAGACTATGACTTGAGAGCGAATGCGTCGCATATCGCCCAAAGGGCATACGCTAAACACTCTAGACAACTGAGAGGAGGCCCCCTAATCATCATTTCCCAAATGCTTAAGGCTCTTAGTGTACAACACTCATTATCCTTTATTACATGTTTTGAAGAAGTTTTGAGATGAGAAGAGAGAAGATGCAACTAACGGGAAACTAACTCAACCCTAATGTTATCATGCAATGTGCTCCTTTGATTGAGATTGAAAAGGGAGAAGACTATCCTAATGTTAGCATGCTTGGATTGAAAACTTAATGTCTCTCCTACTCCCGAGGGACTAGGAATCCTAAGGGATCATGGCAAAGAAAACCAACTAAACACAAGATAAATCAATCACAAATGAAAAGGAAGAAAGGGATGCAAACATGAAATGCAACACAATGAAAAGAGGGAGGAAAAAAGTGTGGGGCAGCAGCCACCACAAGCATATCTCAACCTCTTAAAAACAACAAAGAGATGCAAAACAAAAGAGGAATGCAAGCAAAAGAACTTAAACAAGTCAAAGCAAAAGTGAGATGAAATGGGAGAAGTTACAACTCCTACAACCATTCAAACATCAACCACCAACCTCAAAAGGTAAACAAATAAGAAAGAGAGGAAGGCATGACCAAGATGAGGATGGGAGAATAGGCTTGGGCAGTAAGCAACATAAGAAGAATCTCAACCAAATGCATCAAATTGATCATGCAAAAAGAAAGCACAAACAAGTTCTCAAAGTGGCATCTCATTCAAGGCAATCTCAAAGTACAAACAAAGAGTACCAAATCACCTTAAATGAGTTCCAAATTCCAAGGGACATAAGTGAGAACAAGAGAAGAAGGTTCACAAACAAAAGATGAAATAAAGCCAAGAAAAGTTACAAAGTAGGGCAAGGTAAAGAACCAAAGTTCAAAACACTTTCAACATTCAAATGCAAATGGAAAGCCCTAATTAAAAGTAACTTGCAACACAAACCAAATAAATGTATGACCTATAAAGTTGAAACCAACATCCTAAACATGTCAAGAATGTGAATCAAGAAGCATAGGATGCATATGGGATCCACAAAGGTCATTTCCCAAAGGAACTAGGTCAACTAGTTTATATGAACTTCAACTAGGGTGACTTGACTTGCAAGGTTCACCAGAAATAGGAGAAATGTTCAATAAATCTCAAATAAAATGCACAACGCACCTAAAAAAGATGGAAACCAGAGGCTAAAACATTCAAACCAAATTCCAATCAAGGCATCACCAAATGATTTGATCAACTAGGGTGCTCCACCTTATGGAATCATTATCGAGGGTCAAACAAAATCAACACAAAGTCAAACAAAAAAAAGGCCAAACCTTGACCAAAATCAGCCTCAAAGGTACCTCAATCCATCATCAAAGTGGAGAAGAAACCTTACTCATTGGTGATTGTAAATACTCCACAAAGCAAGCAAGATCAAAGATGAACCATATTAAAAAGACTTCCAATCATAAAATTCAAATTAAAATGAAAAATAAAAGAAAATCAAAATTAAAAATATATGAAAAATTAATTAAGATCCCAAAGGGTTTGAAAATATTTTTTGTTGAATTTTCTGACACTTGGAAGTATTTTTAATAATTAAAAAGCAAAACAGAAAAAAGAAATAAAAAGAAATAAAAAGCAAGTGGCAAGGGGGTGCATCAAGTAATTCAGAAACAAATGGATCATGTTAAACGCGCTTGGGATGAACAAACTGGGGGGTGTGGATATCATTTCTGGCCCAATCCACTCAGGCTTGTTTCACTAGCCAAAACGCACCGTTTTATTAAACGGACGTGGCTTCAACGTGCCAAGTAGACCCAGTCAATCCAAAGGAAAGCAAACACATACACAATCAAACATTCAAACCCTCGCCGCCTCAGATCTGAGGTCAAATGAATCAGACGTCGGAGCCCTAGCTCCGATCATCTTCTCTGGCGAGGTGGCCGGAGTTCAGGTCATCAAACCTCAACCAAACTCCACAAAATTTATACCAAGTTAAAGCTGAACTAATGTAGGTCATGAATCCAAGATCCAATCATCCCAAAACTCCGTAAATTAAGAGAATCGAACACATCAAGTGTGAGATGCACAACTAAAAACTCCATCAAACATGAACAATAATGGATCAAACATGGCCTACACGAGGTAGGGCTTCAGATGCAACTAGTATGAACCTAGATCATGGCCTAGAATGAGAGAGAAGTTGATTGGAAACTTACTAAATGAAAATACTCCGTTTGTACTTCTCAGACGTGTAAGCTTGCTTCAAACGATCCAGATGCACTCCAAATTCTTCAAGGAAGCTTAATTGCTCTTCAATTGGACTTAAATTGCAGAGAGAAGTGAAACACGATTTTGAAATTTCTTTGAGAATTTGAAAACTGAAATTTCTCTCTTCAAACTCAATTTGCCCTTCTGAGCTCTCAAGGCGCGTTTCGAGTTTATATATGATGGATATATGATCAATTAGAAGGCCCATGAAACCTTATTTTGCTGAATTTGAAAAAATGCCCAAAATGGCAAGCTCCTCATGCGCACGTGAATTGCTTGCATACACACATGGAAATCACTTAATTCTACAGCTGGTGAGTTGAATTTTACATTGGAAATGGATTGGGCTTTGCATTGGATCCAATTAGCAAGTTTGAATGTGAAACTTCTTTGTGAAGGAATGCCAAAATGCCCGTGTTTTTTGCTTATCATGTGCCAAACCAATTTGTGCATTTTGCTTGTGAATGTATCTTGAAGAGAATTGGATCAAAATCAGACATGAAGATGGCCTATAATGCATTGAATTTAAATCACACTTTAAAGTCCATTTTTCACTTGAAATTCTCACCAAATGTCCATAATCAATCATAATTCACACAATCCTTGAGTTTTATGATGCAAACGAGGTCCCTAGGAGAAACTTTCATGTTGGTTGAAAGTTTATTTGAAGTACACATGTGCATGAAAATGGCTTACGTAACAAATGACCTATAATCAAACTATCCCAAAATACCCTTTCCTTATAAGGTCCATAACTTGAGTTCCACAAATGATATCAAGGACTTCTAGGAATTTTTGGAAAGCTAAGATCTTGAAGAAAAACTTTCATGTTCACTTCAAGTTGAGGAGAAACTTGATTCTAGGACAAAAGTGCCTTGGAAGTGAGTTGACTTTTAGTTGACCAAAAATATGTTCATCTGAGACCTCTAACTTGTTGGCATCATAACTTGAGCTCCACAAACCTAATGGATGAGTTATAGTACTCAAACGAAAGCTAAGAACATTCCCTACAAGTTTCATGTTTGCATGAAAGTGATATTGACCTTGCATCATGAAGTCAATTGTCCTTGAAGTTAAGCACTAAAGAAGGGGATTTTACACTGAAACCTTCTGAAACCCTAATTTAGTAACTTCTTGAACTCTTGATTCTTCTTTATTTGAACTTGAAATGACATCCTATATGTCTCAAAATAACTCCCCATAGCTCTAATGACTTAAATCCAAGTCTCAAACTCCCTCAAATCCACAAATGACCTTAAGTTGACCAGATGAAACCCTAGGTGCACAACCATTCACTATGACCTCTTGCAAGTGAAATAAGTGTTTAGATGAGCTCCACAATGGCTTCTAGAGCACTCAATGAGCTTCTCAAACACCTCTTATCCATAACCATGGTCTTATGAACCCCTGATGATCCACAGTTGACCTCTAAGGTAGGAGATAAACAACATACATCCATCTTCTCTCTCAAAGAGCTATGACCACCTCCTGATGATTGTAAGCACTTTGATGATTTGAATAAACACTCTTGCTTGAGCTTGCAACCTTTGAGACTCCTCTTTTTAATGACACACTTCCCTTAATCCCCTGAAAAGGACAATGCTATGCAAATGGAAATGCTAAAGATTGAAATGAAACATAAGCCAAGTAAAGAAAGAGGTTGGTCAAATTTTGGGGAAGGTTATCAACTTTGATAAATTTGACGCTTACGGATACAAGACTTCATCGATCCAAGAAAGTAAACAAAAATCGAAAGAAGAAGAAATGAGGAGAGAAAAAAGGTGGTCTCGGATCCAACATTATTCATCAATAATTTGTCTGGTAATGGATTACGGAAGTGTCGTCATCGACCAAAATAGATGAAATGAAATAAAGTCGAAAATGAGAAAGAAGAGAAAAAGTCGGTCTCGGATCTATCGTTTCTCATCAATAATTTGACGGATAAACGACAAAAGTCTCTTCATCGACCAAAACGAGGAAAGGGAAGTAAAATGCCTAATGAGATATAGAAATAACAATCCAACTTCTAAAATATAAAATGAGTTCAAAAAGAAATTAATAAAAACTTCTAAAAGGAAAATTTTAAAAAAACTAATATACATTATATTTTCATAATAAAAACCTGTTCTAAAAACTAATATAAAATTATATACAATATATTTATATATATATATATATATACAACCAATATGTTCAAAAAAAATATAAAATAGTATAAACAAGAAAACAGGGAGGTATGAAATCCAGGGGGGTGTTCAAAACAAAATAACAAGGGGATCATTTGGGCCTTGAGGGCCCATCACCCATTTAGAATAGGAGACAAACAAAGGAGGGGCAGATTCATGGGTTGAGGTTAACATCAACAGAAAAATGCCGTCATTCTCTTTTCATAACCTACGCAAAATCAATGTCCAAAATTTTCCGTCCATATCAATCTCTAACCGTCTATGTTTACGTCTGCTCAACATTGTTTCTCTCCTTCACTCAAAAACAACTCTCCCTCTCCAATTCGTTTCTATTTCAGTTTGCGTGTGAAGTTCTGAGTCAGAAACAGATTGTGGGTAAGTGGTGGACAGAAGTTTGAAGGAGTTTGAGGTTGAGTTTTGAAGCTTAAAGATGATGATTGAAGGAAATGGGTCGCGAGCGGGTTTTGAACAAGGGGATCTGAGCAATGGCGGTATATGGTTCGCGAGTTGAAGGAGAATGGTTGTTTGTGGATCGGAAATGGTGGATGTTTAAGGAGTTAGCTGGTTCATGAATTACAGTGGTGAGTTAAAAATGGAGAAGGTTTGGTGTGTTGTTTTTCATGGGTTTGATAGTAAAGAAATCAGAGCTTTGATTCTGTTGATAGAGGTGATGATATGATGATGGTTCACGGCAGAAAACGGGAAGGAAGGAGATGTAGGCTGATGGTGAACATGGTAGAGGGTGGGCCGCGCTATGTCTAGGGTTCCGTGTCCGTCTCAAAGTTGAAGGAAGTGAATAGGACTTTATACCACCAAAAGCTGACACGTGGCATTGTTGTTTGTTTTAATCCTGATTAATAGACTGCTAATGATAATTGCTGATGATTAATTAAAAAAAACAAGATTCTAATAAAAGTTGTACTATACTCCTAATAAACATTCTAATAACTAGTATAACTAACATTCTAACTAATAATATAAACTAAAACTTAATTAATTCTAATATACTAACTCTTAATCTAAACTAATCAGTAATTAATTAATCTAAAAACCAGATAAACTTCTAATTTAATTAAAAATTAAAATCTAAACTATTTCTAATATCTATAAAAAAAATTTATATTCTATTTCTATTAAATAAAAACTATTTTTTCTAATAAAATTATATTCTATTTCTAATAACTAAAATACTTTCTAATAAATCTATTTAAAAATCTAATACAATATCTAATTCTAAAATTCTAAAACTCTAACAAATTAAAAGCTATTCTAAAGTTTTAATTTAATTCTAACCAAAAAACTAACTTCTATTAAAACAAACTATTCTAAGCTATTTTAAAAATAATAATCTAATTCTAAAATTCTAATAAAATAAAGCAAAAATAGCAATCAAATCACACAATGCCATGTAATAGAAACGAAAAAGACGGGCGAACACTGAAATGCGCCAAAATTTACAGCACAGACTAAACCACCAGAATGAGAACAAACTCTGCTCGATTTCAACATGGAACTCATCATTTGAACTGGTTTAAATCGCCTGAAATGCGAGCAAAGCAGCTGTAATCCCGATAAATCCAATCTGACTGAAAATATGCACAGTATGCGACCTAAATGATATGCAGATGCAAATGCGAAATGAAATGAAACATAAGCCAGGGTAAAAGAAAATGATGGTCAAATTTTGGGGTACAACTGCCGGGTAGGTTGAAAGTCAAGGTTTCCTGCAAAACTCGTCCCCTCTCACATGTGGGTTCTAGTCTTGAACAAGGCATCCTTTGCAGGTTCTCAGTATCACGGACTCTCAGGTCGAGAAATGATGATACACTCACCATTTCTGGTTTGGCATCATCATCAATCAAGGATGCCTCAACTAATTTCTCGTGAACGGTCTCCAGAGTCGTAATCTCTCTAAGTCAACACCCTATCATCTGCACCAGGCGTGCAGAAAAGAATATCTCCAAAGAAAACCTCGTTTGAATTTGGATATCGTGTAAACTACATATGGCCAGACGCCACACAAGCCACACTATTCTCCACTATAATCCTTAGTGTATACTAAAGCCTAGGTAGTGGGCTTATCTCTCATGGAACAATCCTACCCAATAGCACAACAACAATAGAGCAATATGATAACCGTAATCAAATGAAACAATATATGCAAATGTAATAATATACAACAGATAATGTACATAAAAGCATAAGAATAAACACCCAATTAAATAGAAATAGACAAGCATTAGGATTTACTCGCATAGGGAACCAGAGTCCCCGACAGAGTTGCCAGCTGTCACAACTGCGAAAAACACCTGGCAGAAAACAGAAGATTCGCCACCAAACGTTATTTATCCCATCGAGGGAAAGGAAAAGATCGAAGAAAACCTCAAAGAAGGGAGAAATCATGGTCATCGTAACCAAATCCGGGGTTCGGAAGTCGATTATGCGAGAGGAAGGTGTTAGCACCCTCTTGCGTTCGTTGTACTCAACGAGATCATGCTTGCTGTCTAACCAAAGAGTGTGTTATCTAAAGCCTACTGCTAAACAAAAATGGAAGCAAAAAGGGAAAACAAAAAAGGAGACTCGATAGGACTTTGTTGTCCTAGGTCTACGTATTCCCTCGTGCAATGGGAAAGTCAGAGTCAACATAGTTCGGAAGACTACGGGTGAAAGGGGAAGGTTGCTCGCCAAGACATCACCGTCTTGTTCCTACGTATCCTCATTCAGATGAGAAAGAGGAAGTCAGAGTATTTGTAGTTCGACGTACGAGTCGACACGTGTTTTTTATGAGCGATGTTAAGTTCCCATTCCAGCAGTTAGGGTCGATGCCTGTTTGCAGTAGAATGGAAAAGTACCGTACTTTTTTTGAACATTATTTGACACACGATCCTGAAAGATGAAAATGATTTGAATTTGTTTATGAGTTTTAACAGAAGCGAATTGAATTGGTTTGAGATTCATATTAAGTCTATGATATAGGAGCAAATGTGTCGCATGATCGCCCCCAGATGGGACGTACACTAAACACTCTAGATGAAGTAAGGAGAGACCTCTCACTCATCATTTCCCATATACTCAACACTCATGGTGCATAATACTTATTGCATTTATTATGTGTTTTCAAGTAGTTTTTAGAGAGAGAGAGAGAGAGAAGAAGGAGATGCGTGAAAGGTCTAAGGGGAAACTCGATCCTAATATTGTCATGCAAAATGACCCTAAGGTCAGGATGCAGAAGGAACTACTATCCTAATGTTAGCATGCAAAAGTGGACCTACGGTTGAGGTTAGAAGGGACTAACCTAATGTTATCTATAACACCCTTTTTCTACCTGTCGCAACTGCGAAAAACCACCGGCGGAATAATAGAAGAGTCGCCACTTTCTTTATTTATCCCAAAGAGAGGGAAAGGAAACGATCGCAAAAACCTAAAGAAAAAGGGAAAGACAAGTTCATCGCAACCATGTCTGGATTCGGGAGTCGGTTACGCAAGGGGAATGTATGAGCACCCCTCACGTCCGTCGTACTCGACGGGATCCATGCATTGTTGTCTATAGGGTGTGTTGAAATTATCTAACTAAAGGCTTAAGGACAAAAGAAAAATAAAAGAGAAGTGACTCGGCAGAGCATCACCGCTCTGTGCCTACGTACTCCCTCGTGCAATGGGAAAGTCAAAGTCAACGTAGTTCGACTAACTACGGCTAAAGAAAGGGGAAAGGTTGCTCGCCGAGACATCGTCGTCTCGTGCCTACGTACTTTCGTCTGGTACGAAAGATCAGAGAAAATGTAGTTCGGGCTAAAGGGGGCACATGTTGGTTCAACAATTTTTAAGCCCGAGTAGGGTTAACAGATAGTTCTAGCAGTTGGTGTATGCAGCTCGACCATTGGAGACTTAGGCGTTACCGTTTGCGGTAGAACTAAGAGTTAACGACACTCTTTTTGCGAAAAGATTTTCCTGATTACGATCCCGAAGGATGAAAAAGGAGTTTGAATTGTTTTTGTGTTTTTTAGAGAAGAAGTGTTTTGAATTTGATTTGCAACTCATGTCGCACTATAGACTATGACCTAAGAGTAAATGCGTCGTATATCACCCAAAGTGTGTACACTAAACACTCTAAGTCCTTGAGAGGAGGCCCCTCAATTACCATTTCTCAAGTAGCTTAAGGCTCGTAGCGTGCTACACTTGTCATTCCTTATTAAGTGTTTTATGAATGTTTGAAGATGAGAAGAGAAAAAGGAGAACTAATGGGAGACTAATCAATCCTAAAAGTTATCATGCAAAGTGGAATTAGAGTTGGGATTCAAAAGGGAACTACCTAATGTTATCATGCATGGTTAGGCACCTAATGTCTATCATAACCTTAAGAAGTTAGAGAACCTATGGGGAACATGGCAAAGAAAAGGAAAGGAAGAAGAAGAAGAAGAAGAATGCATATGCAAATGAAGATGCAAACATAGAATGCACAAGTAGAATGATAGTGGGAGGAAAATAGTGTGGGGCAGTAGCCACCACAAGCTCATCTCAACCAAGCATGCATATGGAAATGCAAGAAAACAGAAGAAGGAGAAGTGCATAAGAAGAAATTAATCAAACACAAGCAAACCACACAAAGATGCACTAAAAAGAATGGGATGAAATGACCTAAGTTAAGCAACATCAACCACACCAATAAAATCAAACCAAAAGAAAGGCAAAACAAAACCTAAATCCAAGTGAGGATGGGAGACCAAATGAGGGCAGCAAGGACCCCATAATAGGTACTCAACCATAAGAATCACTTATCAAAAACAAAGAAACACTAAAAGTGTCCTCGAGGATTCATCATTCTAGGTATGCTTCAAATACCTCCAAAGGAGGGACCAAACCACCTTAGATGACACTCCAAGGTCATTGTACATAAGGGAGATGAATAGAAGAAATCTAACAATCAATATCAAAACAAAACAAAAAGAAGTGCAAGCAAAGGCACAAGGAAAGCAAGCATGCATCACATAGGAGTTCAAGTTGGAAGCACAAATAGAAAGGCATCAAACAACAAGCAATGAACATAATTTTGGCCTAAAAATGAACATACAGCAAGCTCAACATGTCTAAAATGTGAAACAAGAAGAGTTGAGAGCTTATTGGATCCACAAAGGTCATTTCCAATCCAAACTAGGTCAAGCACTTGTGTGAGCTGTCCTATGAGATGACCTAACTTTCAAGTCACTTCAAAAATAGGAAAAAGGCTCAAAAAATATCAAATAAAATATACAAAGAAGCTAAACAAGTTGGAAACCAGAGGCCAAGAACTCAAGACAAATGTCCCCTCAAAAAACCATCAAAAGAATCAATTCATTTAGATGTACCACTTTGAAATGGGAGAAACAAAGGCAAAAAGACAAGCCACAAAAGTCAACTCAAAGGTCAACAACCAGGGGCAAAATGGTCCTCTAAAATTTATCAACTCATCATTAAGATGAGGATCAATTTTAAATAATTGGATCAAAAAGGAATGAGAGAAACAAATGCAAACACAAACCATGTTACAATTTAATTCAATTAAAACAACTCCAATACTTCAATTCTTTTTTAATTGAAAATAAAACTAAAAAATAAAATAAAAATACCCAAAAAAATAGACATCTCAAGGTATATAAAAAATATTTTTGGTGAATTTTTGGAGTATTGGAATTATTTTAATTAATTAAAATTGTAAACAGAAAATAAAATAAAAAACAAAACAAATAAAATGAAAATGGCAAAAGAAGCTTGGCAAATAGCAAACAATTGCAGTTCAAAATGGGAATTGGGCCCAGCTGGGGGTGTGGATAGCGCATGCGTGCAAGGCCCAACAGACAAATTCAAACAAAACCAAACAAGTCTGGCAATTACATGCAACGAGTCAAACAAAACGTAACATGAGCAGTCACTCAGAACCACATGATCAAAAAGTAAGCCATCAAAGGGCGATCGTAACGCCAACACATTAATGAATGTTTAAACGTAATCACATGGATCAAGTCAACTAAAGCCTACCGTATGTCTTAATCAAAGCCATTGGAATAGAAAGTATTCACATCAAACGAACCTGGGCGTGACACATCATCATCCCTTACTTCCAGAAACCCTAAATCACACCAGCTGGCCGGAGACCACTGTTCATCATCTTCTTCGGCCAAGCACCACCGTGAACAGAACCAACACAATAAGTATCCTCAAAACTTCACCAAAACGCATGAATTTTATACCAAAACTCATCTAGAGATCAAGAGGATCTCATTTCTATTCTCAAAATCACTAAACACGCAATATGAGATCAACCTGAAGCCATGAAAATCACACACCAAAATCCAAAGTTCATCAAAACCTCTCCAATTTGATCTAAAACTCATCTAGAAGTCACGTAGGTTATAGATCAAGTGTCAAACAAGTAAGAACATGCATAAACAAGCCAAAACAGATCTAAACATTTTCAAGCATCATCCAATAATCACAACCAATGCCAGTTCGTTTTACACATTAATGATCTACATTGTTTCTACGTCTCAAATATGCAAAAATGGCAGTGAATTGATGCTTATCAAGAGTGTAAAGTTGAATTTCAATTACCTAGTGGAGAACTTCCACTGAGCCTTCAAATGGAGCTAAAGCTTGAAGATAATTGCCTAGAATCGTCCAATAAACTTTAATAGAGCTTTCTCAATTCACAATTTTGCTTGAAATGTCCTCAATCTCCAAATTCGAAATTTGAATTTTCCACACTTTTTCAAAACTGAACTTGATCAATTTGGTTCCAATTTCCATTTCTGATGATTTGTGAAGGTTGAAAACCTTATATATGATGGATGTTGATGATAATTGAGCCCAAACTCAGCCTCTAACAGCCCATACCAAAATCCAAGGAATTGAGTTTTTCGAAGCTTTCATGTACACGAAAATTGCATCAAAATGGCTCCAAAATGGTTGAAACAGCTTGCTGGTACCACATGGAGTATGAATGGTCGGATTAAGACCTTACTTGATCTCAATGGCTCATGTTTGTTGTGTAACTTCATAGTGAAGAAACCTTGAAAATGGCTCACTTACACACCTCAAATTCAAAATTTAAAATTGCCAATGTGTTCAAAATGAAGTTTGCACTCAAAAATTGCACTTATTTGCACCAAATTGATAAAAAATGAAATATTTCCAATTTCGCCCTTTTAAATCTTTTTCCATGAAAATTCACAAATCCAATCTTCATTCCAAGCATAAGCCATGACTTCTCAATGCTTTACTAGGCAAATAACACCATTTGGGACAAGTTTGATGTTGGAAAAATCTTCATTTGAAGTGTGCAAGTTGGTGAAATGGACCTATAAATTTATGACCTGTAATCTTACTTTCCCTAAATACCCCTGACTTGTAACCCTCATAACTTGAGTTCTACGAATCAGATGAAAGACTTCTAATACATTTTGGAAAGCTAAGACCAAGCTCTACAACATTCATGTTGGGCAAAAGTTGAGGAGAAACATCCTTCTAGGTCAGAAATGGCTTGGAAGTTGGTTGACTTTTATTGACCAAAATCACATCCCTCTGATGACCTCTAACTTGTCTGGATCATAACTTGAGTTCCTAAAATCCAATAAAGTACTTCTAGTACTCAAAAGAAATCTAAGAACATGCTCTACACGTTCCATGTTGGTCAAAAGTTGAGATGAAACTTGTATCTTGAGATATGTGGTCTTGAAGTCAGGCACTAAATAAGGGATTTTACCCTGAGAACCCTAATTTAGTAACTTCTCACACACTTGATCCTTGATGAATTGAACTTGAAATGATATCTCATATATCCTAACACAACATCCCATGACCATAGAGACTTTGAATTGAGTTTTAATCTCCTTCAATTTCCAGTTTATAGAGGATTAGCCAGATGAAAACCCTAGATGCAACACCTTCAACTGTAACTCTTAACACTTAGCACAAACACTTGGATGAGCTCCACAATGATCCTCAAGGCACCCAATGAGCTCTCTCAACATCTTATATCCATAACCATGAGTTCACAATCCTCTGATGATCTTGAACTGGCCTCCAAGTTAGGAGTTGACCCACATACATCCATCCTTTCTTTCATAAGACCATTGCCCATTTCCTGATGACTTGATGACCATCCAAACTTGAGTAAAACCCCTTGCTTAGGCTCAACCCTCTGAATAGACTCCTCTTGCTATGCACAAACTCATGATCCCCTGTTCAATGAAAAATGCAATGCAATGCAAATGCTAGAAAGAAATGAAATGAAACATAAACCAAGTTAAGAAAAGGTTGGGCAAATTTTGGGGTGCAACACTACCCAAAAAATGTCAAGGCAAAATAGCACAGAAATCAGAGTGAATAAATAAATCTGATTAAAAAGCCACTAAAAGGGCGTACATTTCTCAAAGTCATTAAAATAGGTCCATACTCCGTAACTACGGGTTTTTCCCAAAGTACATCAAAACGTCATAAATAGCAGAACTTAAAACATAAATCAAAGTTTTCCTAAAAAAGGGAGATTAATCCAAATAACGTCAACAATATAAAATCAACTCAAGAAACCCAACCCGATGTTACATATCAGAGCAAGACTTACTAGGCTGACCAAAAGACTAAAACACTCAAAAACTTCAAAACTATCTCCTCGTTGGCGTCCACGGCTAAACTGGATCATATGCATGTTACCCGTGTAGAGGTAACTTTCAAACAGGCAGGGTGAGTAAAACAATTCATAATAATCAATGTATAACAATTAATGCCTAAACAACATCATAATCATATTCAACACATTCATATTACTCAAATATGCCTCAAAGGCCACAACGTCATAATTTATACAAAAGACTCATAAATGCAATGCAACACAATTCAATGCATGTGGTACCAATCATCACAGAGCGATGGACATTGGGCCATCAACCCTCCATAGATCCCCACCAATAGGATCGATTCTACCGAGGGACCGGAGCACATCAAAATACTTCACATCCACACAGTGGGATTGGAGCCAAAGCAATCGAGGTCCTTAACCGAAGTCTGGATGCACATGAATGCATGACGCACACGTCACAATAATAATCCTCCCAATACAACATATGGTGCATCATCATATCATCACATAAAATCATCATATCTCAGTTTATCACATAGTTCATTAAATCATGGTAATTTCATCATATTAACTCAATCGATACATTATAGGAAACTATCATAACATCATATACACATCACCCAAAACCCACTGTCATACTCAGGGTAATCCATCCCAGAAATCCTAGAATTACACATCAAGGCATCGCTGCAAAACGATCAAATTTTGCGAACTCTTCTACGTTTGCTGGCTTGCTCGCTAGGTGAGTCGGTAGCGAACCTTCGTTGGCATGCTCGTTAGGTGAGTCTGTAGAGAGTCTTCGCTGGCTTACTCGCTAGGCGAGTCTGTGGCGATCCTTCGCTGGCTTGCTCACTAGGCAAGTTTGTGACGAGCCTTCGCTGGCTTACTCGCTAGGCGAACAGAGCGATGACAGCAAAAAGCTGTTAAGACCATAACTGATTCTTGTCCAAATACTCATACGATTCACTTACCCAATTCCACCAAAACATCCTTAAAACATCCCTACGGTCATACGGAGATAACGGCACAAAATCTATGGTTTGTTAGGCCAACCCGACAACATTTGCACTGCCTAAATCACTATTTTCCTATAATTGCTCTGAGTGCATTAGAGTTACTCACATCTGAACATTCCTATTCCTACAGGGTCAAACATATCACAACCCAAGGTTTGGCCACGAAAGTCTAAGGTTTCCTTCCTCGTATCAATATTCAGTGTTACATACCACTACCCCTAACCTCAAAGCCTTATCATCAAATTCCCTATTTCCCACAACCAACCCAAAATACCTCAAATCATAAACCAACCATAAACACATCTAAAGGCATACATAGAAAATCATGAACAGCGATACTCCCCATACCTTAGTAGATTCGCAGCTTTCACGATTAACTTCAGGATCTTCTGCCTCCAACCTTTCCTTCAGAGCTCTGGCCATCAAACTTTCACGGTTAACACAAATGAATTCAAATTCCCTTCAGAACTCAATTTTGTCCAACCTAGTCTTGGTCCTCACAAATTGGGCTTTTCCCCTCATTACCCTTACTAACTCCCTCAAATGCCCAAATTGCCCTTATTTCACTTATATTCCATTTAATTAATAATAATACTAATAAATTAATATTATATGTTATTAATCAAATAAATACCCGAAATGCACATTTTTCTAATATTCACAAAACCACCAGAAATTCACCGAAACATGAATATTCTCAATTAAATAATTAATTAACATATTCCGATTAAATTTGGGGTGTTACAACTCTCCCCCACTTAAAAAAATTTCGTCCTCAAAAATTACCTGCAGAAAATAGAGTTGGATATGACTCCTTCATCTGATCTTCCCATTCCTAAGTCCAACTTTCTCCAGCTGGTCCTCCCCACAATACCTTCACCAAGGCGATCTCTATACCTCGTAGCTGCTTCACTTCTCGTTCGTCAACCCGAACAGGCAACACCTCAACAGTCAAATCATCTCGCACTTGTACATTATCCATCTGAATCACATGCGACGAATCTGGAATGTACTTCCTCAACTGAGACACATGAAACACATCATGCAAATTCGCGAGCGACGGCGGTTAAGCAATCCGATAGGATACTTCCCCCACCTTCTGCGAAATCTGATACGGACCAACAAAAAGCGATGTAAGCTTTTGAGACTTCAAAGCTCGACCAACTCCAGTTACCGGCGCAAGTCTCAAAAACACATGATCTCCCTCTTGGAATTCAAGTGCTTTCCTCCTCTTATTATGTTAACTCTTCTGACGACTCTGCGACGCTTTCATCTTTTCACGGATCATCTTGATCTTTTCAGTCGTCTCTTGCACAATTTCAGGTCCGAGCACAACACTCTCGCCTGATTCATACCAACACAACAGAGTCCTACACCTCCTACCATACAAGGCCTCATACGGTGCCATTCCGATACTAGAATGGTAATTGTTATTGTAGGTAAACTCAACCAACAAAAAATAACTATCCCACGATCCACCTTGATCCAAAACACAAGCTCTCAACAAATCCTCTAAAGACTGGATAGTTCTTTCTGTCTGTCCATCCGTCTGCGGATGATAGGCAGAACTCAACCTCAACTTAGTACCCAAAGCTGCCTGCAAACTCTCCCAAAACCTCAATGTAAATCTCGGATCTCTATCAGACACAATACTCGACGGAACACCATGCAACTTCACAATCTGCTCAATATATAATTCAGCAAGCTTCAACAATAACCCAAATCGAATCATATCCCTTCAACGTCTTCGGAAAACTTGTCACAAAGTCCATAGAAATGCTATCCTATTTCCATTCTAGAATACTCAACGGTTGCATCAGACCCGACGGTCTCTGATGTTCAATCTTCGACTTTTGACTAGTCAAACAAGCATACACAAATTCAGCAATTTCCTTCTTCATACTAGGCCACCAAAACCACTTCTTCAAATCTTGATACATCTTTGTGGCACTAGGATGAATACTCAGCCCACTTCTATGACCTTCTTTAAGAACACTCTTCTTGATTTCTGTCACATCGGGAACATATACTCTATCTCGGAACCTCATCACACCATTCTCATCGATCTGAAAATCACCTTCGTTACCTTGATTAATTAACGCGAGACGATCCACCAAACTTAAATCAGATCTCTGACCTTCTCTGATCTCTTAGAGAATACTACTAGTCAGTTTCAACATACCCAATTTCACACTATTAGGAGTCTCTTCACAAATCAAACTCATATCTATGAATTGCTCAATCAATTCCAACTCTCGAACCATAAGCATCGACATATGCAAGGACTTCCTACTCAACGCATCAGCCACTACATTAGCCTTACCCGGATGGTAACTCAATTCAAAATCATAATCCTTCAGAAGTTCAAGCCATCTTTGCTGCCTCATGTTCAACTATTTCTGATCAAACAAATACTTTAGACTCTTGTGATCACTGAACTCTTCGAATCTGGACCCAAATAGATAATGTCTCCAAATCTTCAACACAAACACCACAACGGCCAACTCTAAATCAAGATTTCTTTCATGAACCTTCAGTTGTCTGGAAGCGTAAGCAACAACCTGACTGTTCTGCATCAATACGCCTCCAAGGCCCATCTTCGACGCATCACGATATACCAAAAAGGACTTACTCAGATTTGGCAAAATCAACACTGGAGCAGTCGTCAACTTCTTCTTGAGTTCTACAAAACTCTTCTCAGAACCAACATCCCACACATAAGCCTGACCCTTTCGAGTCAACTGAGTCAATGGAAATGCAAACTTAGAAAAACCATCAATAAACCTGCGATAATAACCAGCCAACCCAAGAAAACATCGAATCTCAGTAGCAGACTTTGGAGCCTCCCACTACAACGAAACATCAGTCTTCGACGGATCAACAGCAATCCCTCCACTAGAAATCATATGGACAAGTAAACTCACTTTCTTCAACCAAAACTCACACTTAGACAACTTGGCATAAAGCTTCTTATCTTTCAAAACCTGCAATACAACTCTTAGATGTTGCATATGCTCTTTTTCAGACTTAGAATATATCAAAATATCATCAATAAATACCACTACAAATTGATCCAAATAAGGATGGAAAATCCTATTCATATACTCCATGAATACGCCAGGTGAATTCAAAACTCCAAACGGTATCACAGTAAACTCATAGTGCCCATATCTCGTCCTGAAAGCTGTCTTCAGAATATCATCAGGCTTAACCTGAATCTAATGATAACCAGAACTCAAATCAATCTTGCTAAACACACAAGCACCCAACATTTGATCCATTAAATCATTAATCCTCAGAAGTGGATATTTATTCTTAATCGTCACTTTATTCAACTGCCGATAATCCATGCACAATCTCATACTACCATCTTTCTTCTTCACCAACAACACAGGAGCACCCCACGAAGAAACACTCGGTCGAACAAACTTTTCAAGCAAATCTTCCAACTGTTTCTTCAGTTCCCCTAACTCAGCTACAGACATCAAATAAGGAGCCATCGATACAGGACTAGTGCCTGGTATCACCTCAATAGTAAACTCTACCTCACGCTCAGGAGGTAGGTCATTCATGTCGTCTGGAAACACCTCAGGAAATTCCTGAACAACTGGTAGCTCCCACCCACTGCTTCACAATCCACTTGAAGCGAAGCAAACAAAGCAAGCATCAGCAATAGCACGATCAATTCTTCCATCCATCTGTAACCACCAACAGGGTCAGAAGAAAACAACTCATCTAATAGTGTTCTCACATTATTGACTGACAGGGGACTAACAATATAAAAACTTGGCCGGACGGACTAACCTGCTATGATACCACTAATGTAACACCCTTTTCTACCCCACAAATATAATGGCAAATCAATCATATTTATCAGAGTAAAATATTGAACGCAATAAAATCATCTCAAAAGGGCGCACGTTTCTCAATATTTCAAATATAGTCAATTCTCCGTAAACAACGGGTTTTCCCCAAATTACTCAAAAATATTACTCAACAGGCAGCAGAACTCAAAAGGCAAAAATCCAAAGTTTTCCTTGCACAGAAACCTAATCAAAATAACAATAATCAATAAAATATGGTTCAACTCAAAAGACCCCAACCCGATGTTACACTATCAGAGAAAGACCCTTTAAGTCAACCACAATGGACAACGACCCAAAAACTTCAAAAAGTGCTCGACGGCATCCACAACTAAACCTGGTCATCTGCACGTTACCCACGTGGAGGCAACATTCAAATAGGCAGGGTGAGTAAAATGATTCATAATAATAAATATAAGAATCAATATAAAAAATGGCATCATTTTCATATCTAACATCATCAGAATCATCAAGGAACATCAAAGGCCACAACATTATAAATTACATCAAATTGTCGCATAAATGCAAATGCAACAAGACTCATGCATGTGGTACCAATCAACAAAGTTCAATGGATACTGGGCCATCAACCCTCCATAGATCCACAACAGTAGGGTCGATTCTACATGAGAACCGGAGCACAATAAAATAGCTCACATCCGCACAACAGGACTGAAGCCACAAGAATCAAGGTCCTAGACCGAAGTCCGAAATGCATATGAATGCATGATGAACACGTCGATATCATCCTCATAATAAACTCATCAGGTGCATCAGCATTCATCAAAATCATCATAATAATCATGTCATCATATAGTTATCAAAAACTCATGGAATCAACATCATAAATCATCACAATTACTCATGGGAATCATTATACAACCATGTATTATTCTCATAAAATTCACGATTATACTCACGGTAATTCATCAGGAAAATCACAATATCAAAACATCAATACATCACTGTAGCGGTAAAATTTGTGAGTATAAGCTATTGATTACCTTAACTCAAAAATGCAAGAGTCGCCACCACACTTTTATTTAATCCAAAAAAAAAAGGAAGGAAAAAGAGCGAACAAAACCAAAGAGTTCTAATACAAGAACAAATAAACAGAGACCTGGGTAAAGGGGTTGGTTATGCAATAGGAAGGTATTAGCACCCAAAACGTCTATAGTACTCTATAGGAGCCCTTTGAAATATTTACGATTTTTGGTTTGAAAATGGTTTATTTGAAAGAAGATTGGGGAGATGAGAAGAGAATTATTTTTTTAGATTTTTGTGTGTTTTGAGAGACTTACCGCCTCATGCCTAAATACCCACAAAGTGCAATATAGCATCAAAACCTCATAGTTCGTGGTACAAATAACACAAAATTTGTTGGTTTTGATTGATTTTAAATGTAAAGATAAGTCTTCATTTTAAGGAGAAAACTACGACTAGTCACCCACAAGTATAAGACAACATTTGCATCACCTAAAGATGGAGGATTTGCTTGGATTATCAACGAGTCTATCACTCAACATCAAAGTGGAAAATGTCAAAATCTTAATACTATGGGGAATAGGAGAATTATATCTCAACTATGGAAATGACTCATATATAAACTTTATGAAAAGTTTTAAAATGAAAAGTGCAGAAAAGGCACAAAAGGAGTGATGAGTTTTTTTTGTATTTTTATGTCTTTTAAAATTGGTCAAAGCATGATTAACGTTGATTGACTTTTATTAAGAAAAACAAAGTTTGAAAGTCACTTGACTAAAGTCAAGGTTTTATTGTGAAAGCGGTTTTACGTTTAGAAACAAGAAAGTTTTTGAAAAAGGGAGGAGATTTTGAAAATTTAAGAAGGGGAGAAGATGAAGTGACTACCCTAGAAAGAAAAATAAAAGCTAGAGATAAGAAGGATCTAACCAACTTGTAGCACACTCCATAGCAAGCAAAATAAGAATTTCATCAATGTTGAAGCATAGCAATTAAGCAAGCCAAATAAAGGCAAAGATCCATAATACTCCAAGCATAGGGAAAAAGTCCTAATTCTAAGTCCAAGGGTCCAAGAATATTCCATGAATTCCAAGGTCTAAGGATAGTCCAAGAGCATAGCCATAAAGTTGATAGCACATGTTTTTTAGAGGTTTTATCCTTTATTAGTGTTTTGAACAAAGTGTGGTCCAAATGGACAAAAGAAAAATGGCGAAAACATAAACATGTGTCCAACGGACAAAGAAAAAATAATGGAAGCATAAACAATAATATGATATGAGATGATAATAATGAAGCATAAAGATAAAAGGGAGATAAGGAGCAAAAAGGAAACATAAAAAAAATTAGAACAAATATATTGTTAGTGAGTTAGTAGTTAGTCGTTAGAGAAAATGATCAAGGATGGTTAACTCATGCGCTTAAGCCAAAGTTGATGAAAACTTATGAGAGGATTGATAAGACCAAAGCCTCCTAACAACAAGCTTCATAGATGATGGACTTAAGACAAATAATCAACCATACTTGGACTTTCAAACATAGGTTTGAGCCACGAATGATCACTTTCCAATTACGGGACAATTTAGCGCTATGTTAAGCAATCGTAATCGGGTTTATGTAGAAACCACGACTATCTGAGGCCGGTCAATAATAATGGTAGTGCTAATGCATGCTAGAGAAGTGATATGTAGATCACTCTCCAAAAGCAATACCGCATAAAAAGAAAAGAGGTAACAATCTCATCTTCATCAAGAACTTGAAATAAGTTCAAAAGATATCAAATATTTTCATTGATCAAAAGAAAAAGAGAAGAGGAGACGGAATGCCAAGTTGAATTACAAGTTCAAAATCATTCCATCTTTAAGTTCATCCACTCATCTTGGTGGATTAAAGCACTAAACATATCATTAACTCAAAGCACCTAAAATGAATTGAACAATTCACTTTAAAGATAGATTTGAATTGATGAATGTTTATCCAACTTCATCTACACCCTAAGTCCAATGAATTTAAAGAGGAAAATGACCTTTAAGAGTGTATTTCATGGCCAAAACCAAAAGAAAATGAAATAAGAAGAGGTGGGAACCAAAATAGTCCCAAAATAAAGCCAAAAAATAAAAAATATCACTGAGTAACCAGTTACCCTATATAAGGTAACCGGTTACTCTGCTAACAGCAGCGAAAAAACAACAAAAACAACAACAAAACATGGCCAAAAAGTGGCAAAAACTTGATCAATCATTTCTACAAACACCTCATGATCAAAGGTGAAATTGAGCACGAAAATTCAAGTAAAATAACAACAATCAACACCAATAGAACATGATATGAATGATCCAAAGATCAAGCAACAAGTATCAATAATGGATCACATTATGAAAGATGCATCAAGAGGAACAATGGTGGATCAAGAAATTATCACTCCAAATCTAAAAATTCTTCAAACCAACTCCACAAACCCCACTTCAAAGCTTTGATCTACTAGAATTGAGGATGAAAAAGTCAATGGATGAAGGTTTAGCTCAAAGATTATTGGGTTCTAATGATGAACTTACTAATCTTTCAAAAGGAGGAAAAGCTTTGGTGAATTTGGTAATTGGAGAAAAATTAAAAGTCAAGGAAGAGTTTGACAAGGTGATTTTGGCTATCAAAAGCTTATGAAATGATAGAAATGAGGCCTCTATTTGTAGGATTTAGGCTTAGAAAATTTGGTGGATTGGAATTTGGTTTGGAAATAAAATTAGGCTTGGAATTTGAATTTGGAGGGAAATTCAAGATCAAAGGGTGATTAGTGAAGGTGTATGGTGGGAATTAATTATAATGAGGTAGGAGATTTAAAATGAAGTGATCTAGAATATTCTCATGTTGCAAAATTTGAATTTGGTGCCAAAAATGTTGCAGAATTTGAATTTGCCCAATTTTCACAAAATTCGTCCAGAGTAACCGGTTACTCTATATCAAGTAAATGGTTACCACAGGAAAAAATGTTGAAAATTGCCTTTTGATGTGTTATCTTGGCTCTGGCTCGATCCTTTTTACTTGTCAAAGAGGGCATGGAAATAAACACATGAATCTTGGAATCTCTTGAATGAAAGTCAATCAAAACTTAGGAGACTCTTGATCAGGTGATTTTGAATTATTTTGCAGATGAACTTTGACATTTTCTAGATGAAATTCACTTGAGCTGAGGGACTGATATTTGATACCTTTGCTCCAAATTCTTCCTAAAAAAGTTAGTAAAGGAAAAAAAACACATATTTTTTGGATTTTAATCAATGGTTAGTAAACATAAACATAAACAAATATCAAACAAACAGGAAAACAAAGGTGCCCGGTGATCTCTCAAGAACAAACCTGCAGAGAAAGGCAAGAGAACCAAAGCTTGCAATCTTGTTTGTGGGATGAGATACAAATTACATGTGGGCCTTTAAAATGGGCTTTCCAACTTCACCCTCACTAACTCCTCCTCAAATGTCCACTTTGCCCTTAATTCACTTATATTTATTTAAATTCATAATAATACCAACATATTCATATTATATACTATTATTTAAATAAATAACTCAAAATCCATAATTCCCAATATTCACACCAACCGCCGAAAATCACCAAAAATGCAAATATTCATATTTAAATAAATTAAATAAATATTCCAAGAATTTGGGGTGTTACACCATACACTAGTGAGAAAGGAGTTGCCCTAGTTGATGTACGTATCGAAGTACGATAATCGTGTAGAGCAAAGGGAAACATCTCGTGCCAATCTTTGTAGGTTACAACCATCTTATGCACAATCTTTTTGATATTCTTATTTGCTACCTCAACAACGTCGTTCATATTCGGATGGTATGGAGAAGAATTATGATGTTCAATCTTGAAACTTTGGCACAGTTCCTTCATCATCTTGTTATCCAAATTTGAACCATTATCAGTAATGATTCGCTTTGGTATTCCATAACGGCAGATGATATCCTTCTTTATGAATCGGGTGACCACCTGCTTCGTGACATTGGCAAATGGGGTTGCTTCCACCCACTTGGTTAAGTAATAAATGGCAACCAAAATGAAGTGATGCCCATTGGAAGCAGTCGGCTCAATCTTTCCAATCATATCAATGCCCCAAATGGCAAAGGGCCAAGGAGATGTCAACACGTTCAGAGGTGTCGGTGGCACATGCACCTTATCAGCATAAATCTGGCACTTATAGCATTTGTTGGCGTATTTGAAATAATCAGATTCGATGGTCATCTAATAATACCCAACTCTCAACAATTTTCTGGTCATTGCATGCCCACCGGCATGAGTGACAAAAGAACCCTCGTGGACTTCTTCCATCAACAGGAATGCTTTGTGTTTGTCAATACAGTGCAACAAGACTATGTCAAAGTTTCTCTTGTACAACACATCATCCTTGTTCAGATAGAAGTAGCCCATAGCCTCCCCAGAGTCTTCTTATCTTTACTCAATGCCCCAGGTGGGTACTCTTGAGTCTTGAGAAAGTTCTTGATATCAAAATACCAAGGCTTTCCATCTGATGCCTTTTCAGCCGCAAACACAAAGGCAGGTCTATCAAAACGCATGAAGGTGATCGTTGGAGCTTCATTTCAGAAATTCATTTTGTACGTTGACGTAAGCATGGCTAATGCGTCTGCCATCTGATTCTTAGCCCTAAGCACATGATGAAACTCAACTCTGTCGAAGAAAGGTAATAATCTTCTTGCATAATTCTTGTATGGCACCAAGTTGGCTTGAAGAGTTTCCCATTCTCCTTTGATTTGGTTAACAACCAGCGCTGAATCGCCATATACATCAAGATTCTTTATCCTCAGATCAATGGCCTCTTACAAACCCATAATGCACGCTTCATATTCTGCTTAATTATTGGTGCAAGAGAATGTTAATCGGGCAGTGAATGATATGTGAGTTATTGGTGCCTCGATTCTGTTGCCATATGAGTTAACATCACCGTTAAAAAACCAACATCCATTAAGATCCAATCTCGGGACCTTCTTCAGGTAAAGGTTCATCACAATCTTTCATCTTCATAAACATGACATTTTCATCTAGATATTCAAACTTCATCGGCTGATAGTCCTCAATTGGTTGTTCAGCAGGATATTCCGACAGAACATTTCCCTTAATGGCTTTTTGGGAAACATATTGAATATCATATTCTGTTAAAACCATTTTCCATCAGGAAATCCTTCCGGAAAGTGCTTTCTTTTCAAACACCTACTTTATCAGATCCATCTTTGAAATCAACAGGGTTGTGTTGTTTAACATGTACTGTCTCAAATGCTTAGTAGCCCAACCGAGTGCGCAACATGTTTTTTCTAGCATCGAGTACCTTGACACGTAGTTAGTAAAATTCTTACTCAGGTAGTAGATAACATACTCTTTTCTACCTGTCTCGTCTTGTTGACCGAGTACACATCCCATTAAATTCTCAAGAATCGTGAGATACATGATCAGAGGTCTCCCTACTACTGGAGGCATGAGCGTTGGAGGTTCCAACAAATACTCTTTGATTTTTTCAAACGCCTTCTGGAAATTCTCGTTCCACCTAACCGCTTGATCTTTTCTTAACAATTTGAATATTCATTCGCAAGTGGCTGTAAGATGAGATATGAACCTTGCAATGTAGTTCAATCTCCCTAGAAAACCACAAAACTCTTTTTCTATTCTCGGATCAGGCATTTCATGAATAGATTTTATTTTGGCAGGATCTACCTCAATACCCTTTTCACTGACAATGAACTCGAGTAGCTTTCCAGATCTCACCCCGAAGGTGCACTTGTTAGGATTCAGCCTCAACCTGAATTTGCTCAATCTTTCAAACAGCTTCAAAAGATTGACTAGATGTCCTTCCTTGGTCTGTAACTTCGCAATCATGTCATCAACATAGACCTCGATCTCTTGATGAATCATATCATGAAAGAGAGTCACCATCGCTCGCTGATAGGTTTCCCCAACATTTTTCTATCCAAAGGGTGTCACCTTATAACAAAAAGTCCCCCACAGTGTCAGGCCTCGTCCTTCCTTAATCTTGACTACTATTTCAGGCCTCGTCCTTCTCAATATTTGCTTGAATGGTGGACATTCTTCTTTGAGAGGCAACTGGTGCACCACAATATTTGTATCCAGCCCGGGCATGTCTTGATAAGACCAAGCGAAGATATCCTTATACTCACAGAGCATTTCAACCAATCTTCTCTTGACACTGTCTTCCAAAGCAGCCCCAATTTTGACCTCTCTCTTGTCGTCTTCGGCACCCAGATTGAGGACTTCAATATTCTTCTGATGAGGCACAATGATCCTTTCCTCTTGCTTCAGAAGTCTGGCTAACTCTTTGGGCACTTCACAGTCTTCATCAGTCTCATCTTTATCTTGATAAATGGGATTATCAAAGTCATACTGAGCCATAGCTGAATCAGAATCGATGGTATCTGGGATAAAAGACTTGCATGATTGATGTTTATGTTTATTATGAAATTCAAAACACAAAACACATTGCCATTTTTCTGTTTATAAAATGCAAAAAACAAAAAAGAAGGAAAAACAGGGATCACAATATTTGAATGTGCAAAACGTCCTTTATTTATGATAATGTGCGAATAACAAAAAGACCCCAAAGATGGGTCATTACGTCTTGGGCAGAATGTAGGACTGAACATAATCAAAACCGTGAAAATTAATCTGCAGTAGTAACATGAATGACTTCCTCGGTAGTTCAGTTGCATAGCTTCTAGCCAGGAGCACATAGACGAATCCAAGTGTCCATATCATAGTCGCTATCACCTTCATCGTCCCCTATGACATGAACCCTGTCAAGTATGTCTCCACCACTAGCGAATTGAATATGTCCCCTGTATCTCAAAAGGTCTTGAGAAGAATTGAAGGGCTTGTACCTTAGGCCGAATTTATCTTGTTTGACGGGAACATCAAGCACTTGGCCCCACCTCTGAGAAGATCCATACTCAACGATAGCACGGGCCTCTTTGAAAGACGACATCGAAACCTCTTGGCCTTTGACTTCTATAGGGGGCTACTCCTGAATTTGTACAGCTTCAAAGGCTTGATAGAGCGTTTCATGGATCTCTCCATCCAGATCAACATACTTGAAGGATGATAGATGGCTAACCATGATATCTTCTTCACCCCACACGGTAACAACCTTTCCTTCCATCATGTATCTCACCTTTTGATGCAAAGTTGACGTAACTGCTCCCGCAGCATGTATCCATGATCGGCCAAGTAGGCAGCTATATGTCGGTTGGATATCCATTATATAGAATTTTGCATCAAAGGTCTCAGGTCCCACCTGAATTGGCATGGTAATCTCTCCAAACACAGACCTATTTGAACCGTCAAATGCTCTCACCACCAAATCACTAGGTGTACAAATCAACCCTTGGGTGTCCAACTTCATTAGCGCATTCATTGGCAACACGTTGAGCGACGATCCTGTGTCAACCAGGACATGAGACAATAATGATCCTCTGCACTCCATGGAAATATGCAAATCAAGGTTGTGATTCCTCCTAGCAGGAGTGAAATCCAGGTTAGTGAAACCTAAACCATTTCCAACGTTGATGTATGCCACAACCCCATCCAATTGGTTAACTGAAATTTCTTATGGTACATAAGATAAATTCAACATATTTAACAAAGCATTTTGGGGTGCCTTTGAACATAACAACAATGACAAAATAGATATCTTCGAAGGAGTTTAATTCAAGTGATCCACAATCTTGTAGTCACTCTTACGAATTAGCCTCATAAATTCCTCAGCATCTTTAGAGAATGAACTGTCACCACCAGCCTATTGTTGTCCATCATTCTCAACCATTGCTTTTCCTTTTCCCTTATCGGTCTTGTCAATATTGGCATCAGAAGGAGAAAAGACCCTTCCACTTCGAGTGATCCCACCTGCACCAACTATGTTCTCAATAGTAGAACCACCATATGACAGACTGATCAACTTTTGATTTTGCCTGTTACAGAACACTTTTGCCCCATAGTTCCATGGAATGGCCTTGGTACTCTCGTATGACGTGGGTCCTAGAACAGTAATGATTACCGACATGGGCCTAGCAGGCGCTGAAATATTTATGGTCTGGTAAGGAATAGAAATCGTGGCGATACCTCTTTCGTCATTACTAGCTCCATCATCAACATCTTCCCTAAAAACTCAGTCAAATTGTAAAAAATCAACATCAATCATCTTCTGGATACCGTTCTTCAAAAGATCACAGCCCCCTAGCTTCTATTCACATTCTGAATAGTCAATAGAACATCCTGGGAATACTCCCCTCTTCAACAACTTGTCCTTCATGAAACTCAACAAAGTCTTTAATTCCTGAACATCAGTTATTAGATTTAGTCTTTCTCCATCAATAATAGCATTCGCTCTTACCACACCATGATTTGACATTGGGTTTTGGTTCACATTAGGCCCCTCGTCGGTGAAATTGATAGCCTTTGAGTCAAGCAAGTCCTGAACCTTGTGCTTGAAGGCTTTACAATTATCAATATGATGACCAGACATGCCTGAATGGAACTCACAGCTTGAATTAGCATCATAACCAGGAGGAGGTGCATCAGTGAGAGGCGCCAAGGTCCTATTATGAATAAGCTACAATTGAAGCAAATGTTGCAATAATTATGAGTACGACATCGGCGGAGTCTCAAAATGTCTGTTGGTCGTTCTTGGCCTGCCAAGGTAATGACGTGGAGCATTAGCCTATTATTGAGGTACAACTGGGATGGCTACAGTAGCGACTTGCTAAGCTATACATGTACCTTTATAAGAAATAGCATTAGCATCCACTTCCCTCTTCTTAGGCTTTGTTGGATATGGTTTCTTCATTCCTCTCGAAGAGGATCCTCTTCCATTTGGAATTTTTCCAGACTTAATTCCACTTTACACTCTCTCACCTGCCATCACCAAATCTGAAAAACCCGCCAACATACAACCTATCAGCTTCTCATAATACACTCAAGGCAATGTAGCCATAAACATGTCAATCAATTCCCTCTCCACCATGGGAGACTGCACCGTTGCTGCTAATTCTTGCCACCTTTGGGCATATTCTTTAAAGATCTCGTTGCTCTTCTGCGATAAACTCTGTAATTGCACCCTGTTCGGTGTCATATAACTATTGTACTAATAATGGCAAACAAAGTCTTATGCCAATTCTCTCCAGCTTCTGACATGGGTTCTCTCAAGCCCCATATACGATTCCAAAGACGCTCCTGCCAGACTGTCTTGGAAAAATGCATTAATAGCTTCTCATCATCGAGTATGCAGACATCTTTCTATAGTTGTTATACCCCAAATTTTGACCCCTATATCTTATTCATCATTATAGGAGCATCATCATTTCTTTATCTAACTTTAACATGTTTCAAGTTTGTCTTTGTCAAGACGCAGATGAATTAGGGTTCCATACAGTCAGGAATCGGGATTTCTATGGTTTGATCAGTCAATGTCTTGGATTTATTTTCCATGAAGCAACTCACTATATCATCAAAGATATTAAATTGGTTCATGTATGAATCCAATTTGAGGTTGTCACCTAAAGAAGAAGAGCAATGCAGTTCAGGACCCCCGATTAGGGTTTCTGATCAGGAAAAGTCAACTGCGGTTTGACTTTTGATTTAAATGGCACTCCAATGATGGAATCATGGTCCATGAAGCTTATATGTATTATTTAAGTCCACTAAAGATGTTTCAAGACTGTCATGAACATGTTTAGGGTGCTTTGGTTAAAATATGCTTAAAATAAATGCAACTCATGTATGAATATGCCATTGTTTGTTTGTTTTGCTCATCAAAATGTTTAGTACTCTTTTAGTCTTTATGCAATGTTGTGTTGCTATGTGTTAAACTTTAAGACTCTCTTAAATGCTACTCCATGTCACGTATGAACATTAGGAAGATTTACTTGCAACTGTTATGGATTGATGCTGGATCTAATTTTTGATCTCTTCCATTTGTGAATGTTGCTGGTTCTGTTTAGTTTAGGTGATGCTTAGATTTAGTGATAGAGCATCTTGAATTTAGAAACCTTGATGGATTATGCTTGAAACTGATGGTATGACATGTTGGTAGGAGCAGTTTGTGTAGGGTATGTTCAGGCCAGTTTTTGTGTTGACTTAAAACTGTTTTAAACATGTCTATGTCATGTTATGTTCAAATGTTTTGAATATGTGCTTATGTCTTGTACATGCTATGTCTTGGTGTAGTTTGATGTGAATCATGAGTGGATTTTTGTCATGAACTATTGTTGAATGGATACCACAAGGCTCAGGTTTTGGTTCAAGTCACATTGTATTGGCTACTTATGTTAATAATATCATGTTGTTCTGTTATAAGCAAACTGTCATCACATTGTAGCCTCATTGATTCTTAGATTTTTTTTGGCTTCCAGTTTGAATCAAGTCCCTATATGTTTGATTCATGTTATATTTAACTTATGACATGTTTATTTTGTTTGACTTTGTGTTGGTTCTGCTACCATTCTGTTTTGGCCATTTTCAACTCATGTGCAACTTTGCAACTCATATGTCATTTTCAGTTCTAGTGACATTTTATTATAGCTTTGTATTTGAACTTGGTATATAGCATGATTAGAATGTGCAAACACTTTCAAACTAGTACAAACATGTTAGAACTACACTCAAACCTTGAAAATGCCTTTCAAAAACCTCATTTTGCAGTTGTTATCGGGTTTTAAACTAGGACCATAATCTGAGAAAACTAAATGCACCTTTCTATTCCTTGTCAAAAATCACGTGAGATAGACTTTGATTTTGTGAAAATTGATGTTGTTTTGCCCAAGTTTGAATGTTTACGTTTTATGGCATTTTCACTTTGTTTTGGCTTGTTGATGTTGCCTAGTGTTACAGTGAGAATAGGATATCAAATTATTAATTAATTTGAATCACAATCTTTGATTCATAACCGGTCTTTAATTTATCCGAAGGAAAGGTTAAAGAAAGGAAAAACCTAATTTTTCATCGTAAACACAATGCGGGGAGTGATCTAGGTAAGGGGTTGGTTAAGCTTAAGGAAGGTATTAGCACCCTAAACTTCTGTAGTACTCTACAGGAACCTCTTGTTTAAAGTTTATTATTTTGCTTGATTACTTGCTTGAGGGTATATGCTAAGGGTTAGAAAATGAAAAAAAGACCTAAGGGTTAGTCCTAAGGTTATTCGCCACGACTCGCATCTTATGCCTACGTATCTGAGGTAATGGAATCAGAGTAATCGTAGTTCCCCTCAAAAGGAAGAAAGAGAAACTTCTTGATTGTGGTCAAGGTTTCAATGGGGAATAAGTGTTCATATGGAAGCGCTTACGTGGAGTGCGGCGACTCCAATCTCTACGTTGAAAAGAGTTGAATTGAAAACGGTAAAATAGGTATTCCACGACGGGAAACATAATATGGAGTGCCGCGACTCCCTATCCTAAGGCTAGGGTAAAGGGTAATTTGGTCCACGGCGGGATGCCTATGCAAATAGGGTTTTGGAAAGTGAAAGGGTCCAAGGTGAGGACTATTGACGTGGCGGTCAAACGGCTAGACCTATTCCTTCGGAGGGGAAATTACGGCAAATAATGCAATGCAAATTAAATAAGCGACGAAATTGAAATACGGTAAATTGCAGGAATAATAACGGAACAAAAGCGACGATTGTCTCGCATACATTACAACCATGAAACGAAATGAAATGCGAAAAGTAAAGGATCAATAAATTGTACAACTGAGAAAAATGAAAAGAACGATATAAGAATTAGACAGAATTAACGACAATCCGGGATCAAATCCGCAATTAGGTGACGGCTCCATTCGAAACTGAAAGTGAAATGTTAGACAATTTGGTTAAACATGTTTTAAGAAAAAGTTTTAAAATTAATTGTTTTGAAATTAGTTTGGAAAAGAGTTTTAATTTTAAATTATGTTAGGTTTTAATTTATTTTAAAAAGTGAAGTGCTAGAAAATTTTAAATAAAAAGAAAAGTGTTAAGTTTTGATTTTAAAAAAGTTAATCTTTATTTTAAACAAGAAAAGGAGTGTTAGAATTTTATTTTAAAAAAGTTTTTTTTTAAAACAAAAAAGAAAGGTTAGAATTTAATTTTAGGTTTTTGAATTTTTAAAACAGTTAATGTTAATAAAAAAAGGTTATTAATTTCGTTAAGACAAGAAAAGTTTAATTTAAGAAAGAGTGTGTCAGCATTTATTTATTTTTTATTTTTTAAAAGAAAATGTGAAATAAATTAAATGTGTTTAGATTTTAAAAAGATTAATTAATCATAAAAAACGAAAAAAGAACATGAAAAGGTTAAATGGGAGGCGAATAATCCGATGGTCGTCATTTAGGATAGTGCACGGTTGGCTTGCGTGTGTGAGTGTGTGATGAAGCTTTGGTGATGATGGATGCCTGTGATAGTGAGGGTGCACGGTGTTAATGTGTGTGTGTGTGTGCACACAGGATTAAATGCAACATATAAAATATAAAAACCTTAAAAAACTTCTCCCTCCCCATTTCACTCAGATCCGCTGCCCCCTCCTCTTCTCAAGAGCTCTCATCTCTTCCTTCCTCTCAAATGCTTCCACCATTTTTTTGCATGAAACTCGTCCTTCTTCTTCTTTTTGTGATTATTTTCTTTGACATGTCTTCAATCTCCCTCTTCTTCACATCTAAAAAAACAAACAAAAATGGATTAGAAGAACAACCATCTTTGCTGGCTTACCCTTTTTCTTGCAATTCGATTCCGGACGATGAGGACGATGGATCTTCCACGTTTGAGTTTTACGTGGCCGGTTGTGGATTGATGATGTCTTTACGGTTGCAGTTTTGTTGGGTTTTCTCCGGTTTTGATTTGTCGTGGGTTTTTTTGGTGATGTTACGGCTGGGATTATGGTGTTCTTCATTGTGGTTGTCGGTTCATGTTTGCGGCGTATGATGTTTGTCGGAGGCTTGTGAGTTTGGTTGTTGGCCGCCGTTTTTTGATGAATGACGATGATGATCTTTCTAGGGTTTTTTTCTACGGCCACCCCCTTGATTATGATTTTGTGATGATTTTATATTGTGTATTAATCTTTTTCGTTCTGGCTGGGCCTGGATCCAATTGTTGTGATATTGTTTGATATTTATTCACATATTTGATTTGTTTCATATACAGATGGATTTTGATTTGGTGACTCCGTTTTCGGATTTGATGGATTCTCTATGATGATTCTGTTCTTCAGATTCGTGATTCTTGTTTTATGGAATCTGGATTTTCGTTGAACTAGATATGCATGTTTGCTTTAGGATCTCTTTGGCTTAACAGAAAAAAATCGCATTTTCAAATAATCACTTTTCCAAAATAAACACTTTTTCCAAAAAACACTTTTTCTAAAATCACTTTTCTCTCTCTCTCGGAAACAAAATTGAACAGATATTGTCGGGTCCTTGCCGGGGTTGAAAATTAATGTCGGGAGCTGGCGGCGGAATATTCCGTTACCCTCCCGACGTACCCGATGATGATAATTTGCTGAGGGTATCAAAATAACTAAAAACCAACTTTTTGATTAATTCTAACCACTTGACAATTATTTTCATGTGTTGTCGGTTTTGCAGGTTCGGCAAAGTCGAAAGTCGAAGAATCGGCACAAAGACCATTTTAGGCATTTAGGACTTTGTAATTGAATTTGTATATTGTAATAAAAAACATAGAATAAATAAATTCAATTTTCTTATTAACTTGAATTTACTTCTCCGATTAAATTCCTTGAAATAATTCATCCGATTAACTCAAACGAATAAGTTAAATTTATCTGCTTAACTCCTCTGACTAAATCCATCCGATAATATTCATCCAATTACATTCAAAGAAATTCGTCCGAGTAAGTTCCTTCAAATAAATTCGAATAACTTCGTCCATCCACAACTCATCTGCTTAACTTTACACAAATAACTTCCTCTGATTCAATTTACCAGACTAATTCATCTGACTAAACTCGTCCAAATAAATTCACCTGATTAAGCTCATTTAATTAAAATTCATCGGATTAAATTCAAACGACTAACTACCTTTTGATTAAACTCATCCAAATAAATCAGTCTGATTAAATTCATCCAATGAAAATTATCCGATTAAGCTTCGACGTTCCAAACTCCGAGTTCGAAAATTAAAATTCTCGTACCGATTTAGTCTGAATTCACTTGTATTTCAACGCACTCAGCCCCATACAGTTTATGAATCAAACATCACTTCTGCAATCCAACTGACGACTAAATCTTGGTTTTTGAATAAAATGTACTATGTCACGAGAAACTGACATCAAAACTGTCGTAAAATTCAGCCCATTCTCAAATAAAATCACATGACCCGTATCTTGACACCTAATTGTTTGAGGAATTCCTGATGACGACTTGGCTTCATAACTTGTCAGCAAACTGCAAATTAATGACCCTTTTGCCCTTCTTAAGTTAAAGCGCGCATAATGTGATTTTTCTACAAAAACAAACAGACTGGGCAAACTGGTTAGCGGTTAGTTAAAACGCAATGCAGAATTTGACCTAATGGTGTGGGTTCAACACTTACCATGTGCACTCGTTACTTTTTTTTATCACTTGATTTTTTATGATTTGTTCACAATTTTAAAAACCTCATAACTTTTCCATTTTTCAACTTTTTTGATCCATTATTTTTTTAAAAATGTTCCTTATCATGTTTACTTTTACATAGTGAGAAAAGAATTCAAGGATGCTCATCCTAGAAACACTTTAACTCACTTGAAAGTCCTGTTGCCTTTTAGGGTTGTTACCTTGTTTCTGGTTGAAACTATTCTTAATTACTTCTTGAGCTATCTTGTGAGATTGTTTGCATTTGACCCATATATGTTTGTTAACTTGTTTGAGTGTTTGAGTTTTTTTTGACTCAAGGTCTTACCATGTTTGATCTTTGCTTTTGTAAGTGCATCTAATTGATTGACATTGTGAACTATGTTTATGAATTATGCTACCTCTTGATGTTGTAACCTCTTGAGTCTACTCTTCATGTATCCTCTACTTGTTTAGAAGTCTTGTCAGAACTCTAATATGTTAGGATCTGCTTCATTTTGGTTGTTACCAAGAACTTATATGCTTTCCCCATGAAACATTGAACTTGAACTATTGTAACATTTCTTGTATGCTTACTTGTATTTGATTGTCATCAATGCATGATTGTTAGTCTTATGTTGCTACATTTGACATACTTTGAACCTTATGACATGCTTGCCTCAAGTTGTAACTTTCTTGCACTTAAACTTGTTTGAATTACATGTGGTTGTCTTGATGGTTGTTACCTCATTTCCCCTCATCTTTGTTAAGATATTTCAAATTAACATTACCTCATATGTTTGGTCTTGTAAGAACCTTTACCATGACCCCTCTCTAGATATTGTAATATCTTTGTGTGCTATTGTTGTAACCATTTGTTTTGATTGTAATCTTTGCTTGATGTTCTTACATGCTTGCATATCTCTTCTTGGTTGTCACCATGCTCTGTTATAACTTCATCATGTTTGAATGAATGCTTTTGTGCTTTAACTTTGTTAAGTTATTCCCCAAGTGGTGGAACTTGTTAGTTCTCATCCAGTTGCCTCTTTCTTTTCCCATTCCAATGGAAAGTCTCTCTATTGACCCTTGGGTCAGAGATAGCTCATTACCCTCCCTTTTGACTTTGTTAAGTCACCTTGAATCATAACTTAGTTAATTTAGAACTCACTAGCCATTTAGACTTTGCTTTAAGTCTAGAAGACTTACCCCTTGTTAGGAGTATTCCTCAACTAGAACCTTAAGATAGAGTTTGTTAACTCTATGTAAGAATCATTGTCATGATTACTTATTCCCCCTTGGCTTTTGTAAAAGTCAGCTTTCCCTTGAGTGTACAACTTAGAAATAGAGAGTTTTGTTAAAATCTATACAAGCATTGTTATGTTTGTTCCCCTAGCGTCTTGACCATAGTCAAGTACTTTCATCCCTAGTGAGGTGAACTACGGTTGCTCTGATTCTATCCTAGTTAGGATACATAGGCATAGGATGCGATATCTTTGCGAGCAAATTTAGAAATTATCCTTAGGTCTTTAACTAACCTTATACCCAATTCCAAACCATAGTAAATATATAGCAATCATAGCATACAAACATACAAAAGGTTCCTGTAGAGTACTATAGATGTTCAGGATGTGAAATACCTACCCTAGGCATAACCAACCCCCGATCTCTTAGCGTCGTTGTTACATCGCGCAAAAGGTCGTTCTTTCTTTAACCTTTCCTTTGGATAAATCAAAGTCCGGTTGTGAATTTAATGAATTAAGATTCAAGTTAATCAATAGTTTGGCATCACGATTCTCACCGCAAAAGAAATGGCGACTTCACTAGGGAAGCACTTAAGCTTGAGGGTTTAGTCTATTTTTTTTTATTGTATGCTATATTTGTGAATATTTGCTTACATGTATATTTATCAACGTATCTGTTTGTATGTTGTGGACATTGGGTATCATGAGTGGTGAGATAAAGTCCTACCCCGGACTTGAGTGACACATATGATAGGATGTGATATGATCAATAGTTGACTGTTGGGAGTAGTCCTAACAAGTTTGACATATGTTGTAATCACACTGAGTGGAGACCTCCTTGAGATGATTGGTGATGTATGAGTAGTCATGCATTCATTAATTGTTTCAACTTGAGAGTCTGCGAAGTTGAGGACCTTTAGTAACACTTTTACCCTACTAAGCCTTTTTAGGACGTAGTGCGAAAACTGTTAGGGAGTAGTCCCGAAACAGTTGTTACGCGATGCTACACTTAGACGAGTTTATCTTGAGAATATTGTCAACTCACATAAGTAGTTGTGTTTGTTAACAATATCCGAAGGATTTACTATGACTCTGGGAACTTTGATAGAACCCGTTCGGTAGGTACAAATTAACTCATAGTGTAAATCCTTGGGGATGGGTAGACCTTTTGACTCCATGCTTTGACCTTAAACTTAGGAAGCCTTGTGTGTGCATGTGTATTATACTTGTGAATATTTTCCTTTATGTTACGTGTGCATCATCTCATCATCTCATCATCATGGCATTTCATGTTGCAACTGGTTTTGTAATGCTCAGTTGATCTCTTTGTGCAAAATCCTAGATATATCATGGATATTGGAACAAGGAACACCAAGAAATACAATTTCAAGAAGCCTGATACATCCGAGTTGAGAAAACTAGGAACTATGGTGTCAGAAGAGTTTGAAAAAGGATATGGGAAGATTTTGAGCATAGTCAGGACAGGGATGGAAGAAGGAATCCTCAACACTTTGGTTCAGTTCTATGACCCATTGTATCATTGTTTCACTTTCCCCAACTATCAGTTGATGCCGAACTTGGAAGAGTATGCCTACTATGTTGGAGTCCATGTGAAAGATCAGAAGCCTTACAGTGGTTTGGAAGGTTTACCTTCGTCGAAAGAAATAGAAGATTCTCTTCACCTTGAAGTATATGAAATTAAAGCTAATCGTGCCACCAAAGGTGGAGTCAAAGGTTTCTATTCATATTTCTTAGTCAAGAAAGTTGTCTACCTTGCATAAGAAGGGAGCATGGATGCATTTGGAGCAATATTGACTCTATTGATCTATGGATTAGTATTGTTTCCAGAAGTTGAGGAATTTGACAATTTCTCTTCTATTACCATATTTTAAGTGGCAACCTTGTGCCTACCTTGTTAGGAGATGCTTATCACTCTATTCATCATCGGGTACTTCAAGGAAAGGGAACTATTCTTTGTTGTGCACCTCTACTATACAAATGGTTCGTCAACCATTTGCCAAGAACCGATGCTTTCAAAGAAAATCCCAATGGATGGAGATGGTCCCAAAGGATAATCTCCCTAACGCAAGCCAACATTCATTGGTAAAATCCTGCCTATGACCGAGGAGTTTATTTTGAACAACATGGAAGCTTTCCAAATATACCACTCATTGGAGTAAGAGGAGGGATCAACTACAACCCAGCCTTGGCCAGCCGTCAGTTTGGTTTTCCAATGAAAGACAAACCTACCAATGTGCTCTTATCAGGTTTCTTTTATCTCAACACTAAAGCAGCAGAAAGTATGAGAAATAACACAGTTGATGCTCGAGAGGACACCCAGAAAAAGACAAAAGCTGATCTAGGGAAGAGGAACTATGTAGCCCTTGAACCATTCACTCAATGGGTCTAGTCCAAAGCAAGAGATTTGAAGATGCCATATCTCCCAGAAAAGAACGCACAGATTATCATTGCGTCATCATCTTCTGCCATTCCCATTGAAAAGATGGAAGAATACCAAGATTTGCTTGCAAGAGCTCAACTTGAGAGGGACACTTGGGAAGGAAAGTATCATGCACTTTCCTCCGAAACAACAAAGCTCATCAGAGAGGTACAAGAAAAAGACAAAATGATAAATTGGCTCGAACAACGAATGATCGATGGGGAAGCAACAAAGGAGAATTTATTTTTCTCTAGTATCAAGCCCACTCAAAGAATTCATGAATATTCAAATGTCCCTCCAACCTCTGGAGCCTGGAAAGGAATAGTGGATAAATATGTAATGGAAAATGCAATACTGAAGAAATTGAAAAGGCCTCGCGTCTAAAGTTCTTAGTTTAGACCATAAGACCTAGTTTCTCGATGTAAACTTAGGCTTCTTGTATTGTGTTTCAAAAGTTGTAACTTTTCCCAGTAATGAATGAAATAAGGGTTTGGCATAATCAATCTTTTGAGTTTTGTAAAACCAGTTGCATTTTTTCATTTTACTAACCATTCAGGGAAATTCAAAATTTTCTTTTGCAGACATTGACATGGAACGACGAAGCAGGTTTTCATTTCTAATCCTAAGACTAGATAACCTCAGGATCCTAGCAGGCCTTGTCAGGAACCCCGCTGCTTTCATCGCCAAATACAAAGATCTTTTGTCGCTACTCAACACCAGAATTAACGAGGACATGTTGCGAGCCCTCGTTGAGTTCTATGATCCGGTATATCACTGCTTTGTCTTCCTAGACTTCCAGTTACTCCCGACTATAAAAGAGTACTCTGCTTACTTAAAGATTCCTTTGACCTTCAAAGCTCCTTATGGGAAACCAAGAATAAAAGACCTTGCCAAGGCGCTACATATCAGGCCAGCAGAGCTGCCAACCGAACCGGTGAATAGGAGTGGTTTTTCTAGAATGGAAGAAAGACCATTCATGGAAACGACCGAGTTTCATTACGGTAACAGAAACTTGGGGATTTTTGAGGCAATTCCAGCCTTCTTAATCTATGGGTTGTACCTTTTCCCATGTTGTGACGAATTCATCAGTGAAGAGGCCATTCGGCTCTTCATCATCAAGAATCTGGTACCCAGACTGCTGGCAGATACTTATATCGTCATCCATCGCTGAAATATGTATGATCGTGGGCTATTCTCGTGCTGTACGGAGTTGCTGAGCAAATGGTTTATTTATCACTTTCCTAGAACTCAAGTTCTTTGAGACCTCCCCAACAAAGAAGCATGGGTTGAAAAATTAATAACCCTCAGGCACTATGATATCAATTGGTACGATATCAAGAACAATGGTGGTGCTATGATCCAGAGCTGTGGGGATTTCCCAAACATACCCCTCATCGGTACTAGAGGACTTATCAATCCTTGCTCGTCACCAGCTAGGATATCCAACTGGGCCAGAACCAGAACCCGAACTACTAAGAGTCTGCTTTTTTGAAAAAGGCAGCGATGAAGAATTTGAAACCCAAGATTGTTTTGCTTGGTATCGTCCCCACATGCAAGGGATGACCGCAGAGGAAAATTTGAGTTGTTTAACCACAAGATCCTATCTACTTTTGTCAAAGGAGATAGCTTTAAGAATATTTTACACTCATACCTATGAGATCACCAAGGAGCCCGAGGTTCTTATGCCTAGGGATGAGCTGAAGTACACTTTGATTATGTATTGCAGAAGGATGGCTCCGCTCATCAAAAATGATAAACTGCTAGTACACTGTTTTCAAGATATCCTCAAGGGAACATCTGCCAAGTGGTATTTGGGTTTACACTAAGCAAAGATACACTGTTTTCAGGAACTGTCTGATGCATTTATCCAACAGTATAAGCATAACATGGATCTGGCCCTAAATCGTCGTCAGCTTCTTAGCATGTCGCAAAAGAATACTGAATCCTTCAAGGAATATGCACAAAGGTCGCACGGGACAGCTGCTCAAGTTGAGCCCCCTCTGACTTTAAAAGAATTAGCCGACTGGTTTGTAGATACAGTCAGGCTTGAATTCTATGAGAGACTAATCATCAATGTCACAACAAATTTCTCTGACATTGTGGCAGTAGGAGGAAACATTGAGGCATGGTTGAAGAGTGGCAAAGTATCAAATTCAACTGCTAGCTCCAGCACCGGTACAACCAAGAAACCCACCAGCAGCTTCCATAAAAAGAAAGAAGGTGAAGTGAGCTCCGTGACACATGAAAAAAGAGCATAAAATCAAAGAAATCAGCGACAATGGTATCAATAATCACTGTATATAGCAGCGATGACACCGATCTTCCAACAACAACAGGTTCAACAAGGTCCTCAGCAAAGGGCACCCAATCAGTATCAACAATATAATCGGCAACCGTACAACAATCAACAAATGCAGCAACCTCAAACTAAGGCTCTGAGGTCAAACTATCGAAGTGGGAAGCCAAGGATACAACCCATACCCATGAGTTATACTGAATTTTAGCATATGTTTGTAGAAAGGGGGCTCATCAGGAAAAGGAAACTAGGTGATCCACCTAATCCTTTACCTCATTACTACAATCCAAATGCGTATTTTCCTTTTCACGAGAACGCCGCGGGGCATGATCTGGAAGGTTGCTTTGCACTTCAGCATATCCTTCGAGAATTAATAGAGAAAAAGAGATTGTCTTTCGAGGACAATCACCCAAATGTGAAGGACAATCCTCTACAAAGTCATGGTGGAGTAAATGACATAACCGAAGAAGGGGAAGAGTCTGAGATGAAGACAGTCACAGCGGTCTCTGAAGTAAAGATACCATGGGTGGAATTACATAAGAGGCTTGCTCAAGCATGGGTACTCAAAAGTTCTCATGAAGACTGTGAGGGATGTAGACTGAATCCACAAGGTTGTAACCTTGTGCAAGAGGATGTTTGATCGCTAATCAATCAGGGAATGCTGCAGATCAGTGGAAAAAAGAAGAAAGAAGATGTGGCAGTAATTGAGCCAATGTTCAACATGCCTGGAGAATCCAACAAGAGGGTAGTTTTCAAGAATAACAATGACAGAACAACCCACACCAAAGTTGGAGACAAATTTTAAGAGTTGGATATTTTTGATTGACCTTGGAGACAAAATGCATTCTCTTCGCTCGAAAATGCCACAAAGGTCAAGTCTACACCAACAAAGTGCATGTACCTCTGCATCCTCTCAATGTGATAACATCACCGTGGCCATTCGCAATGTGGGGCATAGACATGATTGGGGCAATAGAGGTCAAAGCATCCAACAGACATTGATTTATCCTTGTTGCGATTGGTTACTTCACCAAGTGGGTAGAAGCAGCATCATATGCGAACATAACCAAACAAGTGGTCGCCCGTTTCATCAAGAAAGAGATCATATGTCGGTACGGCATTCCTGACCAAATCATCATCGACAATCAGTCGAATTTGAATAACAAAATGATGAAATAACTTTGTGATAATTTCAAAATCAAACATCACAATTCTTCTCCGTACAGACCAAAAATTAATGGCGCTATCAAAGCTGCAAATAAGAACATCAAGAAAATAGTACAGAAGATGGTTGTAACCTATAAGGACTGGCATGAGATGTTACCATTTGGTTTACATGGGTACAGAATATCAGTGCGCACTTCGACAGGGGCAACCCCCTTTTCCTAGGTTTACGGGATGGACGCGATACTACCCATCGAGGTTAAGATACCTTCGTTAAGGATCTTAATGGAAGCTGAGCTTGAGGAATCCGAGTGGATAAAAGAGAGGTCCAATTCTCTAAATCTCATCGATGAATAGAGAATGATTGCCATGTGTCATAGTTAGATATACCAGCAAAAGATGAAAAGAGCTTTCGACAAGAAAGTCCGTCTTAAAGAATATAAGGAAGGAAAGCTTGTGCTCAGAAAAATCCTACCAACACAGAAAGATATGCGTGGTAAGTAGATGCCCAACTATGATGTCCCTTTTGTCGTAAAAACTGTCTTCTCTGGAGGATCTTTAATTCTTGAAACGATGGATGGTGAGCAACTCAAGTACCCCATCAATTCGGACGCAGTGAGAAAGTATTACGCATGGACAAAGAAGCCTAGAAAGGTGAATCAAGCCAAAAAAAAGCACCTCAGCAGGTTGGAAGCCGAAAGAACAATCTAGGAAAATGCAGGGGCAAAGCGTCATCAAAAGTGTTGAAGGAGATCATCATGCGCCATTCTCATCTGAAGCAGCAAAACATATGGACTACTAGTTAGTAGGGTCAGATCATTATTGGATTTTGTAACCCTTTTCTATTTGCCAGTTTTTTCAAATTTGTATTTGTTCCCGAGGCTTTACCATTTGTAAAAGTCCTCATCTATTAATGAAATAAAATTTCAGACTAATCATTGTTATGATCTATGTTTTTGTTATGCAACTATCACTTGTTCATTAATAATGATTTTTGAAAAGCAAAGTGTTTTGAAAAATTAAAATCTTCGTTTAAGAAAACTACGTTAACAGAACACGTCAAAACTCTAAAGGTGACATGACGGTATTAAACTACTCTCAGATTAGTAAAAAGCTTATTGTCATCTCTGGCCAAAGTTGCGCCCAACAGCGGCCCCGCCACTAAGTCAAGACACCTCTTCCGCAGGTTTGCAAAGGCAACGATTACTTCTAGAAGGTCGTTCCTCTCCCCCTAGAAGGAAGTTTCATCCAGATTAGTGACATCAGGACTCAGTGTGATGGGTTTCCTCCCTGTGTTTTGCTTTGCTTTTTTCCTTCTCCCTCGTGGGCCGGTCTACATATGCATTCACATCATATCATTAGCATACACATTTGTTTGCATGATTTGGTTTCTGTTTGTTTGGCTTTTGCCTTTGAAATCCTTTGGTCGTTACCAATCTTCTCGCTTCACTCTGTTTCCATGGGCTCACTTTGCGGTTGTTACCCTAACTTTGTCAAGTTTTTTGTGATAAAGGCTTATATCCCTAGAAGGCTAGTTGTGACTAGCAATATCTAACATTACCTGATGATTGACAAGATGATTAGTTGTTACTAATGCTTATCTCTGAGAATTAGGTCACCATCAACTTTGTTTAGTAAGTCCAGTAGTCACTGGCGTTGTTTTAAAATCTAATTGTTATTGGCATCCCTTGATTTGGTTGTCACCAATCTTTGAAAGTCCAGTGGTTACTGGCATTGTTAAAATCCAATTGTTATTGGTACTTTGGTTTGGTCGTCACCAATCCCCCATTTAAGATCAGTGGTTACTGGCATTGCTTAAATCCAATTGTTATTGGTATCCTGGATTTGGTTGTCACCGATCGTTGAAAGCCTAGTGGTTACTGGCATCGTTTAAGTCCAATTGTTATTTGTATTTGGCTCAGTTGTTACTGATTCCTCGTTGAAGTCCAGTGGTTACTGGCACCGCTTAAATCCAATTGTTATTGGTACCTCAATTTGGTTATCACCCACCTTTGTAAGTCCAATGGTTGCTGGAATTGCTTGAAATCCAATTATTATTGGTATCCCTAATTTAGTTGTCACCAATCTTTTCCAATCCTTGTAAGTCTAGTGGTCACTGGCATTGTGCGAAAATCCAATTGTTATTGGTATCATTGCTTTGGTTGTCACCATATTCCTTGAAAGTCTAGTTGTTACTAGCAACCCCAGAAAGTCCAGTAGTTACTGGCATCGCTTAAAACCAATTGTTATTGATAGGAAGTTCTGGTTGTCACCAGTATCCCCAACAGAGCTTTGGTATTCCCAGTCGAGTCTTGGAGATCTAGTAGTTACTAGCATCTCCGGTGTGTCTGGTCTTGTTTCTAGTCTTTTCCTAAAGCTCCCATTCGAACTCTTTGCTGTAGGAAGTTCCTTACTTGGCTTGCCCCCAATAAGGACCATGTCTCTGGTCTTTTTGCTTCCCCGTTCAGAATCTGAGTTTGTTGACTTTTGTCCCTCTACGTGGCTTCTCCCTCGATGCATTTCTCCGTTAGAATTTTCATTTCCCCGGTGGAGGTTTGTCTTTTTCCCCAATGAAGATTTGTCTTCCCTGGTGGAGTTCCCTGTATGGAAGATCCCCTTAGAATACATCATTAGTCATGTATGAACTATTTATTGTTATGCGTTGGGTCTTTCCCTAGTGTGTCGGGTCTCTTGTGAGTAGTCACTCGTTGTCTTGCCATTCTTTTATTTTTGCTCGTTGTTACAGTGAGAATCATGATACCAAGCTATTGATTAACTTGAATCTTAATTCTTAAATTCACAACCGGACTTTAATTTATCCAAAGGAAAGGTCTAAAGAAAGAAAGAACCTTTTGCGCGATGTAACAACAACGCTAAGAGATTCTGGGATCGGGGGTTGGTTATGCCTAGGGTAGGTATTTCACATCCTAAACATCTGTAGTACTCTACAGAAACCTTTTGTTGTTTGTATGCTAAGTTTGCTAAATGTTTGCTATGGATTGGGATTGGATAAAAGGTGTAGGTTAAGACCTAAAGATAGTTTCTAAGTTTTCCCGCAAAGACATCGCGTCCTCTGCCTATCACCTCACTAGGGATAAAGAACACTTGATTATGATCAAGGTTTAAAGGGGAACAAACATTACAATGCTTGTGTAGAGTTTAAGAAAACTCTCTATATCTACATTGAACACTCAAGAAAGGGGAGTAAGTAATCATCTCCATGATTCTTACATAGAGTTAACAAGCTCTATCTTAAGTTCTAATTAAAGTCTAATGGGTAGGTTCTAACTTAACTAAGGGTATAGATGACTTTACCAAGTCAAGGGAGGGTAATGAGCTATCTATGACCCAAAGGTCAATAGAGAGACTTTCCTTTGGAAGGGAAAAAAGGAGGCCACTTGGATGAGAACTAAAGAGTTTCATCACTTTGGGGAAATAAACTTAACAAAGCAATAATCATTCAAACATGATGAAGAGATATGGTTACAACCAAGAACAAGCAAGCATATTACAATAAGCAAGGATTTCAATCAGGATGAATGGTTACAACCAAAATAAGGTATAAGGATATCACAATATCATGGATTTCAAACAAGATAGATGGTCACAACCAAGAACATGCAAGCATATTACAATATCATGAAAGGGGTTCTTACATGACATATGAATAATTACAACCAAAATAAGGTGCAAAGATATCACAATATCATGAAGGGGTTCTTATAAGCACAAGAGGTGAAAACCAAAGACATATCTTGACAAAGATAAAGGTAACAACCAATGCAAACAAGTTATAACTTGATGGGGATTTTAAATGTTTGAAATGAATCAATTACAATGCTTACAAGCAAAAGTTTAGATCAAAATCACATACACAAAGGAGTTGACAAACAATGCTAACATCAAGTACAAAAATCAAACTCAAGACAAAGGAATCAAAGTTTTGAAAATGATTGGAAGAGAGGAAGGTAAAATCCCTAAAAAAAGAAGCATGATTTCCTCTTAGTGTAAAGTGCTTCTAAAATGAAAATTATAGAAATTTTTACATACCATATGAAAATATGCAACAAAACAAGACATTAGCAAAAAGAATCATTCAAAAATGATAAAAAAAAGAGAGGAAGTTGTGCTATTTTGAATTTTTAAAGAAAAAAAACAAACATTTTAGTAATTAAAATAAAGGGATGCGCTTGGGGGTGTTGAACCCACCATCTTGTGATTACAAGTTCAAAATTTCACCAATCCAACCAAGGGCGCACACATGATATTTGAAGGAAGAAGAGAGAGAAAATGTGAAAACATGAGAAATATGAAAAAAACCAAAAGAGTTGATCTCCACACGGATCGAACTCAGGTCAGGAAGCATGGCAAGGCAATTGAAAAGAAAGGCATAACCACTGGGGTGGCGATACATCTGTGTATTATGCCACACCAATAAATACTTATACTTAAACAAGCAAGCAAACTGGGCCAAGGCAAGACAAACAAGAACAAGCCAAGCAACATGAAAACGGTTTCATCATAACTTGATCAAAACACAACCAATTTTCACAAAATTTGGGTCTAAACCACTTGTTTTTTGAAGAGGATCATGATGGCATCATTAATTTTTCAAGATAAAGCACACAAATTAAAACACAATGGAAGATGCATTATGGCAGCTGTGATTCAAAACAGAGGTGATTAAGATCAGAGGAAGGTATGAACAAATTCTAAACATATATCCTATGGATTTCAGATGCAAAGATCATTCAAAAACAAACCAAAACAGAAACTGGCATGTGGACTGCAGCCATGTGTCGCTACTGCGAAAATCGGCGCCGGCCATGACAGAAGAGTCGCCACCGTGCGTTATTTATCCCAAAAGAGGGAAAGGAAACGCTCAGAGAAAACCTAACGCAAAGAGGGAAAGGAATGGTCATCGCAACCAAATCCTAGATTCGGGAGTCGGTTACGCAAGGGGAAGGTATTAGCACCCCTCACGTCCGTCGTACTCGACGGGATCCACGCTTGTTTTCTATCTAAAGGTGTGTTTATCTATCTACTCTAAAGGTCTGGTCTAAAAAAGAAAAGAAAATGGCTCGGCAATGTATCGCACTTTATGCCTACGTATTCCCATCTGGAACGAGAAATCAAAGTCAACGTAGTTCGCCTAACTACTGGAGAAGTGGGGAAGGTTGCTCGCCGGGATATCACATCTCGTGCCTACGTACTTTCATACGACATGAAAGATCAGAGCAAACGTAGTTCGGGCTACGGAAGACACAAGTTTGTCTGACAGTTTTTTATCTCCTTATGAAAGGGTTTTCCAGATTAAGGATCCAAGAGGACAAAAACAGAGTTTGAATGTTTGTTTGAATCTTTTACGAAAGAACTGTTTTAGGGTGTTCGGAATCTCCGTCGCACTAGAGACTATGACCTAGGAGTGAATGCTTTGCATGTCACCCAAAGGGTACCACACTAAACATCCAGATTACTGGAGAGAGACCCTCCACCAACCTTTTCCCATATAGCTTAAGGCTCGTAACGTACGACTTCAATTAACCTTATTACTGTATTTTTGAATTGTTTTGAGATGAGAAGAGAAAGACGCCCTAAAACTATGGTTGAAAGGGAATCTACCTACTGTTATCATGCATGGTTTAGAAACCTAATGTTTGTCATAATTCCCTCTTGCACATAGGAAATCAGAGATCCTAGGGGAAAACAGCAAAAGAAAGCAAGCAGTAAACAACAAATAGTAAAATGCATGCTATGTAATAGTACAAGCGAGGCAAGGGAGTCTGACTCAACCTCAAACCTAAGAAAACAACAGGCAAGGGGAGACAAGCTCCACCTCAAACCTAAAGGTAAAAAACTAAAGCAAATCGACAATACAGCAAAAGAAAAACAGAGGAAGCAGCCCAAGCAGCAGCAACAATCTTCTACAGACAACAACTTCAACCTTTAGCAGCAGCTCTTGTCAGCAAAGTTGAATTGACAGCAAAGTTGACAGCAAAGAGTCTTCATCTTCAAGTTAGCTCCTATCTTCAAGCTTCTTCAATTCTTCATCTTCACACTCTAGCAAACTCCACAAGAAGAGAAATCATCATTGAGATCAAATTACAATGCTAGGAAACCTGATGAAGACCAAAGGAATTCATCAGGAACCAACATGGGAAGGAAAGTGCATCCTCAAAAGTTGTACTCATTAAGGCATGCCACTCATCCCTGAAAAGGAGAGATGGGGCTTCCTTAAGAGGTCTTTGCATCATAGGATGAGGATAGAAGCAAACAATGCATTTTATTTTTGATGAAAGGAAAAGAACTAGTTCTAATGGTTCTTCCTAAAACCCTAATCCTATAAGCTTCTAAAAAGCTCCTAAAAGAGAAATAAAACTCCAAGCTAAGCTCCACAAGCCAATCCACAACAGCTACAAGATGTCCAGCACCTCCTCCAAAAAGGAAACCAAGCTCTTCAAGCTCAAAAGCCACCAACAAGATCAAACAAGGCAAGGCACCAAAGGCAACACCTACTTGTGAAATATATCTAAAATAGAAAACTAAGTGGTAAAAATCTAATTTCCTAAGGGAACATGCATGTTGTAACACTCTAGGGTTCAAATATCAGAGCCTAAATCAACTTCTAGGTCCACTTAATAAATCCTAAGTTGAAATGTGTCAAGACAAACCATAAGTTGGGAAGGCTCTAAACATATCACCTAAAACAGAACCTACAATTATTTAAAAAATATAATAAAAATCCTAAGGGAGCATGCACATCTAACCTACAATATACCCAAAAATCAAATTCAAAAACCAAACCAAATGATCAAACCAAAATCAACAAGACAGATAGGCAATTATGCAAAATAAAAGACATAACATAAAAAAGGAAAATGCAAATTAAATTGAAAAATGCAGAAAAATGCAATTTATTGATTCCAGAAAATCACAAATTGAAAGAGGAACATGGACATATTTTCAAAATATTTTTCTGATCAAAGATGAATTTATTATGTTTTTTGGAATCAATATGCATTTAAAATAAAACTAAAATGAATTAAAATAAACAGAAGCCAAGAAAAAACATGGACTGCTAGATTGGTAGACTGGTCAGTTGATCCAATGCTTGAGGGAGCGCCACCTCATTTAATGAAACGACAGCGTTTTGAGGGTCAGAAGTCAACAAAATCAAATAAAACGTGGCCGTTGGATGCGTGGAAGAAGTCATAGTTTCAGCGAGATCTGATGGTCCAAACTTCATCTCCTACCTTTGAATCCAAAACGGAGGGAACTCACAGGTGGTGGCCAGAAAAGACCTCCGATCATCTTCTCCGGCAAGGTGTTGGTTTCAGGTAGCCAAAATAAATCAAATCTTGTATCAAATTCATCAGAATTTCACAAGGATCTCAGATATCCTATTCATTTACTCTAGTTCTGGCTAGGTTTCAAATCACGATCCAAAGTTCAGATAACACCTCAAAATTGATCAACACCAAATTCAAATCTAAAACCATAGAAATGATCCTTACTCTTCCTACATTAACCTGATCTATCCAAATCATGTTAAATCCTTAAGATCAATTTAAACCGTGCTCAAACAGAAATCTCAAGTCAACTTAATTTGTCTCTAATTGCTCCAATCCTTAACCAGAAACGATCTACACTTCAACTAGATCCTAACCACATGCTCACTATGATCTACATCTTGCTATAATCAGTGGAATTTGGAAGTTTACATACCTGGTGTAGATCTGTTAACAGAGCTGTCTAGAGCTCGATTCAGCCTTCAAAACTTTCCAGAAACACTCAAGGATGCAAGAGGAAGCTAAAGAAACCTTCAATTTGATCTGAATTTGCTTAGAAATGAAAACACGATTTCAGTTTGCTTGCTTGCAACTCCAACTTCTATCTCTGCTTTCACCATGAAATGAGCTCCAACCTGAGTCTGAAATCAATGCAAGACTTATATAGAGTGTATTCATGGGCTTTAGGAGTCCAATTCAAGCCCAAACCAGTAGTTTCAATTTTCTGTTTTCCCTTCAAATTTCCCATGTGACAGTCGTGAATTTGGAAGTGTAGCTTGCTCTAGAAGCTTCCTTTCAATTGCAAAATGCCTTATGAACGAAATTGGACCAAAAGGACTGCTTGAAATGCCTTGGTAAGTGATTTGGCTATGTAACTTGCATATGAAGTAACAACATTGTAACTTGTGAAATTCTGCCCCAACTCAAAAAATCCAACAATCCCATTGTGTTTGAAATACCTTTTCTACTCAAAATGAGTATTTACTTGCCATGTTTTGGTCACTTAACCATTAATTTGAATTTCTCAACTTTAATCCCTTTAAAAACCTTCTTTTTTAAGCCATTTCAAACCAAATCTTGCCTCAAGCCAATTCAATGCATCATGAATGCTTAGTTAACCTAAAAATCACATTTTGAGTAAATTCCGTGTTGAACAAATCTTCATTTGAAGTGTGCAAGTTGGAGATTTTGACCTATGATTGAAAGTGGCCTATAATCTAACTTTCCCAAAATACCCATGAATTATAAACCTCATAATTGAGTTCTTCAAATCAGATGGAAGACTTATAATACAATTTGGAAAACTAAGATCATGAGGAACAACTTTCATGTTGGCCAAATATTTAGAAGAAACACCCTCCTAGGTCAAAAGTAGCTTGGAAGTCAGATGATATTCACAGACAAATTTCAGAGGCATCTGAGGACCTGTAACTTGTCTGGACCATAACTTGAGTTCTATAAATCCAATGGGGGACTTCTAGTACTCAAATTAAAGGTATGGAGATTCTCTAAAACTTCCATGTTTGCCAAAGATCCATTTGAAACTTTTATCTTGACTTATGTGGTCTTGAAGTTTGGCCCTAAACAGGGGCTTTTACACTAAAACCCTAATTTAGCAGCTTACCACACTCTTGACTCTTCTTGACTTTATCTTGGCACAACACCACAAATGTCTCAGCATATCATTTCATGGACTCCATGACCTAAAAGTAGGCTTTTATACCCTTCAATTGCACAGTTGACCTATGATTGACCCAGATGAAACCCTAATTGCTTGCACTTCAGTTGTGGCTCTTGCATTTAACACAATGACTTGATTGAGCTCTCCCATGGCCCTCTAGGCATTCCATGAGCTCCATACACATCCTCCTCTCATATTCAACACTTCACATCCCTCTGATGGTCTTCAATTGATCCTCAAGTTAGGAGAAAATCCACATGCAAGCATCTAAACTCTTAGGCACTCAAACCACCTCCTGATGACTTTGATAACTTCTCAAGCTTGAATAAGATCTCTAGCTAGGCTCCTCTTGATAAGAATCACACTTGATCCCCTTCTATATGAATGATATCATGATATGCAAATGATATAACTATGCAAATGTTATGCAATGAAACATACACCAAGTAAGAAAAGAGGTTGGGAAAATTTTGGCGTGCAACAGCTGCCCCTATTCAAACGGCTTGGACCCGACTGGGTGAAGAGCGAACGAATTTCAAACAATAGAGGTAGAAGACGGTTGAATACCAATAAACCCGGAAAATTTCCAACCACAGAAATAAACTGTGAACACTGCTTGGGGGTAACAACATCCGTTCCACTGAACCCAGTTGTTACGGCAACAACTGATCAATCATCTGATAAAAATTTTGATTTCAACATCAACCCCCTGTGTGACGCCACATGCATCGAATTAACTTTGCACGAAACAACTCCATCTACAACTAGACAAACTTCGTCAACACGAGGAGAGACTCCATCACCAAGGGTACAACTCTGTCCACAACTGGACCAAATTCGTCAACACGAGTAACAATCTTTGTCAATCACAGGTAACGACTCCGTCAACAAGGATAACAATCACTGTCAACACAGGTAACAATTCCGTCAACACGGATAGCAATCACTGTCAACACAGATAACAATTCTGTCAACACGGATAGCAATCACTGTTAACACAGGTAACAACTCCGTCAACATGGATAACAATCATTGTCAACACAGGTAACAATTCCGTCAACACGGATAGCAATCACTGTCAACACAGGTAACAATCCCATCAACACGGATAGCAATCACTGTCAACACAGGTAACAACTTCGTCAACACGGATAGAAATCACTGTCAACACAGGTAACAACTCTGTCAACACGGATAACAATCATTGTCAACACAAGTAACAATTCTGTCAACACGGATAGCAATCACTGTCAACACAGGTAACAATCCCGTCAACACGGATAGCAATCACTGTCAACACAGGTAACAACTCCGTCAACACGGATAGAAATCACTGTCAACACAGGTAACAACTCTGTCAACACGGATAACAATCATTGTCAACACAAGTAACAATTTCGTCAACACGGATAGCAATCACTGTCAACACAGGTAACAATTCCGTCAACACAGATAGCAATCACTGTCAACACAGGTAACAACTCCGTCAACATGGTGTTGCACCCTAAAATTTGCTCAACCTTATTCACTGGGTTTATGTTTCAATATCATTAGCATTTGCATATAGAGGCATGTACATAGACTAACCATCTGCATAGCATAAGCATAGAAAGTCATTCAACAGGGAACCAATCATTATTCTCATCTCTAGAGGCCTATCAAGAGGTTATTATCTTAATTCCATCTCATTCAAGTCATCAGAAAAGAATTTGAGAGCAGAGAGTTCAGCAGATCAAGCCCTGAGTCTGTCTCCTATCTGAGGGTATCTGAGGGTCAACAAGGGGGTTGTGAACTGTGAATGGAAGGCATGGAGAGCATCTAGACATCATGAGAGGACTTAGAAAGTCATTTGGAGAAGAAAACAAGTGGTTGAGGTGATCACAAGAATTGCAGTTGAAGACAGTCAACTAGGGTTTCATCTGGGTCAACCCTGGGTCAACCCTAGGTCAATTGACTGATTGAAAGGCATTAAGGGCTATTGGAGAGATGTGGGGTCCATCATTTGACATGGAGAATAAGGATATGTTGTTGTGCTAAGAAGAATTCAAGAGAAATCAAGGAGAAGAGGAGTCTCTAAATTAGGGTTTCTGTGTAAAATCCCCTAGTTTAGGTCAAGTTTCCAAGCAAGATAAGTCAAAATGCAAGCTTCAAATGGATCCTTTGCCAACATGAAACTTGTAGAGGATCTCAATACCTTTAATTTGAGTGGTGGAAGACATCAAGGAGATTTATAGAACTCAAGTTATGGTCCTTGCAAGTTACAGGTCATCTGAGGTATCTGAAATTTTATCTGTGAAAGTGACTTGACTTCCAAGCTATTTTTAACCCTCAAGGAGATTTCAAATGAATTTTTGGTCAACATAAGAATTGTTCCTCATTGTCTTAGATTTCTAGAATGGTATAGTATGCCTTCATATGATGTGTGGAACTCAACTTATGGTCTTGGCAAGCAAAGGGTATTTTGGTCATTTGTGAATTACAGGTCATTTTAACCTATGTCCAAAACTCATACAAGGAGGCCTCAAATGGAAAAACTTACTACATAAAACTTGCTCCAAATGACATTTTGAGTCTAGAAAGGTGACCATGAGAGATTGGAAATGTCCATAGCACAAGGTTTCAAAATTGGTGAATTTAATGAAGGAAAATGGCTTAAAAAATGGTATTTTTCATATCTTGGCCAAATGATGCAAAATTATAGGTCATTTTGAATGGAAAAGGCATTATAAAGACATTGGCTAAAGTGGAATTTTGAGCTTAGGTCATGATTTGTGAGTTATCCATGGTTGCTTGAATTAAAAGTAACATAATCCAAATTGAAAGGGAAAAGTGTAAGGGAAACTTCTCGAAGTTTCTAGGAGGTTCTAATGCAACCTATATATTCATGCAAGCTAGTTCATGCAAGGGTTGGTGCTCCCATTTGTCCAAAATCTCCATTTTCATCCATTTTCTCCTTCTTGTGTAAGCTTCTCAAATTCCCTCAATTTCTCACCAATCACCCTCATTCTTGATCTGAACCTCATCACTATCATCCATAGTTTGTAATTCACACATCCATTTGGCTGAATCAATCAAGGAGAGTGCCATACAAGTTTCATTCTTCAAGGTTCAAGAAATTGGAAGCATAAGATTCAGAGGGTTTGCACACGAGATATTGCATACAGAATTCATCCTTCAAGTCACTGAGCAGGTTTCAATCACTGCAAGCACCTAATTCAAGGAGTAACATAGCTGTTTTCTCACTTTGCACCAGGTTTGTTTTCTATTCAAATTGCTTAGTTTAGTTAGAGTTTTAGGGTTTTGATAGAGTAGAATGGTTAAGATAGGATAGAGGACTGTTTTGGATGAATTTGGTAAGGTTTCATGAAGATTGGATATGGTGCATCAAATCTGTTAGAGCATGTAATTGCTGATATAGGACACGAAGATGTGATTGGATTAGCATGCTGTGATCAGGATGAGTTGTAGGTTAGTTTAGGGTGATTTTTGCGAAGAATTGAAGCAGTTGTTGGCAGGTGATCATGGTGGATTCCATCTGGTATCACTATCGGGTTTGCTCTTTGAGTGAGTTTTAGAATGAGATAGCATCATAGATTTGGAGAGGGGGAAAAATGGATGAATTTTGGTTTTGGAAGGGAGTGATTTCATGGCGTATTGGAGGAGAATGATGAGCACGAAAGTCATGCATGGAGCTGGTTGTTTCTGAAACCCTAGAAGGAGTTTGGGGACGATGATGGATGGCCGTAGGATCCCTTGTTTGACCACGACCCCAATCTTAATCCAACGCTCCACATTTAAAGCTGAAACGGAGGGAAAGTTCAAAAGAAATGAAACGCAGCGTTTCATTAATTGGGGGGTTGGGCTCAGAGCGCTATCCACACCCCCCATTTTAATAAGCCCAATGCATTGAACGTGTTCTCCCTGCTATTCACACCTCCTCCATCTTATTTCTTTTTATTTTCTTTTATTTTCTTTAATTTTTTCATGCATCTTCTAAAAATCATATAAAATCTAAAAATCATTATTTTTAATTCATTCTTTTTACATATTTTTCTTTAGGATGTCTAGAAAATTATAAAAAATAAAAATTGCATTTTATTTTTTATTTGATATTTTTCCCATATTTTCTAAATAAATAACATTTTAAATGGTTTCATTTCATACATGATTTTATTAATTTTTGTTCTATTAGATACTTTCATATTTTTCATCCATTCTTTTTAGGTTGTTTAGGTTAGACATTGAACTTGTAGATTCAATTTAGTTCCCATTTTTAGAAATTAAACTTAGGTGCTTAGTGTAAGTGTGAATAACATGGATAAAATTAGGGTTTTAGGTGATGACTTAGGAGGCTTGATTCTTTCCTTTAGGACTTAGGGTTTGACTAGTTTAGTTATGGGACTATAGGGGCTATGGGTAGTTATTAGATCCCCTTAGAAAAAGTCAGGATTCCCCTACTGCTATTAATACTCTGTATATATCTGATTGACTGGTGTGGTGTGCCCTCTGGGGATTATTGCTTGCTTGCTTGGGTATTGGGATTGTCTGGGGACTTGGGAGAGCTGAAAACTTGAGGAGATGAAGACCATTGGAAGTCCAAAGATTGAAGATCATTTGTCAGAGTTGAGGAGGAGGTTCTTGCCAGCAGATGCTGAGGAGACTAGGGTTTAGGAGCTAGGCAGAGCTCTAGATTAGAAAGCTTGTTTCTCAAACATAGATGGCTTTGTTTGCCTCTATCCTTTCTCTATGATTCAAAGTCTCTTTCAAATATCCACCTCCTTCCTTTGGAAGGATCAGTGAATATATTTGAAAGATAGAACTTTTGAGAGGAAACTTTCTGGTTAATGTTAACAGTTAATGAACCACCCTTGGTAGGTAATTAACTGTCTAACATTCATTCACCTCATCTGATTGACTGATGTTCATCCTAGCCTGAGACATGAAGAAAAGCCATTGCAGATGGAAAACAGATGATCAAAGCCCTTGCCTGAAGATCCTGAAGATGGAGATTGATACTTGTTGAAGCCTGTAACTGAGTGGAGATTACTTGAAGTTAGATGTTGATTCAGAGCTGCTGATGCTGTTTCTTTTGCTGTTGTATTTCATTGCTGATGTATTGATTGGTTTTCTGGACTGTATTGTTTGCTGTTTACCCTGTTGGGTTGAAAGTGAAGCCTGTTCACTTTTGCCTATTGTTTTCTAGGTTCGAGGTTGAGTGGGACTCCCTTGCCTCGCTTGTGTTGTTGCATTCATGCATTTTACTGTTTTACTGTATATCTGATATTGTTTCTGTTCCCGTCTATTCCCTTAGGATCTCTGTTTCTCTCTACGCAAGAGAGGAGCATGATAGACATTAGGTTTTAACCCATGCATGATAACATTAGGTCAGTTTGATGCCCTTCGCAACTGTAGGTTAGAATTCTGTCTCTTTCTTTCTCAAAACAAACAGAAAAACACAATAAAATTTCAAACACAATAAAAGACATTTCTTCCGTAAAAGAATGTGAACTCATCAAAGCGTCATTTTTGTCCGCCGGGACTGCTAATCAAGAAAACCTTTCTCAGAAGGAATAAAATCAACCAAGACAAGCTTGTGTCGTACGTGGCCCGAACTACGTTTGCTCTGATCTTCCATGCAGTGTGGAAGTACGTAGGCATAGGATGCGATATCCTAGCGAGCAACCTTCCCCTCCTTTCCCGTAGGTAGGCGAACTACGTTGACTCTAATTTCTCGTTCCAGACGGGAATACGTAGGCATAAAGTGCGATACTTTGCCGAGTCATTTTTATTTTCAGTTTTATTTTCTTTTTAACCCTTGACCCATAGTTTAGATAGAATAACAATCCATACCCGAAAACAAGCGTGGATCCCGTCGAGTACGATGGACGTGAGGGGTGCTAATACCTTCCCCTTGCGTAACCGACTCCCGAATCCAGGTTTTGGTTGCGACGACCATACCTTTCCCGTGTTGTGCGAGGTTTACTCTGAGCGTTTCCTTTCCCTCCCGTGGGATAAATAACGCACGGTGGCGACTCTTCTGTTCAGCCGGCGCCGATTTTCGCAGTAGCGACAGCTGGCGACTCTGCTGGGGACCCAACGTCCCCCGGCTGCTAAGGACTGCGATAGTTCTTATGCATTTGGGATCCAATGTCCCTTAAGAGAGTCAATCCTAACGCTTGTTTTCCCATCGAGGATTTTGTATGGATTTATATTTCGGACCTTTATTTTCTGCATTATATATATTGATTGTTATTGCTGTATTGGGGGTGACGGGTGTTCTGATATTGAGAGATAAGCCGGACCTGGGCTTGAGTGCACCTAGAATTAGAGTAGAAAGTAGTGGGTGCGTGCCGGCTTTGCTTGCATTAGTGTCTTATGAAATCTACACTCGGACGAGGTTCTTCTGGTTGGCTTCTTTTTCTACCCTTTGGGTCGAAGGGGTTGTTGGTCAGCTGAATTGTCGACTCCGGGAACCGATCATTTGGAAGTTGGCTAAGTGAGGCCTCTTCAGGATTTGATGATGCCACTCCTTCTGGGAATCGTATCATCAACCCTGAAAGTCTGTGACGCCGACGACCGCATAGGATGCCATACCTTTGTCAGTTACTAGGACATCCACCTGTGAGAGGGTTTGGGGTTATGCAGGTAACTAGACCTTCAGACTACCGGTTATTTCTTGATCAGAGATCCTGGGTATTTATGGAGAGTTAGGAGGTCTGTCAGAGACCATTTGGAGAGGTGTTCTGAGGTCTGCCAGAGACCATTTGGAGATGTGTTCTGAGGTCTGTCAGAGACCAGTTGGAGAGTTCTGAGGTCTGTCAGAGACCAATTGGAGATGTGATTTGAGGTCTACCAGAGACCAGTTGGAGTTATGGTTTGAGGTCTGCCAGAGACCAGTACTGGAGCTTTGTTTTAGGTCTATCTGAGACCAGGGTTTGATGACTTCTGGATGGTCTATCTGAGACCTTTCTTGATTGGGTTCAGGCCATTCAGCTACAGCTTTGGTCCCTGTTGCATGTTACTTGCATTGCATTGCCTGCATATCCATTACCACTTGCATTCCACTAACGTGTGTCTGTGCTGCAGGTGCATTTGCATATTCCCCGGTTCTAGTGCCCAGACTTCTGAGTATTGATTATGGCTGGTTTGAGGAAGACAGTTGCGTATAAGCTGCCTTCACCTGATATTACCTCTTTGCTTGGTCTGATATCTCTCGCTGATGAGGAGGTTAGGAGGAGCTTCAGAATGAGTCATGGGAGATTACTGAGATTAGTCTGCAAGCCCACTGCTGATGAGATGAACGGGCTATACACCTTGATGCAGTTCTATGATCCCGCATTGAGATGTTTTACGTTTGCTGACTTCATTCTAGGGCCTACCATTGAAGAGTATGTGGAGTTTACTGAGCTTCCCGTGCAGAACAAGGTTCCCTTTATTCACTCTGCTGCTGAGCCCAAGTTGGAGGACTTAGCCAAAGCCTTGCATATGAATGCTGCTGAGTTGCTGGTGACTTCTTGGCTTGGGGTTCCCGGTTTCTCTCTAGATTTTCTGGTTGGCAAAGCTCAAGAGTACGCCAAGAACGGTTGTTGGGTGGTTTTCAATGCTATTTTGGCTTTATGCATTTATGGAATCGTGCTGTTTCCTAACTTGCCCAACTTTGTAGATCTGGATGCTTTCTATCTGTTCGCTGCAGGCAACCCAGTGCCAACGTTGATCGGAGACTTCTACCACTCATTGCACTACAAGAACGAAAACCGAAGGGGAAAAGTTGTGTACTGTTGTACTCCTCTATTGAATATGTGGTTCAAAAGTCATCTCCCCATGAAGGGACCATTTGTAGACAGTGCAACCTCAGCCAGTTGGTCAGAGCGCCTGATGAGGCTATATTCCGAAGATGTTGCGTGGTTTGATCGAGACCTGTTGGGATCTGAGCTCATCTTCAGTTGTTCTGGGTACCCTAATGTGCCGCTGATAGGAAGAAAAGGGTGTATCAATTACAACCCTTCTCTATTCATTCGTCAGTTCGGATATGCGCTGAAGAATCCACCGCAGGAGGAAGAAGTACAGGAATCTCTGTACTTCACAGGTGATGTGAAGGGGGAGTTATTAGCCAAGTTGCAACATGCCTGGACGCGTATTAACCGCAGAGGGAAGCCGTTGTTAGGAAAGAATGACTGTCAGGCCTATGCACCTTATAGAGTTTGGATTCAGGAGAGGGCTAGTCAGTTGAGGATGCCGTTTCCAGATGCACCAATTCTTGTTCCTATTCCGGTAGCAGAGCCAACCACCGTTTCTCGGGAAGCCTACGAGCAAGTTGTGAAAGAAAAAGAAGCCTTGTTGAAGATCAACGAAGGGTTAGAGCAGGAGCTAGCCCAAATACGCAGCGAGAAAAACAAGGCCGTCCATGCTTTCCAACAGCAGATTGAGCGAATAAACAGATTAGGTGCTGAGCTAGCTGAGGAGAGGAAGAAACGCGAACGTCTGGGGCAAGAGTTCAGAAGCTCCCATGACATGCTCGAATCCAAGAAGAAAGCGCTTGACATCGCTCACCGAGAGATCTCTTCCTGCAATAAGACTTGGAATGCCACGCTCACCAACAATAAGAAGAGAGAAGATAAGCTGAAGCAGCAAGTCTCCGACCTCGAAGAGAAGTTGAAGTCTAGCATTAAGAAGTGTGAGGAAGAAGTGATGACCCGGTATAGTGTCCAGCATGCACTGAACAAGGCAATCAAATGCAGAGATGAAGCGGTGTCTCAGAAGCGAAAGCTAGAAGATTGCTTCGGAGAAGCAACATGGGAAGAAACTGCTGAAGACGTGCGCCGTGTTCTTAAGAAGAGAAACCAACTTGTTGAAGGGCTGCTTGATCGACCAAGCCATCCAGAGACCAAGAAGTTGATAGAAGAGTACCAGACTTTTGGGAGGATTTGATCATTTCATATAGTAGTTTGTATGCTTTATTTGCATAGTGCTGACCATCACCAGGATTGTTGGTTGAGGTCATGCCTTCTTTGTACTCTCAGTGATATTGTACTCTCGGCTTATTGATTTTCCCTGCAATATATGAGGCTTTCTATGATTCAGCTCCGGTATTCCTATTGTCAACACTGTCACTGCACTGGCACCTTCACACTAGAACTGGGGGAATGAATTTCCCTAAAGCACAGACACATTGCATTGCATTCATATTCATATTGCATTACAGGTAATCTTTGAATAGTGTCTTATTTCCTGTTCTGTACCAGGTACTTTTCAGGATTGCAGATCAGCACCCGCACCGCTATTCTACCCGCACCAACTATCGAAGAATCATGGATCAAATGCAGAACGAGATGCAAGATGTGCGCGAGAAGCTCGCTCTCTTCATGCAGACCATGGAAGCTATTGCGAAAGGGCAGGAGAATTTGCAGGCCATGGTCCAGCCTCTGTTGGCCCGAAACGCTGGTCATGGTAATGAAGATCATCAGTCTGTACGGGTCGATACTGTTCATGGAGACGGTACTCCCACGCCGGTGGCTCCACCTGTAATCAATACACCTGCTGCTAATGTCAACAACGCTACCGCTGCTGTGACTGGTAACGTCGGAGTCGGAAATGAGACTGATGTCCATAATGTTGGGCTGGGTGATGTCAATTTGGGAGATAATCTAGGCGGCAACGGATTTGTCAATACTGGATTCGGATTCAATGATCAGGGATTCGATAATGCGGGGAAGTATGGCTTTAATGCTCAAGGCTTTGGGCAGGATGGTTATGGCGCGACCAACCAGGGTTACGGAGGCTTCGGAAACGGAAACGGTACTGGATTTATGGCTTTTGGTCCTGCTGGAGGTGTTAAAGGGTACGGCAACAGAGGCCGAGGTCCGGGGATGAATCAGATCAGAGCTGGACGTAATAATGGATATGATGGGTATGGGGCTGGAAATGGTATGTGGCAAGAAGATCAGCAGGAGGACGCCTTCTCTGGCGGAGGTTTCGAAGGGCCGATGGATGATTCCCAGAAGATTAGAATGCTGGAAGAGCAGATGAGGGGAGTCCTAAACCAAAGTGCTGTGGGTTTGGACATGGCCACAATGGGTTTGGTACCTGGCTTGAGGGTGCCAATTAAATTCAAAGCCCCTGCGTTTGATAAGTATAAAGGAGACACATGTCCGAAAGTGCATGTACGAGCTTACTACAGAAAGATGTCTGCATACTCAACTAATGAAAGAATGCTAATGCATTTCTTTCAGGATAGTCTGTCGGGCCCTTCCCTAGAGTGGTACATGGGGTTGGAGCCAACTGATATCAAGACGTGGAAGCAGTTAGCAGAGGCATTTGTAGCGCACTACAAGTATAACAGCGATTTGGCACCCAATCGGGTCCAGTTGGCTGGGTTGTCGCAAAAGAAGGGGGAGAGTTTTAAAGAGTACGCGCAAAGGTGGCGCGATATGGCTGCCAGGGTCCGTCCTCCTGTAGAAGATAAGGAAATGAATGACATGTTTGTCGGCACATTCACAGGCCTGTTTCATGATATGCTGTTTCACACGTCTCTGGCCAGTTTTTCAGACCTAATTCTGATGGGAGAAAAGATTGAACGTAACATCAAGCAAGGAAAGTTCCAAGTCGAGGAATCAATTGCATCTGGCAGTAATAGGAAAGCTTTTGGTGGGCGCCGTCAGGGCGAGGCGAGCGCAGTATTTGGAGGCCGAGGCCGGGGCCGAGGCAGGGGACGAGGTCAATATCGTCAGCCGCAGCAGGCGGCGAGTGTTACTATCCCGTATCAACAACAACCACTCCAGCAACAACCACCGGTTCAGCAACAGCCAATGCAGCAGCAGCAACCTCAACAGGGGGCACAGCAGGCACAGCGAAGATTCCAGGGTAGTAAACCGAGAAGAGTGTTTGAGAAGCCTCCCTCAACCTATGCCGATTTGTTGCAGACATTGTTGGGATTAAACCTGGTAGAGAAAAGAACTCTGGCACCGATAACAGGAGCTCCCCCGTTTGGTTACGACGCAAGTCGGCACTGTGAGTTTCATTCTGGGGCCCCGGGCCACGATATAGAAGGTTGTCATGCTTTTAAGCATGTTGTGCAGGATATTTTGGACAATAAGACTATCAATTTCGGAACGGCAGGTCCGAATATAGTGCAGAAACCCATGCCTAATCATGGGGCAAATGCCATTCTAACTGAGGAAGGGTTGAATCTGATTATGAAGGTTGAGGACTTGAAGACGCCGCTGAGCGAGATAAAGATCCCGTACGAGAACACAAAAGCAGTCCCATGGTCATATGAGTTAGAGGTGTATTGTGACGGGATAAAAATTGATGTTAATAAACAGCCAGTCGAGACTGTGGATAATGTTGTCGGCTCAGGAGGCATGACAAGGAGTGGTAGGATCTTTATATCCCCCGAAGTGGAGGCCGAAAGACTAGCGAAAGGAAAAGGGAAAGCAGTTGAGAATGTTCCGGTGCAAGCGAGTGAAAAAGAAGCAGCATCGAAGGATGTAGAAGAGTTCATGCGCTTGATTCGAAAAAGTGATTATAAGATTGTGGAGCATCTGCAGCAGACGCCGTCCAAAATATCTATCCTGTCATTGCTGTTGTGTTCGGAAGTCCACAGAAATGCTTTGCTGAAAGTCCTGGACACTTCTTTTGTACCCCAAGACGTCTCCGTAAATCAGCTAGAAGGAGTGTTGGCACATGTGAATGCAGGCCACAGTCTGGGATTTACTGATTTTGACTTGACTCCGAAAGGGAGAGATCATAATATGGCGCTACACGTATCTGTTGAGTGTAGAGGATCAGTAATGTCACACGTCTTGGTTGACACCGGGTCATCTTTGAATGTGCTGCCCAAGAAAGCGATGATGAAGTTGGATGTTAGAGGAATCTTGTGCACACCCAGCGATTTGGTAGTCAGAGCGTTTGACGACACGCGGAGAACAGTCTTTGGATCGATTACATTGCCTCTGCAGGTGGGGCCGGAGGTGTTTGCAACTGAGTTTTATATCATGGACATACAACCTGCGTACAGTTGCTTGCTTGGAAGACCCTGGATTCATGGGGCGGGGGCAGTCACGTCCACCCTGCATCAGAAGTTAAAATATATGGTCGGAGACAGCGTGGTCACCGTGTGCGGAGAGGAGGACATCCTGGTCAGCCATCTGTCGTCATTTAAATATGTGGAGGTCGACGGAGAGATCCACGAAACACCATGCCAGGCATTCGAAGGTTTGCGCATCAAGGACGAAGGTCCCAGGCCGAGCAAAGTGCCAGAGATAGCTGTCTCATTGTATAAGGAAGCTCAAGCCCTAGTAGAAGCAGGAGAAGCAAAGGGTTGGGGCAAAGTGCTGGACATTCCTGTGAAGATGGACCGGTTCGGGCTGGGGTACCAACCGTCGTCATCAACCCCTTCCGTGGGGGCACCCCGTTTCAGAAAGCCAATCACCATCTCTGCCAGTGGGGTGTGTCATGAAACTGTCAATGCTGCTTCGGAGTCTGATGAAGGAGACAGCGACTGTGATATGGATGCCTGGATTCAACCAAGCACGCCAGGACAAGGACTGTGCAACTGGTCTATTCAGGAGCTTGTTCCTGTGACTTTTAAACAGTAATGCTTTGCTTTATTAATTGTTGAACAATCTGATGTCTTGCCCGGGGCATCATGATTTGCTTAGGGCTGTGTTGTTATAAACATTGCGTGTTAATCATTAAATAAACGGCGTTTTTTCATGTGCAAATACTGTAATCCCTGTCTTTCCTGTTTTATATTTTTCAACAAAATGGCAACGTGGTTGTTCGCTTTATACGCATTTTGAAGCACTTAACCATTCTTTTGCAGGATAACATTTTCAGATGACATCTTTGAACCACCTATGACTCGTCCCGACTTCGAGCACCCGGTATTCCAGGCCGAAGAAGAGGTTGTCGAAGATAGCGACGTTCCTGAAGAACTGTCTTGGTTAGTGAAGCAAGAGGAAAGAGCCATTCTGCCTCACGACGAGGTCATCGAAATTATCAACTTGGGGTCGGAAGGGGTTGAGAAGAATGTTCGTATCGGAGCCGCACTACAGAGTGATATCAAGCGAAGACTGGTTGAAATGCTCCAAGAGTATAATGACGTATTCGCTTGGTCATATGAAGATATGCCGGGGCTTGATACAGATATGGTTGTACATTGCCTGCCACTGAAAGAAGATTGCCCGCCGGTCAAACAAAAGCTTCGTAGGACTCGACCAGATATGGCAATGAAGATCAAAGAGGAGGTTCAGAAACAGTGGGACGCTGGTTTCCTGGCTGTAACGAAGTATCCTTCATGGGTTGCCAACATCGTACCAGTGCCCAAGAAAGATGGCAAGGTTCGAATGTGCGTGGATTATAGAGATTTGAATAAAGCAAGCCCAAAAGACGATTTTCCACTTCCTCATATTGACGTGTTAGTTGATAACACTGCTCAATACTCTGTATTCTCCTTCATGGATGGCTTTTCAGGCTATAATCAGATTAAAATGGCGCCAGAGGATATGGAGAAGACCACTTTCATAACGCCTTGGGGAACATTTTGCTACAAAGTGATGCCCTTTGGTTTGAAAAATGCTAGGGCAACATATCAGCGTGCGATGACGACTCTTTTCCATGACATGATGCATAAAGAGATCGAAGTCTATGTTGACGATATGATTGCCAAATCCCAGACAGAGGAAGAGCATCTGGTGAATCTGTTGAAGTTATTTAAAAGGCTTAGGAAGTTCAGGCTGAGACTGAACCCTAACAAATGCACCTTCGGGGTGAGATCGGGTAAACTGCTGGGGTTTATCGTAAGCGAAAGAGGAATAGAGGTCGATCCTGCTAAAATAAAAGCAATTCAAGAGATGTCGACGCCTAAAACAGAGAAAGAGGTGTGCGGGTTTTTAGGGAGGTTGAACTACATTGCCCGGTTCATATCTCACCTGACTGCTACGTGTGAACCATTATTCAAGCTGTTGAAGAAAGATTAAGCTGTAACGTGGAACGAAAATTGTCAAAAGGCGTTCGACAAAATAAAGCAGTATTTGCAGGAGCCTCCTATTTTGATACCCCCGGTGGCAGGTAGACCCTTGATAATGTATTTGACGGTTCTTGAGGGAAGCATGGGTTGTGTTCTCGGTCAACACGACGAGACGGGGAGAAAAGAGCATGCGATCTATTACTTGAGTAAGAAATTTACAGACTGCGAATCTCGGTATTCAATGCTGGAGAAAACTTGTTGCGCGCTAGCCTGGGCCGCCAAGCGCTTGAGGCAGTACATGCTGAATCATACAACCATGCTCATCTCGAAGATGGATCCTATCAAATATGTGTTTGAAAAGCAGGCGTTGTCAGGGAGAATTGCCCGTTGGCAGATGGTCTTGACCGAATACGACATTCAATACGTCTCGCAAAAGGCTATAAAGGGGAGTGTGCTGTCTGAGTATCTGGCGGAGCAGCCTATTGAAGAGTACCAATCGATGAGGTTTGATTTTCCTGACGAGGATATCATGTATCTAAAGATGAAAGATTGTGAAGAGCCGTTGCCAGACGAGGGACCAGAGTTGGGTTCCAGATGGAAGATGATATTTGACGGAGCTGTGAATGCTTACGGTAGCGGAATAGGGGCAATCATCACCACGCCACACGGGTCGCACATCCCGTTTACTGCCCGACTGACCTTTGCTGTTACCAATAATGAGGCCGAATACGAAGCTTGTATAATGGGGCTTGAAGAAGCCATTGATTTGCGAATCAAGAACCTGGACGTATACGGAGACTCAGCTCTGGTCGTGAACCAGATCAAAGGGGAATGGGAGACACGGCAGCCCAATCTGATACACTACATGAACTATGCAAGGAGATTGTTGCCTTTCTTCGACAAAGTTGAATTGCATCACGTACCGCGGGCGGAAAATCAAATGGCTGACGCCCTCGCCACTTTGTCTTCCATGTACAAAGTCAACTTCTGGAATGAAGCTCCCCGAATCATTATCTCTCGGCTCGACAGGCCAGCCTATGTATTTGCTATTGACGAAGCATCTGACGATAAACCATGGTATTTCGATATCCTTAATTTCCTGAAAAATAAAGAATATCCGGCTGGGGCATCCAGTCAGGATCAGAAGACTCTCAGGAGATTAGCGGGTAATTTCTATTTGAATCCGGATGGCGTCTTATACAGAAGAAACCACGATTTGGTGTTGTTGTGTTGTGTAGACGAAAAAGAGGCAAAGCTTCTCATGGAGGAAATACACGAAGGTACCTTTGGTACGCATGCCGGTGGACATGCTATGACGAGAAAACTGCTGCGGGCAGGTTATTTTTGGCTGACCATGGAAAATGATTGTTTCAAGTTTGCGAGGAAGTGTCACAAGTGCCAAATCTATGCTGACAAGATCCACGTGCCTCCTAGTCCTCTCAATGTGATGTCATCGCCATGGCCATTCTCTATGTGGGGAATCGATATGATTGGAAAGATCGAGCCGACGGCTTCTAATGGGCACCGGTTCATTCTAGTAGCAATCAATTACTTCACCAAGTGGGTGGAAGCGGCGTCATACGCAAATGTAACGAAGCAAGTGGTGGCCAGATTCATCAAGAGAGATATCATTTGCCGATATGGGATTCCCGAGCGGATAATCACGGATAATGGTTCAAATCTGAACAACAAAATGATGAAGGAGCTCTGTCAGAATTTCAAGATCGAACATCACAACTCCTCCCCTTACCGACCCAAGATGAATGGCGCTGTTGAGGCGGCCAATAAAAATATCAAGAAGATTGTTCAGAAAATGGTGGTGACCTATAAGGATTGGCACGAGATGCTACCCTTTGCTTTGCACGGTTATCGTACGACGGTACGCACGTCAACCGGGGCAACTCCGTTCTCGTTGGTATACGGAATGGAAGCGGTATTACCATTGGAAGTTGAGATCCCTTCTCTGAGGATATTGCGAGACGTTCAGCTAGACGAGGCAGAATGGGTAACAAACAGATTGAACCAACTGAGCTTAATGGATGAGAAGAGGCTAGCTTCTCTAGCATACGGTCGTTTGTACCAGAGCCGAATGAAGAAAGCGTACGACAAGAAGATACATCCGCGAAGCTTTCAGACGGGCGACCTTGTGCTGAAGAGAATTCTCCCGCCGCAAGCAGATCACAGGGGTAAGTGGACCCCCAACTACGAAGGGCCATACGTTGTCAGGAAAGTCTTTTCAGGAGGAGCGTTGTTGTTGTCTACTATGGACGGAGAAGACTTCACGTCGCCTGTGAATTCGGACGCAGTTAAAAAATACTTTGCTTGAAATAGACCCGCTGGACAGAAAAAAGAGAGTCCAGGCAAAAATGGGGCATCCTGGCGAACCAAAAACAGAATGAAAGGTTCGGGCAAAAATTAGGGATAAAATTGAAAAAATGTACACCCGCGAGGTTGAAAACCTACACTGGGCGGCTTCGGCAAAAAAGGGTATCCCGGTGAACTGAAAACCCGTAAAGGGCGGTTCACGCAAAAGTTAGGGATTTGAAAAGCAAATGACTGCAGTCCGAATTTGATAAGTGCAATGAGCATCAATGCGGGAGAATATATTTGAGGAGCCAGTTATCGGATACAATCTTTTCAGAAGTGGGGATACCGGGAAAGCATTAGGGTCGGGCGAGTCATGGGAGGATCAGATCGTGGTGTTCATCTGCACCCCGTTGCCGACATGTGTACGAATTTGAGTTGTCAATATTTATGCTTCTTGTGCATACTTGTATACTTGTATATCTGCTTTGTGTAGCTTCCTCATTTCAGGAGTTACCCCCCGTGTACAAAACTCCGCCCATTCAGGGGCCCAATCAATAAAATACGTTATTCAGTACTTAACACTGTTCTTTACTGTTTTGTGCATGATTAACGCCCAAGTTTGATGAAACTAGCATGAGTATAACGCCACTGGCCCTTGCCAACAGTTGCTAAAGCTTTGAATTAACTGAAAATAACGTCACTAACTTGAGTTGATTTGGTTGCATAGGCTTGTCTTGTCTTGTTTGTGTTGTTGCAGGTTTCATAACCGTATGAGGAAGATGATCGAAAGATTGCAATAACGAAAGACTCAGCCTTCGCGCAGGTCATGCAGGTTCTTCCTGAAGGAGGATCGAACTCTCTAGCTAAGCGTAGCGTGTGCAAAAAAGGACTGACGATTCCAAGATCGTAAGGCTGTATTCAGACAGGTTCAAATTTCCCCGCAGGGTCATTCACTCTTCCCCCCGGCAGAGTCAGTGGATTTCCCCCCCCAGCGGAGTTCTCTCCTTTCAGCAAATGTTTTTTCCTCCCAGTGGAACTCGAAGATCAAGGCTCTCCCCGGCAGAGCTGGTGGTGGGTCCTGTCATTTATTTTGTCAAGGATACCGTGTAATATCAGTCCACTCTCCAGCAGAGAAGTCCAATCATACTTGGCATACCTGCTATTCCTCAGCAAAATTATATTCCCCAGCAGGGAGTTACCTCAACAGGGTGTTTGGTTCGAGCTCCCAACTTCCCAGCATGGTTGACTTCACCCTTCTAGCATTTATTTTGCTGAAGCAGTTTCGGTACTCTAGCAGTTCAGGTGGAGAGAACTCCTGCTCAAATGAACTACCAAATACTCAAGATCTCATCCAATGATAATGTCAGTTTCGACAGTATTCCCCACAGAGTTACCAGGATAAGGTTCTCTTTATTTCCAAGCAGAGTTATTTGTCATCAAAAGGCTTCATGAATCAGAATTTCAGAAGTTGCCTCCGGGCATCAGAACAGGCATCCGGTAGTTTGGTTCCCAGATATCCCCAGTAAAGTCCGCCCCAAAGTCGCTGTCACGTTGGTGCTAAGAGGTTTGTGGGTGGGGATCAATGGAGAACTAAGTCCTGACGTGGACAATTTATTCCTACATTGACGGGATTTCTTCAGAAGTGGACGTCCTAACGTGGACAGGTTTATTTCCCCGGGTTCGTGAAGTGTGTTAGTCCTAACGTGGGCAGATTCGGGTTCTCGAATTGGTGGAATGGGAGGTTATGACGTTGACAAAAGGTGATTACTCTTTGTGTTGGTGTCCTGACATGGACCAGTTCCTCTCAGCAATTATCTTTCTTCGTGTTGGCAAAGCATGGGTCCTGACGTGGACAGATCAGACAAGGGTGTGAGTCCTTACGTGGACAAGTCTTATTTCCTCAGCAGGTCGAAGATGCCTGAGTCCTGACATGGACAAATCAAGACGAAAGAGGGGTCCTGACGTGGACAAGTCTATTCCTTACATGGGAAAAGAGGTCAATTCCTGACGTGGAAAAGAAGTTTATTCCTTACGGGGAAAGATGAAATTCCTTACGAGGAAAAATGGGTTTCCTTACGCGGAAAGATTGAGTCCTCACACGGACATATCGAGATTGATTCCTGACGTGGAAAGAAAGAGATAGATTCCTTACGTGGAAAAATTGGGGTCCTTACGTGGACAGATTCAAGAAAAGTTGATTCCTGACGTGGAAGAATGATGTACGCCTTACGTGGAAAGGTGAGTCCTAACGGGGACAGATTCAGAACCAAAGGTGATTTCCTTACGTGGAAAGAGTGGGGTCCTGACAGGGACATGTCAAGTGGTATTGGAGTCCTTACATGGATAGGTCGATATAGAAAGAAGATTGATTCCTGACGTGGAAAGATGGCAAGTGTAGTCCTGACGTGGACAGATTCAGGAAGGTTGGAGTCCTCACGTGGACAGATTGAGAATTGAATTCCTTACGTAGAAGAAAATTGGCTTCCTTACGTGGAAAGAAGACGTGGTTCCTTACGAGGAAGGAGGGAGTCCTAACGTGGACGGGTCCAGACGAGGTTATTCCTAACGTGGAAGAGTGTTATTCCTAATGGGGACGATTCAGTTTATGGAAAGGTAGACAAATTATTCCCCAGCGGAGTTGCCGAGATTTTCTGGGTTAACAGCAAGCGGAGTCCTAACGTGGACAGGTTTTAGTCGAGCTCTCTTTGTGTTGACAGCAGATAGAGTCCTGACGTGGACAAGCAAAGGACGAAGTTTCCGATAATTCAACCTTTTTCAGGATGATGGGAAGAATCCCCAGCACGGTCGCACGAGATCAGGGAGAGGCTGCAAACAGTCATATCCAGGCAGTGGATGTCGTTACCCCAAGCAGGGGTGCAATTTATTTCTGCGGTTGGCAAATTTTCGGGTTTCTTAGTATTCAACCGTCTCGTACCGCGAATGTCTGAAGGCTCCGGGCTCTTCACCCAATCGGGTTCAAGTCGCTTGAATAGGGGCAGCTGTTGCACCCTAAAATTTGCTCAACCTTATTCACTGGGTTTATGTTTCAATATCATTAGCATTTGCATATAGAGGCATGTACATAGACTAACCATCTGCATAGCATAAGCATAGCAAGTCATTCAACAGGGAACCAATAATTATTCTCATCTCTAGAGGCCTATCAAGAGGTTATTATCTTAATTCCATCTCATTCAAGTCATCAGAAAAGAATTTGAGAGCAGAGAGTTCAGCAGATCAAGCCCTGAGTCTGTCTCCTATCTGAGGGTATCTGAGGGTCAACAAGGGGGTTGTGAACTGTGAATGGAAGGCATGGAGAGCATCTAGACATCATGAGAGGACTTAGAAAGTCATTTGGAGAAGAAAACAAGTGGTTGAGGTGATCACAAGAATTGCAGTTGAAGACAGTCAACTAGGGTTTCATCTGGGTCAACCCTGGGTCAACCCTAGGTCAATTGACTGATTGAAAGGCATTAAGGGCTATTGGAGAGATGTGGGGTCCATCATTTGACATGGAGAATAAGGATATGTTGTTGTGCTAAGAAGAATTCAAGAGAAATCAAGGAGAAGAGGAGTCTCTAAATTAGGGTTTCTGTGTAAAATCCCCTAGTTTAGGTCAAGTTTCCAAGCAAGATAAGTCAAAATGCAAGCTTCAAATGGATCCTTGGCCAACATGAAACTTGTAGAGGATCTCAAGACCTTTAATTTGAGTGGTGGAAGACATCAAGGAGATTTATAGAACTCAAGTTATGGTCCTTGCAAGTTACAGGTCATCTGAGGTATCTGAAATTTTGTCTGTGAAAGTGACTTGACTTCCAAGCTATTTTTAACCCTCAAGGAGATTTCAAATGAATTTTTGGTCAACATAAGAATTGTTCCTCATTGTCTTAGCTTTCTAGAATGGTATAGTATGCCTTCATATGATGTGTGGAACTCAACTTATGGTCTTGGCAAGCAAAGGGTATTTTGGTCATTTGTGAATTACAGGTCATTTTAACCTATGTCCAAAACTCATACAAGGAGGCCTCAAATGGAAAAACTTACAACATCAAACTTGCTCCAAATGACATTTTGAGTCTAGAAATGTGACCATGAGAGATTGGAAATGTCCATAGCACAAGGTTTCAAAATTGGTGAATTTAATGAAGGAAAATGGCTTAAAAAATGGTATTTTTCATATCTTGGCCAAATGATGCAAAATTATAGGTCATTTTGAATGGAAAAGGCATTCTAAAGACATTGGATAAAGTGGAATTTTGAGCTTAGGTCATGATTTGTGAGTTATCCATGGTTGCTTGAATTTAAAGTAACATAATCCAAATTGAAAGGGAAAAGTGTAAGGGAAACTTCTCCAAGTTTCTAGGAGGTTCTAATGCAACCTATATATTCATGCAAGCTGGTTCATGCAAGGGTTGGTGCTCCCATTTGTCCAAAATCTCCATTTTCATCCATTTTCTCCTTCTTGTGTAAGCTTCTCAAATTCCCTCAATTTCTCACCAATCACCCTCATTCTTGATCTGAACCTCATCACTATCATCCATAGTTTGTAATTCACACATCCATTTGGCTGAATCAATCAAGGAGAGTGCCATACAAGTTTCATTCTTCAAGGTTCAAGAAATTGGAAGCATAAGATTCAGAGGGTTTGCACACGAGATATTGCATACAGAATTCATCCTTCAAGTCACTGAGCAGGTTTCAATCACTGCAAGCACCTAATTCAAGGAGTAACATAGCTGTTTTCTCACTTTGCACCAGGTTTGTTTTCTATTCAAATTGCTTAGTTTAGTTAGAGTTTTAGGGTTTTGATAGAGTAGAATGGTTAAGATAGGATAGAGGACTGTTTTGGATGAATTTGGTAAGGTTTCATGAAGATTGGATATGGTGCATCAAATCTGTTAGAGCATGTAATTGCTGATATAGGACACAAAGATGTGATTGGATTAGCATGCTGTGATCAGGATGAGTTGTAGGTTAGTTTAGGGTGATTTTTGTGAAGAATTGAAGCAGTTGTTGGCAGGTGATCATGGTGGATTCCATCTGGTATCACTATCGGGTTTGCTCTTTGAGTGAGTTTTAGAATGAGATAGCATCATAGATTTGGAGAGGGGGAAAAATGGATGAATTTTGGTTTTGGAAGGGAGTGATTTCATGGCGTATTGGAGGAGAATGATGAGCACGAAAGTCATGCATGGAGCTGGTTGTTTCTGAAACCCTAGAAGGAGTTTGGGGACGATGATGGATGGCCGTAGGATCCCTTGTTTGACCACGACCCCAATCTTAATCCAACGCTCCACATTTAAAGCTGAAACGGAGGGAAAGTTCAAAAGAAATGAAACGCAGCGTTTCATTAATTGGGGGGTTGGGCTCAGAGCGCTATCCACACCCCCCATTTTAATAAGCCCAATGCATTGAACGTGTTCTCCCTGCTATTCACACCTCCTCCATCTTATTTCTTTTTATTTTCTTTTATTTTCTTTAATTTTTTCATGCATCTTCTAAAAATCATATAAAATCTAAAAATCATTATTTTTAATTCATTCTTTTTACATATTTTTCTTTAGGATGTCTAGAAAATTATAAAAAATAAAAATTGCATTTTATTTTTTATTTGATATTTTTCCCATATTTTCTAAATAAATAACATTTTAAATGGTTTCATTTCATACATGATTTTATTAATTTTTGTTCTATTAGATACTTTCATATTTTTCATCCATTCTTTTTAGGTTGTTTAGGTTAGACATTGAACTTGTAGATTCAATTTAGTTCCCATTTTTAGAAATTAAACTTAGGTGCTTAGTGTAAGTGTGAATAACATGGATAAAATTAGGGTTTTAGGTGATGACTTAGGAGGCTTGATTCTTTCCTTTAGGACTTAGGGTTTGACTAGTTTAGTTATGGGACTATAGGGGCTATGGGTAGTTATTAGATCCCCTTAGAAAAAGTCAGGATTCCCCTACTGCTATTAATACTCTGTATATATCTGATTGACTGGTGTGGTGTGCCCTCTGGGGATTATTGCTTGCTTGCTTGGGTATTGGGATTGTCTGGGGACTTGGGAGAGCTGAAAACTTGAGGAGATGAAGACCATTGGAAGTCCAGAGATTGAAGATCATTTGTCAGAGTTGAGGAGGAGGTTCTTGCCAGCAGATGCTGAGGAGACTAGGGTTTAGGAGCTAGGCAGAGCTCTAGATTAGAAAGCTTGTTTCTCAAACATAGATGGCTTTGTTTGCCTCTATCCTTTCTCTATGATTCAAAGTCTCTTTCAAATATCCACCTCCTTCCTTTGGAAGGATCAGTGAATATATTTGAAAGATAGAACTTTTGAGAGGAAACTTTCTGGTTAATGTTAACAGTTAATGAACCACCCTTGGTAGGTAATTAACTGTCTAACATTCATTCACCTCATCTGATTGACTGATGTTCATCCTAGCCTGAGACATGAAGAAAAGCCATTGCAGATGGAAAACAGATGATCAAAGCCCTTGCCTGAAGATCCTGAAGATGGAGATTGATACTTGTTGAAGCCTGTAACTGAGTGGAGATTACTTGAAGTTAGATGTTGATTCAGAGCTGCTGATGCTGTTTCTTTTGCTGTTGTATTTCATTGCTGATGTATTGATTGGTTTTCTGGACTGTATTGTTTGCTGTTTACCCTGTTGGGTTGAAAGTGAAGCCTGTTCACTTTTGCCTATTGTTTTCTAGGTTCGAGGTTGAGTGGGACTCCCTTGCCTCGCTTGTGTTGTTGCATTCATGCATTTTACTGTTTTACTGTATATCTGATATTGTTTCTGTTCCCGTCTATTCCCTTAGGATCTCTGTTTCTCTCTGCGCAAGAGAGGAGCATGATAGACATTAGGTCTTAACCCATGCATGATAACATTAGGTCAGTTTGATTCCCTTCGCAACTGTAGGTTAGAATTCTGTCTCTTTCTTTCTCAAAACAAACAGAAAAACACAATAAAATTTCAAACACAATAAAAGACATTTCTTCCGTAAAAGAATGTGAACTCATCAAAGCGTCATTTTTGTCCGCCGGGACTGCTAATCAAGAAAACCTTTCTCAGAAGGAATAAAATCAACCAAGACAAGCTTGTGTCGTACGTGGCCCAAACTACGTTTGCTCTGATCTTCCATGCAGTGTGGAAGTACGTAGGCATAGGATGCGATATCCTAGCGAGCAACCTTCCCCTCCTTTCCCGTAGGTAGGCGAACTACGTTGACTCTGATTTCTCGTTCCAGACGGGAATACGTAGGCATAAAGTGCGATACTTTGCCGAGTCATTTTTATTTTCAGTTTTATTTTCTTTTTAACCCTTGACCCATAGTTTAGATAGAATAACAATCCATACCCGAAAACAAGCGTGGATCCCGTCGAGTACGACGGACGTGAGGGGTGCTAATACCTTCCCCTTGCGTAACCGACTCCCGAATCCAGGTTTTGGTTGCGACGACCATACCTTTCCCGTGTTGTGCGAGGTTTACTCTGAGCGTTTCCTTTCCCTCCCGTGGGATAAATAACGCACGGTGGCGACTCTTCTGTTCAGCCGGCGCCGATTTTCGCAGTAGCGACACATGGATAGCAATCACTGTCAACACAAGTAACAACTCTGTCAACACGGATAACAATCACTGTCAACACAGGTAACAACTCCGTCAACACGGATAATAATCACTGTCAACACAGGTAACAATTCCATCAACACAGATAACAATCATTGTCAACACAGGTAACAACTCCGTCAACACGGATAACAATCACTGTCATCACAAGTAAAAATTTCGTCAACACGGATAACAATCACTGTCAACACAGGTAACAGTTTCAAGATTTTCAAAACTGTTGTACATCAGTCTAAAGAATACTTTGCTGGGGAATACGAGAAACCTAACCAAACAACTCTGTGGGGAAAAATGTAACAACCCAATTTCGGTTTAACTAATTAATTTAGTTATTGGAATTATTTTAATTATGGGATAGTGTGATAATATGTTAAGTCTACATATTATGCTATTTTATCATTGTAGAGTTTTGGAAAGTTTAGTGGGAAATATTTCGGACAGTCTCAATTAATGGTTAAGTGGATGGTTTATGGAAATTGATTGGAATAATAGGTGTATTGGAGGAAATAGAATGGAAAGAAATATAAAGGATAGAAATAGAAAGAAAAGATATAAGAGAAAAGGAGGAAAGAAAAGAAAGGGAGAAGAAGGAAAAAGGAAGAGAAAAGAGAAGAAGAAGAGGAAAAGAGTGGAATCATCAAGAGCGACTCAAAGCTTCGATTAATCCAAGGTAAGGGTGTGAAATCTTACTATCTTAATCATTGTGTATGATTGTGTATGTGTGTGGATGAGTTTGGTTGTTTTCCAACCTTGTTTCCATTTAGGTCGAAATGATAGAAATCGATAGAAGCCGATGTTCGGACGGTTAGAATCGAGAATAACTTTCGTAGCTTAGTCGGGATATGTTAGACTAAGGCCACTGGAACAACTTTGGATTTAATCGGGTGATTTTGGTGGGTTTGGAAGTGCTAGAGCAGAACTGAATGTTGCTGTTCGTAGGCGACTCGCTAGCAGCTCGCTAGGCGAGCACGCAGCGAACGACTCGCTAGCAGCTCGCTAGGCGAGTGCGTAGCGAATGGTCCCAGACTTGGGACAGTGGTGTTTTGGTCTCCTTTGCTGGCAGCGAATGACTCGCTGGGGGGTTCGCTGTGGCGAACGAGGTAGCGAACGAAGTCTGTAGCTTCTATTCTTGCTCGCTAGCAGTTCGCTAGGCGAGATGGTGACGAACGTTTGCTAGCAGCTCGCTAGGCGAGCGTGTAGCGAACGTAGCAGGATGAGTTTTCCCTGTTGTGTGGTGCTGTCGTGGCTTGGGGTTTCGGTTGCGATTGACCCTCCTTTGATTTAATAGCTTATCTGTTGGTTGTGATGTGCTGTGGGTAGCCGTAAGGCGTAGGAATATGATTTTGAATCGTGGCATTTGGGCAAATTATGCATTATATAGAATTGAATAAAATGCATGGCAATGGTGATGAATGAAGAATATAATACATATTGTGAGTGCATGATAATAGTACGTGTTGATGTGTGAAGAATGCATGATAATATATTTGCGAATATGTATGCATTTGGTTATATTTGATCCCGTGTAGGATCTGCCGAACCTCGCTTGATGCGATGGTTATATTTGATCCCATGTAGGATCTGCAGAACCTCGCTTAATGCGATGGTTATATTTGATCCCGTGTAGGATCTGCAGAACCTCGCTTGATGCAATGGTTATATTTGATCCCGTGTAGGATCTGCAGAACCTCGCTTGATGTGATGGTTATATTTGATCCCGTGTAGGATCTGCAGAACCTCGCTTGATGCGATGGTTATATTTGATCCCGTGTAGGATCTGCAGAACCTCGCTTGATGCGATGGTTATATTTGATCCCGTGTAGGATCTGCAGAACCTCGCTTGATGTGATGGTTATATTTGATCCCGTGTAGGATCTGCAGAACCTCGCTTGATGCGATGGTTATATTTGATCCCGTGTAGGATCTGCAGAACCTCGCTTGATGCGATGGTTATATTTGATCCCGTGTAGGATCTGCAGAACCTCGCTTGATGCGATGGTTATATTTGATCCCGTGTAGGATCTGCAGAACCTCGCTTGATGCGATGGTTATATTTGATCCCTTGGAGGATTTGCAGAACCTCGCTTGATGCGATGGTTATATTTGATCCCTTGGAGGATTTGCAGAACCTCGCTTGATGCGACGGTTATATAGTGATTCCTAGGAAAATCTGATGAGTTATAGTGTAATCGTATAAGTGCGAGAGGAGTGAATTCTAAGAGAATCTGACGGACGAATGAGTCGGTACCGTGGTTGTAGCTGCATAGGGTCGAGGTGTCGGCCTCTATGAGTGCATTATCGTCTTCATGTGATGAATAAGAAGTGATGCTTGAGAATGTATTAGTGTATGTATATATATATATATATATAAATATTTATTGCGTATGGTAAATATGAGAATGAGGTCGATGTATAAGTAGAGAGATTCTACTCACTAGGGTAGAACGATGATGCGTCGTTCCTAGTGAGGTAGTTACCAGGGTAGAATGGCCGAGATGTTGTTCCCGGTAGAGCATGAGCGACGTACCCATAGTCCGGAAAAGAGGATTGAGGGTAGTGAATGAGTCTTATATGGATCGTATGGTATGATCGCGATTGTCATATGTAAATATGCTTATGTGCAGGAATTGATGAGATGCGTTAGCAAATAAATAAATGTGAAAGATATTGACCGATGAATAGACGGTTAAGTGTGAGCGATTATGTCTATGTGTATTTGCTGCGGTGAGAATCTATGGTTATGAATTGTAGTGAATAGGTATGAGGTATAGGCATTCGGTACTTGTACATATATATATATATATATATATATATATATATATATATATATATATATATATATATATATATATATATATATATATATATATATATATATATATATATATATATATATATATATATATATATATATATATATATATATATATATATATATATATATATATATATATATATATATATATATATATATATATATATATATATATATATATATATATATATATATATATATATATATATATATATATATATATATATATATATATATATATATATATATATATATATATATATATATATATATATATATATATATCTTATCCCTTGATTATTATGATAATGTTTCTCACCCTTCTGTTGTTTTATAATGCCCTACGAGGCATTGCAGATTAGGATTCGCTGGAGGTTTCCTTTGGAGTATAGTTCCTTTCCCTCGTGTCGGTCGCTCTGATATGTAACTTTGGGTAGATAGGCTTGTAGAATGTCTTAATGATGTTTTGTTTGTATGGGAATGAAGTTGTGAACAACCAGATGACATGTAATTACGTTTTGTCATGTCTTAAGTGAATATATATATGTTTTAGTCTTCCGCTTTAAGAGAAAACATGAATATGTAATTTCGAAGCATCATGCGTTTATTTTTAGTTGAGATTTACCCCTTTTGAGTTAATTCTTTTTTTAACATCAATATTCATGTGGTCGTTTCGTGAGCATTGTGACGCACTTCTTTTATACCTTAATGTAAATACACTTTGATGAAAATAAGAACACTTGTATTCGTGACTATATGATTTGATATGTGATTATTTTGGGGTATAGAAAGGGGGTGTTACAAAAAACTCTACTGGGGAAATCACTAGTGATAACTCCAAAAGTTTAAGCCATGAAATCTTTTAACGCTGACGTAACAGCAACCTGAGAACAATTCCGCTGGGGAAGAAGAGAAACTTAACCAAGCAACTCTGTTAAGGAAACATGCGATGGGACGAACATTATCATCACCTATCTCACGCCGAGAATTTGAATATCTAGAAATCCTTCCGAGCAAGAATCTCACTCCTCTACAGGGAATAACACCTGAAAACAAAGAGGTAACCGACCTGGCTTACGTTTCAAAATGCGTATGTTTGACAATGGCGTAATGCTCCATACGGCATGGAAATGCTACGCGTTTGGGTAGATGCAAATATGATGATATATGCACAATGCAAAGATGCCAAAAGGCGCTTCAGCAAAATAAATGCTGAAAGCAAGACCAAATCCGCTGGGGATAAACAGGTATCACAAAGTATTCCAGCAAAATAAATGCCGGGAGCCAAGTCAACTCTGTCAGGGAAAGACCAAACATCACAAAATTATTCCAGCAAAATAAATGCTGGAAAGGTGAGAACAACTTCTACTGGAAGGCAGAAAACAAACCCTGCTGGGAACAGCTCACAAACTCGGAGTTACGAACTCTGCTAAGGATGATCATCCTGACGAAAGAATGACAACCTGCTGGGGAGAAGGAAAAATAGTCCTGCGCGAGGATAATCCATCTGAACCTAAGACGACCTGGTTACATTCTGCGGGAGTTAACAATGCTGGGGATTGATTGTGTACATACTCATTGTTGGGAATGCACCTTCTGTTGGGGACATCAAGATCCATTGAGGATACTCTCTTGGCAGCTTTCCTAGGGATACTCTTTTGGGAAGGACAACCCCACATCCAGTAGGGATAAGTGCCATCTCAACTTTCTCTGAGGTAAGACGTGACTTCCATCTGCGGAGGAGTAATACAATCACTATGTCACGGGACTCTGGTTGGGGAAACACAAATTCCCTGACTGTTTGCTTCAAAGGTGAGGACCCTGCAAAACACAAACAAGACAAAACAAATCTACACAACAAGATCTATCCCAGTTAGTATCTGTGACATTCGTTCAGTCAATTCGAAGTTTTAGCAATTATTGGCAAGGGCCAGCAAGTTTATGTACATGCAAGTTCATCAAAAACATCGGCGTTTTTCACAAACAAAACAGTAAAAAAACAAGCATCAAGTACTGAATAATGTGCTTTATTGACAACGGGCCTGTAAATAGGCAAAATTTTGTACACTGGATGCAACTCCTGAAAAGAGGAAGTTATGCACAAGCAAATACAAATATCACAGAAGTACAAAGAAAATATGTATACATGTCGGGAACGTGGTACAAACAAACACCATGAGTTGATCCTCCTATGACTCGCCTGACTCTGACGCTTTCTCGATACTCGATCTTCGGAAGAGATTGTTTTGGATATACGACCCTCAAGTACTCCCAAACCACTAAGCAATGCAGTATCAAACTCGGACCGCAGTCATTTGCTTTTTCAAATCCCTAACTTTTGCGTGAACCGCCCAGTGCGGGTTTCCAATTCACCGGGATACCCTTTTTTGCCGAAGTCGCCCTTTTTAGGTTTTCAACTTCGCGGGTGTACATCTTTTTTCAATTTTATCCCTAACTTATGCCCGAACCTTTTATTCTTTTTTATGGTTCGCCGGGATGCCCCATTTTTGCCTGGACTCTCCTTTCTCTGTCCATCGGGTCTCTTTAAGCAAAGTATTTTATAACTGCGTCTGAGTTCATAGGGGATGTAAAATCCTCACCATCCATGGTGGACAACAGTAAGGCTCCTCCAGAGAAAACCTTTCTAACGACATATGGACCTTCATAGTTGGGAGTCCATTTGCCCCTGTGATCTAATTGTGGTGGGAGAATCTTTTTCAGCACAAGATCGCCCGTCTGAAAGCTTCGAGGGCACACCTTCTTATCATAAGCTTTCTTCATCCGACTTTGATACAGCCGACCATATGCTAGAGAAGCCAATCTCTTCTCATCCATTAAACTGAGCTGATTCAGTCTATCTTTCACCCATTCCGCCTCATCAAGTTGGACATCGCGCAAAATCCTCAAAGAAGAAATCTCAACCTCCAATGGTAGGACAACCTCCATACCATATACCAGTGAAAAAGGAGTTGCCCCGGTTGATGTGCGTACCGTCGTATGATAACCATGCAAAGCAAAAGGCAACATCTCATGCCAGTCCTTGTAGGTCACAACCATCTTCTGAACAATCTTCTTTATGTTTTTATTGGCCGCTTCAACAACACCATTCATCTTGGGCCGATAAGGAGAAGAGTTGTGATGTTCAATCTTGAAATTCTGGCACAATTCCTTCATCATCTTATTATTCAAATTCGAACCGTTGTCAGTGATGATCTGCTCCGGGATTCCATATCTGCAGATAATATCCTTTTTGATATATCTGGCCACCACCTGCTTGGTAACATTAGCATACGATGCCGCTTCAACCCATTTGGTGAAGTAATCAATAGCTACCAAGATAAAACGATGTCCGTTGGATGCCTTGGGCTCAATCTTGCCAATCACATCAATTCCCCACATGGAAAAAGGCCAAGGTGATCACATAACATTCAGAGGGCTCGAAGGCACATGAATCTTGTCCGCATAAATCTGGCATTTATGACACCTCTTTGCAAACTTGAAACAATTTGTTTCCATCGTCAGTCAATAATACCCTGCTCGTAATAACTTTCTCGTCATTGCATGTCCGCCGGCATGCGTGCCAAATGTACCCTCGTGGATCTCTTCCATGAGAAACTTAGCCTCTTTCTCATCCACAAACCGCAACAACACCAAGTCATGGTTTCTCTTGTACAAAACACCATCCAGATTCAAATAGAAATTGCCAGCCAATCTCCTAAGAGTCTTCTGATCACGACTGGATGCCCCAGCCGGATACTCTTGGTTCTTCAGGAAATTCTGGATATCATAATACCACGGTTTGCCATCGGAAGCTTCCTCAATAGCGAATATGAAAGCGGGCCTATCAAGGCGAGAGATAACTATCCTGGGAGCCTCATTCCAGAAGTTAACTTTATACATTGAAGACAACGTTGCGAGAGTGTCTGCCATCTGATTTTCTGCTCGTGGTACATGGTGCAATTCCACCTTGTCAAAGAAAGGTAACAACCTCCTTGCATAATTCATATAGGGTATCAGATTGAGCTGACGAGTCTCACACTCTCCCTTGATCTGGTTCACAACTAGAGCAGAGTCCCCGTACACATCAAGATTTTTAATCCTCAGATCAATAGCTTCTTCGAGACCCATAATGCATGCTTCATATTCGGCCTCATTATTGGTAACTGGAAAAGTCAATCTGGCAGTGAATGGGATGTGCGACCCATGGGGAGTAGTAATGATTGCCCCTATTCCAGTTCCGTATGAATTAACGGCACCGTCAAATATCAATTGCCATTTGGAACCCAACTTTGGACCTTCATCAGGCAACGGCTCTTCACAGTCCTTCATTTTTAAGTACGTGATATCCTTGTCAGGAAAATCAAACCTCATCGGCTGGTAATCATCAATTGGCTGCTCAGCTAGGTACTCTAACAGAACGCTACCTTTAATAGCCATTTGAGAAACATACTGAATATCATATTCTGTTAGTACCATCTGCCATCGGGAAATCCTTCCAGAAAGTGCTTGCTTTTCAAACACATATTTGATCGGATCCATCTTTGAAATTAGCATGGTTGTATGATTTAGCATGTATTGCCTCAAACATTTGGCAGCCCAGGCTAGTGCACAACACGTCTTTTCGAGCATTGAGTAACAGGACTCACAATCTGTGAACTTTTTACTCAAGTAATAAATTGCATGCTCTTTAGGTCCAGTCTCTTCATGTTGACCGAGAACACAACCCATGCTTTTCTCAAGAACCGTCAAATACATAATTAATGGTCTCCCGGCTACTGGGGGTATCAATATTGGAGGTTCCTGCAAATATTCTTTTATTTTTTTAAACGCCTTTTGACAATCTTCATTCCAGGTCACAGCCTGATCTTTTTTCAATAACTTGAATAATGGCTCACACGTGGCCGTTAGATGAGATATGAACCGAGCAATGTAATTCAATCTCCCTAAAAAACCACGAACTTCTTTTTCTGTTTTTGGCGTTGGCATTTCTTGTATTGCTTTTATCTTAGCAGGATCAACCTCAATTCCTTTTTCGCTAACAATAAACCCCAATAGCTTACCAGATCTCACCCCGAAGGTGCACGTGTTAGGATTCAGCCTCAGCCTAAATTTCCTAAGCCTTTTGAACAATTTCAGAAAATTGACCAGATGCTCTTCCTACGTCTGGGATTTGGCAATCATATCGTCAACATAGACTTCGATCTCTTTATGCATCATGTCATGAAAGAGTGTTGTCATAGCTCGCTGATATGTTGCCCCGGCGTTCTTCAAACCAAAGGGCATCAATTTGTAGAAGAACGTTCCCCACGGGGTAATAAAAGTTGTTTTCTCCATATCCTTCGGCGCCATCTTTATCTGATTATAGCCCGAAAAGCCGTCCATGAAGGAAAACACGGAGAATTGAGCGGTGTTGTCGACCAACACATCAATATGAGGAAGCAGAAAGTCGTCTTTTGGGCTTGCCCTATTCAAATCTCGATAGTCCACGCACATCCGCACCTTACCATCCTTCTTCGGTACAGGTACTATATTGGCGACCCATGAGGGATAAGTTGTAACAGCCAGAAAACCGGCGTCCCACTGTTTCTGAACTTCCTCTTTAATTTTCACAGCCATATCTGGTCTAGTTCTTCTGAGTTTTTGCTTAACCGGCGGACATTTCTCACGCAATGGCAAACGGTGAACCACCATATCAGTATCCAACCCAGGCATGTCTTCGTAAGACCAAGCAAAGATGTCAGTATACTCTCGAAGCATCTCGATCAAACTTTGCTTGATATCGCTTTGCAGTGCAGCCCCTATCCGGATATTCCTGACAACCTCTTCGGACCCCACGTTGATAATTTCAATTTCCTCCTGATGAGGTCGAATGATTCTCTCTTCTTGTTTCAAAAGTCGCATTATCTCTTCTGATAAGTCATCATCCTCAACAATCTCTTCTTCTGCTTGAAATATCGGGTGCTCGAAGTCGAAGCGAGTCATAGGAAGTTCATGATCGGTGTCGTCTGAAATATGAATCCTGCAATGAGAATGGTTAAATGCTTCAAATAACACAAACAAAGCATATAACCACGTTGCCATTTTATTGTTAAAGCAAAAACAGGAAAAATAAAGATCACAAAATTTGCATGAGAAAAACGCCTTTATTAATGATTAAACAAAGCACACACATAAGCAGGTAGTCGTGAAGACAGAATCACTATGCTCCTGGTAGAACACAGGATTATACAATAATTGAGAAAACAAATCATTACTGTTTTGTAGTCATTTGGACAAGTTCCTGGATAGACCAGTTGCATAGGCTCTGTCTTGGCACGCTGGGCTTGATCCACGAGTCCATATCGCAGTCACTATCTCCGTCTTCGGCATCGGAAACAGCATTAATCGTTTCATAACAGACTCCACCTGGAGTGATCACCATTGGCCCTTTGAACTTTGGCATGCCTGATGCGGAAGATGACGACGTTGGGAGATACCCCAACCCAAACTTGTCCATCTTGACAGGAATTTCCAAGACTTGGCCCCATCCTTTGGTTTTTCCGGCCTGAACCACTGCCTGAGCGTCTTTGTATGAAGACATGGCCACCTCTGGCCCTTTGCTGGGGACATGAGACTTGTCCTTGATCTACAACCCTTCAAAGTCTTGGCATGGCGTCTCGTGAATCTCCCCATCCACTTCGACGTACTTAAATGGCGAAAGATGACTAACCAGAATGTCCTCCTCGCTGCAAATAGTAACAACACTGTCACCGACCATGTATTTAAGCTTCTGATGCAGCATGGACGTCACAGCCCCTGCAGAATGTATCCATGGTCGCCCAAGTAAACAACTGTAAGCTAGATGTATGTCCATGATGTAGAACGCAGTGTCAAATACTTCTGGCCCGACCTGGAGTGGCAATGTTATGGACCCAAACACCGACCTTCTGGTCCTATCAAAAGCTCTCACGACCAAGTCACTTGGCGTGCATATGATTCCTCGGATATCTAGCTTTATCATAGCCTTCTTAGGCAACACATTCAAAGATGATTCGGTGTCTACAAGAACGTGTGACATAACAGTGCCCCGACATTCCACTGAAATGTGCAAAGCCATATTATGATCCCGACCTCTAGGCGTCAAATCAAAGTCAGTAAATCCCAGGCTGTGTCCGGCATTCACATGCGCTAGTACCCCCTCAAGCTGATTAACAGATACTTCCTGAGGTACAAAAGATGTGTCCAAGACTTTCAACAAGGCATTACAATGAGCCTCAGAACAAAGCAACAAAGATAGTATTGAAATTTTGGAGGGCGTCTGCTGCAAGTGCTCCACAATCTTATAGTCGCTTTTGCGAATTAACCTCATAAACTCTTCTACATCCTTGATTGATGTTTCTTTCTCTCTCGCCTGGGAAGGTCCTCCTTCATTCACTTTGGCTTTTCCTTTAGCAATCCTCTCAGCCTCGATTTCAGGTGAAGTGAAAATTCTACCACTGCGGGTCATGCCTCCCGCTCCAACAAGATTGCCCACTGCCCCTGCCGGCTGGCTATCCACCTTAATCTTTTCCCCATTGCAAAAAGCTTCCAACCTATAATTCCATGGAATGGATTTCATACTTTCATAAGGAATAGGCCCTGCTTTCGTTATCGTGATAGTTGGCCACTTGACGGGCGCTGATATCGTAATAGTCTTTTATGGAATTGTAACTGTTGCGACTTCACCCTGCTTTTCAAACATTGCCTCAACAGGCTTCTTAACAGCAGCACGGTCGAATTGCAAAGTTCCCTCATCAATCATGGCCTGAATACCTCTCTTCAGATCAATACAGCCCTCTGGTCGGGTCCAACAATCCAAACAGTACTCATCACATCCAGGGAAACCCCCCCCCCTTCAACAATCTGCTTTTAACATAGCTTAAAGGCGTCTTCAAATCATTTACGTCCATAACCAAATCCAAATCTTCTTCTGTCAGAATAGCATTCGCTCCATGATTCGGCATTGGTTGTTGTACAATGTTGGGACCATCATGACTGAAGTTAATGACCTTACTATCAATCAAATCTTGGACTTTGTGTTTAAAAGCATGACAACTCTCGATATCATGTCCGGGTGCCCCAGAATGAAATTCACAATGCTTACTAGTATCATACCCGTAAGGAAGCGTTCCCGTGGGCGGGTCCAATGTTCTCTTTTCAACCAGATTCAAACCTAACAGCGTTTGAAGCAGTTCTGCATATGTTGACAGAGGTGTATCAAATACCCTCTTTGGCTTCCCATTCTGAATCCTTCTTTGAGCAGGATTATGCCTTTGTTGTTGCTGCTGCTGTTGTTGTGGTTATTGTCATTGTTGAGGTATAGGAATCGTCACACTAGCAACCTGTTGTTGAATATACTGATTCCTACCTCTACCTCGTCCTCGACCACCATACACTGTGCTGGCGTCTCCTTGTCTTCTACCACCAAAGACCTTTTTTGCACCTCCAGCTGAGGTCGATTCACCAGCTTGAATCTTACCAATCTTAATGCCATTTTCAATCCGTTCTCCCACGAGTATCATGTCAGAGAAACTACCCATCGAGAAATTGAGAAATTTATCATAATACATCCCAGAGAATGTTCCAACAAAAATATCAATCAATTCCCTTTCAACCATAGGTGGGTGTACCCTTGCTGCAAGGTCACGCCAATGCTGGGCGTACTCCTTGAAACTCTCCCCGTTCTTCTAAGAAAGACTCTGAAGCTGGACCCTATTTGGCGCAAGGTCATTGTTGTATTGGTAATGTCTGACGAAAGCATCCGCCAACTCTTCCCAACTTCGGATCTGTGCAGGTTCTAGTCCCATGTACCATTCCAGCGATGGTCCCGACAAACTATCCTGGAAAAAATGCATAAGCATCTTCTCGTCATCAGAGTAAGCAGACATCCTCCGGTAATATGAATGCACATGAACCCGTGGGCATGTATCCCCTTTATATTTATCGAAAGTAGGAGCTTTGAACTTCAATGGCACCCTCAGCCCAGGAACCAGCCCCATGGTAGCCATGTCCAAACCTGCAGAATTTTGATTGGCTATACCTCTTATCTGTTCTTCCAGCATTTTAATCCTCCGATCATTATCAGTGGGACCTTCAAAACCCATGCCTTGCCCAGAAAAGGCATATTCTTGACGATCTCTGTCCCAATACAGACCCTCATTACCATACCCGTCATAAGCAGCATTACGACCATATCCTTGTTGATTAAAGTTAGGACCACGTCCTCTATTACCAAATCCTTGATTAGCCCCGCCTGGTCCGAAACCAACATTGAAAGGACCTATCCCAGCACCATTGGTATTCACATTGCCAAACCCAACATTATCGTAGCCATTATTACCATAACCTTGATTGTTATCACCAAACCCTCCGTTGCCGAAGCCCTGATTATTAAAGCCATCATTGCCATCCTGATTGCCAAAGCCAAAACCCTAATTGTTGTCACCGAAACCAATATTGATACCAACATTCATGTTGGTTTCCACGTTCCCATTGCCATTATCAGCATTCCCGTTACCAGCGTTGTCGTTGCCATTGCTGGTACCAGTCTCACCAGCATTTGGGATCACTTCCTCCCTGTGAGGGGTCTCAACATGAACAGAGTTATATTCAGTATTACCAGCCGCTCGTGCCAGCAGCGGTTGCACCAGAGTTTGAAGATGTTCCTGGCCTTTGGCCACAGCCTCCATAGCCTGCATGAATTGTGCCAACCTATCCCGGATCTCCTGCATCTCAGCTTGTACCTGGTCCTTGATCTTCTTACAGTTGCTTCTTGTAATGTACCGGTGAGTTCTCTGTTCGTCAATCTTGAAACAACCTGAAAGATGCAGGAGATAAGATTCAAGCTCAAAAAAGTACCTTCCATGCAATATGAAGATGCAGATGCACACATGTAAATATGCAACAGGTTAGTTTCCCCCCCGATTCTAGTTCCGGAGAAGAAGCCATAACGACAATGGAGTCCCAAGTAAGCAAGTACAGAATCAGAAACCTCATACATAAACAAATGCCAAGAGGTAGAGTACAAAGATACAACTGAATACAACTGAAAAGACCTCGGCCAACAAGCCTGGCGATGGTCAAAATACAAGCACGAATAACATACTACAAGAGAAAAACAAAGATAAATTAGGACGGATGGCGCGCCCGAACATCTCCCAATAGCCTCAACGTCTCCGGATGACCTGGTCTGGAGAGTAGTTCATGTATCAGTAATGCGTGTCGCCTAACAGTGGATCTCATCTTTTTGGCATCCTCTACACAGGCTCCCTTGCCAAAACACTCATCAAGCCTGCATCTCTTGAAGCCAGCCTTTAGTTCACAACCCCTCATTTCTTTGACCATGTCGCTCACTCTAAACTCAGCGTCACGTCTAAGAGATGCCTTTTCAGCAATCTTCGCATCCTTAGCGCTGAACTGCTCTTCTAACTGGGAAATTTGCAGCTTCAACTCATCTTCACGCTCCTTCCGGCTAGTAAGCGTGGCATTCCGCAAAAATTCCCATTTGGAAAGTCGAGAATAAGCCTTGTTCAGAAGCTATTTCTTAGTAGAAAGCACACTACTAACACCATTCAGGGCTACTCCCACCTTCTCTCTCCTGCTGGTCTCTTAAGTCAAATCTGAACCCAACCTATTAATCATCTCAGTCTGCTTCTTCAAAGTGAAGGTTGCCTCACTCTTCTCATGCCGAAGCTGGAAAATATCTTTCTCTAACTCTTCATTTGCTCTTTGCAATTCTTCCTTTTCAGCCAGCAGCTTGTTATACTTCTCAATTTCTACTGAAGTAGGTTCCTCAATCACCGGAAGATACAAAGGCTCTACAGCAGGATACAACATCAAAGACTTTGCAACTCTTTCATGGATCCATAGCCGATAAGGATTATAAGCTCGACTGTCACTCTTTCCAAGCAATTTCTTTCCTCTTCTGTGAATATTACCCCAAAAATACCTCAATCTGACCACAACATCTCCATCTAATAAACCTGTGAGATACAGAGATTCCTGTATCTTGTCCTCAACCGGAGAATCCCTCAAAGCATAGCCAAACTGTCTCACAAGCAGAGAAGGGTTATAGTTAATACAACCTTTCCGTCCAATCAAAGGAACGTTCGGAAAGCCACTGCAACTATATATAATATTCACTCCGAGCAGGTTCCGATCAAACCAAACAATGTTCTCAGCACACAATCCCATCAATCGGGAAGACCAATCTAAAGTACCAGCAGTATCAACAAAAGGTCCCGTCTTAGGAAGATGTCCCTAAAACCACCTGTATAGAATAGGTACACAGCAAGAAACATTCTTTCCCCGACGCTTCTCATTCTTATAGTGAATAGAATGATAAACGTCACCCAAGAGAGTAGGCACCAGATTCTTCGAGGCAAGAATAAAGAAAGCATATGAGTCAACAAAATCAGGCAAGTTGGGGAACAATACAATCCCATAAATGCAAACAGCCAGAATAGCATTGAAGACAATCCAACATCCATCCTTCGCACACTGCATAGCCTTCTCAACCAAGTAAGAAAGATGAAAACCATAAAATCCATTCAGCTTGACCAAACCTCCGGGGAACTCAGAAGCATCTAAACTGACAATCTCAGCAAGCTTAGCCAACTCAGGCTCAGTATCCTCGTGAATAAAAGGCATCTGATCTAACACAAGAACTCCTAGCATATCAGAATACTCCTCCAAAGTAGGGGCCAAAATATAATCAGGGAACAAGAAGCATCTCAACTGGGGCTCGTAAAACTGCATCAAGGTATACAATCCAGTCATCTCAAACACAGAGGGTTTGCACACCAAACTGAGCAGTTTCCCATAAGACTCTCTAAACTCAGCCCTCACTCTCTGATCTGCTAGAGCAACCAACCGCAACAAAGAACTGATATCTGGAGAAGGCAACCTGTAAGCAACTGTTCTCTTCATGGACCCCATGTCTGGCAAGAAGAACACTAGAATCTGAGGGAAAAAACACACCTGCAGCATAAATACACGTTAATGAAATGCAAACATGAAAATGCAAATGCATATGCAAACAGGGGATCAAGTGCAGTGCTGAAGAACTGTGTTGTGCTGTACTGCAGCTTGAGAACCATCAGATCTTCTCCTCAAACCAAACCAACCACAAAAGAACCATCACAACCAATTCTCACTGACAGAGACAAACCAGGTGTTCTGAGGCCAGAGTTTTCCTGCAAAAAGACCCACCTACCCCTCACAGATATGTACCTAACTCGCAGACGAGGTACGGTATCCTATGCGGTCATCAGCGTCACAGACTTTCAAGAGCGATGATACGATACCTAGAAGGTGTGGCATCATCGTCCCTTGAAGAGGCCTCACTTAGCCGAATCCCAAATGATAGGTCCTCAGAGTTGACAACCCTCAAATCCAACAACTTGTCGAGCCTAAAGGGCCAGGAAAGATGTCATCAAAGAGAATCTCGTTTGAGTGCAGATTTCGTAGCCAACTGGTGCGAGCAAAGCAAGCAGGCTAACCACTACTTTCTACTTCTAAGTCTATGTGCACTCAAGCCTAGGTCCATCTTATCTCTCAAACTAACCCGCTACCCACAGCACAACAACAATAATATATAGTACTGAAAGTAAAGACAGAAAGATAAATGCATACAAAACCCCAGACGGGAAAACAAACGCTAGGATTGACTCGCATAGGGAACCGTTGGAGTCCCCAGCAGAGTCGACAGCTGTCGCTACTGCGAAAATCGGCGTCGGCCATGACAGAAGAATCGCCACCATGCGTTATTTATCCCAAAAGAGGGAAAATAAACGCTCAGAGAAAACCTAACGCAAAAAGGGAAAGGAATGGTCATCGCAACCAAATCCTGGATTCGGGAGTCGGTTACGCAAGGGGAAGGTATTAGCACCCCTCACATCCGTCGTACTCGACGGGATCCACGCTTGTTTTCTATCTAAAGGTGTGTTTATCTATCTACTCTAAAGTTCTGGTCTAAAAAAGAAAAGAAAATGACTCGGCAAAGTATCGCACTTTATGCATACGTATTCTCGTATGGAACGAGAAATCAGAGTCAACGTAGTTCGCCTAACTACTGGAGAAGTGGGGAAGGTTGCTCGCCGAGATATCGCATCTCGTTCCTACGTACTTTCATACGGCATGAAAGATCAGAGCAAACGTAGTTCGGGCTACGAAAGACACAAGTTTTTCTGACAGTTTTTTATCTCCTTATGAAAGGGTTTTCCAGATTACGGGTCCAAGAGGACAAAAACAGAGTTTGAATGTTTGTTTGAATCTTTTACGAAAGAACTATTTTAGGGTGTTCGCAATCTCCGTCGCACTAAAGACTATGACCTAGGAGTGAATGCTTCGCATGTCACCCAAAGGGTACCACACTAAACATCCAGATTACTGGAGAGAGACCCTCCACCAACCTTTTCCCAGATAGCTTAAGGCTCGTAAGTACGACTTCAATTAACCTTATTACTATATTTTTAAATTGTTTTGAGATGAGAAGAGAAAAATGCCCTAAAACTATGGTTGAAAGGGAATCTACCTACTGTTATCATGCATGGTTTAGAAACCTAATGTCTGTCATAATTCCCTCTTGCACAGAGGAAATCAGAGATCGTAGGGGAAAACAACAAAAGAAAGCAAGCAGTAAACAACAAACAGTAAAATGCATGCTATGCAATAATACAAGCGAGGCAAGGGAGTCCGACTCAACCTCAAACCTAAGAAAACAACAGGCAAGGGGAGACAAGCTCCACCTTAAACCTAAAGGTAAGCAACTCAAGCAAACAGACAATACAGCAAAAGAAAAACAGAGGAAGCAGTCCAGGCAGCAGCAACAATCTTCTACAGACAGCAACTTCAACCTTTAGCAGCAGCTCTTGTCAGCAAAGTTGAATTGACAGCAAAGTTGACAGCAAAGAGTCTTCATCTTCAAGTTAGCTCCTATCTTCAAGCTTCTTCAATTATTCATCTTCACACTCTAGCAAGCTCCACAAGAAGAGAAATCATCAATGAGATCAAATTACAATGCTAGGAAACCTGATGAAGCCCAAAGGAATTCATCAGGAACCAACATGGGAAGGAAAGTGCATCCTCAAAAGTTCTACTCATTAAGGCATGCCACTCATCCCTCCAAAGGATAGATGGGGCTTCCTTAAGACGTCTTTGCATAATAGGATGAGGATAGAAGCAAATAATGCATTCTATTTTTGATGAAAGGAAAAGAACTAGTTCTAATGGTTCTTCCTAAAACCCTAATCCTATAAGCTTCTAAAAAGCTCCTAAAAGAGAAAGAACACTCCAAGCTAAGCTCCACAAGCCAATCCACAGCAGCTACAAGATGTCCAACACCTCTTCCAAAAAGGAAACCAAGCTCTTCAAGCTCCAAAGCCACCAACAAGATCAAACAAGGCAAGGCACCAAAGAAGGAACACCAAAGGCAACTCCTACTTGTGAAATATATCTAAAATAGAAAAATAAGTTGTAAAAATCTAAGAATTTTCCTAATGGAACATGCATGTTTTAACATTCTAGGGTTCAAATATTAGAGCCTAAATCAACATCTTGGTCCACTAAATAAATCCTAAGTTGAAATGTGTCAAGATAAACCATAAGTTGGGAAGGCTCTAAACATATCACCTAAAACAGAACCTACAATTATTTAAAAAATCTAATAAAAATCCTAAGGGAGCATGCACATCTAACCTACAACATACCCAAAAATAAAATTCAGAAACCAAACCAAATGATCAAACCAAAATCAACAAGACAGATAGGCAATTATGCAAAATAAAAGACATAACATAAAAAAGGAAAATGCAAATTAAATTGAAAAATGCAGAAAAATGCAATTTATTGATTCCAGAAAATCTCGAATTGAAAGAGGAACATGGACATATTTTTAAAATATTTTTCTGATCAAAGATGAATTTATTATGATTTTTGGAATCAATATGCATTTAAAATAAAACTAAAATGAATTAAAATAAACAAAAGCCAAGAAAAAACGTGGACTGCTGGATTGGTAGACTGGTCAGTTGATCCAATACTTGAGGGAGCGTCACCTCATTTAATGAAACGACAGCGTTTTGAGGGTCAGAAGTCAACAAAATCAAATAAAACGTGGTCGTTGGATGCGTGGAAGTAGTCATAGTTTCAGCGAGATCTGATAGTCCAAACTTCATCTCCTACCTTTGAATCCAAAGCGGAGGGAACTCACAGATGGTGGCCGGAGAAGACCTCCGATCGTCTTCTCCGGCAAGGTGTTGGTTTCAGGTAGCCAAAATAAATCAAATCGTGTATCAAATTCATCAGAATTTCATAAGGATCTCAGATATCCTATTCATCTACTCTAGTTCTGGCTAGGTTTCAAATCACGATCCAAAGTTCAGATAACACCTCAAAATTGATCAACACCAAATTCAAATCTAAAACCATAGAAATGATCCTTACTCTTCCTACATTAACCTGATCTATCCAAATCATGTTAAATCCTTAAGATCAAGTTAAACCGTGCTCAAACAGAAATCTCAAGTCAACTTAATTTGTCTCTAATTGCTCCAATCCTTAACCAGAAACGATCTACACTTCAACTAGATCCTAACCACATGCTTACTATGATCTACATCTTGCTATAATCAGTGGAATTTGGAAGTTTACATACCTGGTGTAGATATGTTAAGAGAGGTGTCTAGAGCTTGATTCAGCCTTCAAAACTTTCCAGAAACACTCAAGGACGCAAGAGGAAGCTAAAGAAACCTTCAATTTGATCTGAATTTGCTTAGAAATGAAAACACGATTTCAGTTTGCTTGCTTGCAACTCCAACTTCTATCTCTGCTTTCACCATGAAATGAGCTCCAACCTGAGTCTGAAATCAATGCAAGACTTATATAGAGTGTATTCATGGGCTTTAGGAGTCCAATTCAAGCCCAAACCAGTAGTTTCAATTTTCTGTTTTTCCTTCAAATTTCCCATGTGACAGTCGTGAATTTGGCAGTGTAGCTTGCTCTAAAAGCTTCCTTTCAATTGCAAAATGCCTTGTGAACGAAATTGGACCAAAAGGACTGCTTGAAATGCCTTGGTAAGTGATTTGGCTATGTAACTTGCATATGAAGTAACAACATTGTAACTTGTGAAATTCTGCCCCAACTAAAAAAATACAACAATGCCATTGTGTTTGAAATACCTTTTCTACTCAAAATGAGTATTTACTTGCCATGTTTTGGTCACTTAACCATTAATTTGAATTTTTCAACTTTAATCCCTTTAAAAACCTTCTTTTTTAAGCCATTTCAAACCAAATCTTGCCTCAAGCCAATTCAATGCATCATGAATGCTTGGTGAACCTAAAAATCACATTTTGAGTAAATTCCATGTTGAAAAAATCTTCATTTGAAGTGTGCAAGTTGGAGATTTTGACCTATGATTGAAAGTGGCCTATAATCTCACTTTCCCAAAATATCCCTGACTTGTAAACCTCATAACTTGAGTTCTACAAATCAGATGGAAGACTTATAATTCAATTTGGAAAGCTAATATCATGAGGAACAACTTTCATGTTGGCCAAAAGTTTAGGAGAAACACCATCCTAGGTCAAAAGTAGCTTGGAAGTCAGATGATTTTCACAGACAAATTTCAGAGGCATCTGAGGACCTGTAACTTGTCCAGACCATAACTTGAGTTCTATAAATCCAATGGGGGACTTCTAGTACTCAAATTAAAGGTATTGAGATGCTCTACATGTTCCGTGTTGGCCAAAGATCCATTTGAAAACATTTATCTTGACTTATGTGGTCTTGAAGTTAGGCCCTAAACAAGGGCTTTTACACTAAAACCCTAATTTAGCAACTTACCACACTCTTGACTCTTCTTGACTTGATCTTGGCACAACACCAAAAATGTCTCAGCATATCTATTCATGAACTCCATGACCTAAAAGTTGGCTTTGATACCCTTCAATTGCACAGTTGACCTAGGATTGACCCAGATGAAACCCTAATTGCTTGCACTTCAGCTGTGGCTCTTGCATTTAACACAATGACTTGATTGAGCTCTCCCATGGCCCTCTAGGCATTCCATGAGCTCCATACACATCCTCCTCTCATATTCAACACTTCACATCCCTCTGATGGTCTTCAATTGATCCTCAAGTTAGGAGAAAATCCACATGCAAGCATCTAAACTCTTAGGCACTCAAACCACCTCCTAATGACTTTGATAACTTCTCAAGCTTGAATAAGATTTCTAGCTAGGCTCCTCTTGATAAGAACCACACTTGATCCCCTTCTATATGAATGATATCATGATATGCAAATGATATAACTTTGCAAATGTTATGCAATGAAACATAAACCAAGTAAGAAAAGAGGTTGGGCAAATTTTGGGGTGCAACACCATGAACCAAAAGTGCTTGAAATGATTTTAGAAAATAAGAACTTCTCATAATGTAGCAATCCACACTTCAATGAACATAACAACCAATGATTCACATTCTAACAAGACATGAACTCAATACAAAAATTGCAAGAAAATTCAACATAATTGACAGCACAAGAGGTGATAACCTCAAAACAGAAGTTGGGAGCAAGCTTGCTCTTTTGTCAAATCAAAACATCAACAAATCATACATAATGAATCCTACACACATACATATAATTTTCACACCAAGACAACTTGGTCTAACCAAACAGCCTAACAAGCTAAACATGAGTAAATTGGTTTTTTGCAACAAATCAAACATCATAACAGCTATACAGAAGCAGCCAACTTTGGTCATTACAATACCAAATCAAACATCAATTCAAAACATGCCTTAAAAATGAGAGTTACAACTCTATGGTGGTAAGCATAAACAGATTCTAGCAGGAAACCACAGTTTTAGCAGCAACAAATGCAAACATGTCAATTAGCATTAAACAAACATGTCTTGTTTACAAACAAGCAAAAACAACAAAAACTTGACAATGGTTGGAAGCAAAGCATTACATGGCAGTGGTTCATGAATTTAAACAGCACTTAACAACAATATGGTGAATTCTAACATGACAATGCTAGCATTAAACAACAATTAGCCCTAAAATCTCATGCACATAATAACTCACAAGCTTATGGCAAATGCTATCCTATAACAATAGTGCTATGGCAGTTTGCACTCACAACAGAATAAACATGACATGTTAATACAAATATTCAAATCATGGATCAATGATGCTCACAAGCAGTTTCAAGACAGATTCAAACATGATTTACAAAACAACAAAGCGTACATATATGCTTATCACAGTTGACAATACCAACAAGATATGGACATGTCAAGACTAAAGGCAGCTCTACTACAATGCCTCAAAATGACAGCAACTGATGCAAAAATAATAATGTCACTTATCTAGCAAAACATGATTCAAAGAGTACCACATTCTCATGTTAACCAACATAGATCAAACACAAAACAATAGTCTAAATTAACACAGAGGTATACCCAGCATGACAATGGCAAGCAACAAATTCAATGCATCCCACTCATGATGGTTACAACCCTAAGACAACAAAATAAGGTATTGGTCATCATGAACTCAATAGCCACATGAATCATCCCAATGATTTTTAACAAGTCCAACATAACTATACAACTTACAAGCACATTCAAAACAAAATGACATTATTGATCATCATAGGTTAAGATCTGTTTCAACAGCATCTAGGTGAATCACTTCAATATTGGCAAGCAGTTTTTTCAAAAACAGTTTGAGATGCATTTTCAAAGCTTGAGTGCAAAACTAACATGCTTGTATTGGTTTATAGGTGTGCACACATTCTAAACATGTTATAGACAAAGCTTAAACACAAGGATGATTCAAAAATGTACTAGAATTGAAAATGACATATGAGTTGGAAAAAATGCACACGAGTTGAAAATGGTCAAAACAGAATGTTGCTGATCTAAAACCAAACATAGTTTCAACTAATACCAAGTCAAACATCACATGAATCAAACATATATAGGCTTCTAATCTAAAATTCCAGCAAAAAGAATCAAGATCTAAAGATGCTGCTTGCAACAGAACCAAATCAGCAAGATCTTATCCAATAGCATTACTCCATAACAGTTGCAAGCAACCTTTTCCTATGTTCATACATGACCTAGGATAATGTTTAAGGGAGCTTCAAAAGCACACACACAGAAACACACACACACACACACACACATACCATATTGGATGATGATTATAAGAGAAATACACACATTGATGAGCAAAACAAACAAAGTATGGCAGATCCAAACATGAACTGCTCATTCTTAAAACACATTGTAACTAAAACAAGCTAGGCATGTTCATGACAGTTCAAGATAGGAAATGTCACTACTAACCTCTTGTAGACCTCCAAGCAAGCTTATACAGTAGGGAAAACCTTGAAGACTCCCAAGTGAGATCTAACCAATGCTTTGATGAAAACAACAGCTTTTCTTGCACTTGAAGTAAACAAGTGAACTTTGGGACAGAACTCAAAACAAGTGATGAGGAAGGTATTTTATGTTATGAACAATTGGTACATCATAAACCAAAGGTGTTTGGAGAGTTAAAGTGATCAAAACAGGTCTGAGCAGAGATTTATCAGATTTTGTGTGTAAAGTCAAACTTTGCTTGGTTGAAAGTTGACTTTTGAGAAAATGAAGTTTTTGACTGGTTTAAGAGCTTGGACACCTCCCACACATTATTTTTGGATTGTGTAGACGGTTTGTGATGATTTTAAGTGGGTAGAAATGGTTTTGGAAGGCTAAATGCTCAAGGTAGATTTTTGAGAAGCTTTTGGAATGGTTTCTTCACTTATAAGAAAAACAAGGTAATATGAGAGCTATGGTTTTCTCTTGGGTTTTGAAGTGCTCTGGTGTGTGTATCAACATAGAGGAAACCTCTATTTATAGGCCAAGGAATGGTTTGGGGCAGATTTGTATTTTGGCATTTTGGAGGGAGTTTTGTGATGAAATCTTGTTCAAGATTTGTTGCAGCTGTAAATTCAAGTTCTTGGCTCAAGGTGATGCACAAATCAAGTGGCATGAAGGACATGGAAGTGACTGAAGTGTGGCTAGGGAGTAGGGGAGCTGCAGCTGCAAGTTACTTAATGAAAAAGTTTCTCTTTCATCTTGATTTTTTTTATTAAAATATTGTAACTTGCATACAACTTGCAAGGTCCACCAAATCTCTTCATTTCCTGCACTTCTACTCATCATACTCTCTAATTATCAGGTAGAAACATGATCAAATGGCTGAGAATGGTTCAAGTGATTAAAAAGTGAATTTGTGAAAAAGTGGAAATGGTGAACTCAAATGTTGAAACCCCAACTTGCTGAATTCATAACTCTCAACTCATAAGGGCTATGGAGGAGTTCTACTACATTTTGGACAGCCCTCGTGAAGCTCTACAACTTTCACGATTTCATGATCTTCAGATTCCAAGTGGAACTAGGTCAAAAATCCACTCAAAGTTGACTAAAAACATGCCTAAAAAGGCCAGCAACTTAGAATTTTTCTAAGTGTTTTTCCCTCTTGTAATGCTTTTGGCCATAAATCCAAATCTACTCATTTTCTGCCCATGGACCACTGTGAGACTTTTGTAAGACTTGCCAAGACCTTCCCAATGAGCATTGAACCAACTCAATTAGATGTGTGGTTAGGGAGTTATGGTTTTGCCCGTCTCAAAACCCTAATTTCCCGATTTTTCGATTACTCCTCAATCCTTGATCCAATGATCATGAAACTTCATTGATTGGTGTAATATGTTACTAGGAACATTTTTGCTTCATACTTTGAGGTCAAATTCCTTATGATTGAAGAGTTGACTTTTTGGTCAACCGAACGATCGATCGATGACTACCAAGTCGACTGTTGATGTTCTAGGTCTTCTGTGGTCTTGAAACTTCTTGAGTAGACTTCACTAAGCCATATGAACTTCATGGACCATGATCCCACCATTGGAGCACCATTTAAATGAAAAGTCAAACTACAGTTGACTTTTCCTGATCGAAAACCCTAATCGGGTATCCTGAACAACACTGTTCTTGATCATTGGGTGACAACCTCAAATTGGATTCATACTTGACCCAATGGATTATATTTGATGATGTGGAGACCTATTTCATGGAGAATCAATCCAATACATTGACTGATTAAACCATCGAAACCTCGATTCTCGGTTGTACGGAACCCTGATTCACCTGTATCTTAACAAAGACTAACTTGAAATAGGTTAAGGTTAGATAATCAAATTAAAATGAACCTAAAATGATGATGAAGATCTAAGGGGTCAAAATTTGGGGTGCAACACTCGTGTGTCAGCATTTGTCTTGCACTCAAGCATCATAAAGCATCATTTGGAATTCATTGCATATTAGCATTTGTCCTTTTGCATGCCATCGTATCTAAGGGACAAAATTTTTGACTTGCTATATTTAAATACCTTTCACTACGATTCTATGGAGATTGTCATCTCTCATTGCCATCTGGTGAAGATATTTAAATAGGGGCAACTGTTATACCCAAAATTTTGATCCCTAGATCTTCTTCATCATTCTAGGAGCATCATCATTTGTTTATCTAACTTTAACCTGTTTCAAGTTTGTCTTTTTTAAGACGCAGATGAATTAGGGTTCCATACAGTCAGGAATCAGGGTTTCTATGGTTTGGTCAGTCAATGTCTTGAATTGATTTTCCATGAAGCAACTCCCTATATCATCAGATACTAAATTGGGTCAAGTATGAATCCAATTTGAGGTTGTCACCTAAAGAAGAAGAGCAGTGCAGTTCAAGAACCCCGATTAGAGTTTCTAATCAGGAAAAGTCAACTATGGTTTGACTTTTGATTTAAATGGAACTCAAATCATGTAATCATGGTCGATGAAGCTTATATGTCTTATTGAAGTCCACTCAAGAAGTTTCAAGACCTCAGGGGACCCAAAACACCAACAGTCGATCTAGAGTTTTTCGATCGTTCGGTTCGTCTGAATGAAAAGTCAACTCATAGGCCAACAGGGTTTTGACCCAAAAATTGATGGAAATTATGTTCCTAATTTTATATCATATCTAATCATGAAGTTTGGAGACCATTGGATCAAGAATTGAGGAGTAACCAAAAAGTCGAGAAACTAGGGTTTTGAAAGGGGCAAGACCATAACTTCCTAACCACACATCCAAATGGAGTGGTTCAAAGCTTGTTGGAAAGGTCTTGAGGAGTCCTAGAAGAGTGCAACAGTGATCCATGTTCAAAAAATGAATAGATTTGGAGTTATGATAAAAAAACAAGTCAAGAGGGAAAAACACTTGGTGAAATTTCTTGATTTTGGCACTTTTCAAGTCATGTTTTCAGCCAAATTCAAGATGATTTTTGACCTAGTTCCACTTGGAATTTGAAACAAATCAAAGCATGAAAGTTGTAGAGAAATATGAGGTCTTTCCAAAAAGTACAAGAACTCCTCCATAGCATTTGTGAGCTAGAAGTTTCGAAGGAGGGAAGTTGGGGTATAAGCACTTGAAATGCACAACTTCAAACTTGACATGAACCAGCGTACCAACTATCCAATTGGTTCTCAACCATTGTTTAGCATTTGATCTGATATCTAGGGTGTATGATGAGTGGAAATGCAGAAGAATCCAAGAGCAGAGCTAGGATTTTGGTCAAGCTCATTATTTAATTCAAAACATATCCAAGAGGAAAGAGAAACTTTTTTGAGTGAAATCTAGAGCAGCATGGCCCCTACCCTATTGAAACCACTTCAATCACTTCTTATGGCTTGCTTACAGCTTGTTTTATGCATCACAAAGCATTGGAAACCATCAAGACTCTCTGCACCAAGATTCATGGAAGATTTATTATTTTCTCCCTCCAAAAGACGAGAAGCAATCCAAACATTTCCAAATCTGTCAAGGCTCTCACTTCCTCTACAAATAGAGATACTCTCCATGTATCAAACACACAAGAACAAGCTCATAAAACTAGAAGAAACACACCATGAACCTTGCTTTCCACTTTTCTTATAGTTGAAGCAAAAGCACTAAAACTCTTCAAAATCTGTCTTGAGTAGTTTGCATACCAGATCCATTTCCATACATTGAAACTCACCTCAAACCATATGCACAATTCAAAAATTATGTTTGGAAGGTGTTCAAGCCTTTAAACCAGTCCAAGACTTCATATATCCAAAATTCAACCTTTAACCTAACAAACTTTGACTTTTCATACAAAACTAGATAACTCTTTGCTCAAGCTTGTTTCAATCATCTTGACACCTCAAACACCTTTGGTTTGAAGTGTACCAACTGTCAAAAACATTACAAGATCTATACATCATTGGTTATTGGATCTGTCAAAAAGACCTTCATTTGCTTCAAGAGCAAGAAAACTGTTGGATCACCAAAGTTTGTTTGAGATCAGTCGTAGCAGCTCTTCAAGGTATTCCCTGTGATATAGCTTGCTTGAAGTCTAAAAAAGGTTAATAATCACTACCTTATTCATAGAATGTCATGAACATGTTTAGGGTGCTTTGGTTAAAATGTGCTTAACATAAATGCAGCTCATGTATGAATCTGCCATTGTTTGTTTGTTTTGCTCATCAAAATGTTTAGTACTCTTTTGGTCCTCATACAATGTTGTGTTGCTATGTGTTAACCTTTAAGAATCGCTTAAATGCTACTCCATGTCATGTATGAAGATTAGAAAGATTTTCTTGCAACTGTTATGGATTGATGTTGGATGTGATTTTTGATCTCTTCCATTTGTGAATGTTGCTGGTTCTGTTTAGTTTAGGTGATGCTTAGATTTAGTGATAGAGCGACTTGCATTTAGAAACCTTGATGGATTATGCTTAACACTGATGGTATGACATGTTGGTAGGAGCAGTTTGTGTAGGGTATGTTCAGGCCAGTTTTTGTGCTGACTTAAAACTGTTTTAAACATGTCTATGTCATGTTATACTCAGCTCTTTTGAATATGTGCTTATGTCTTGTACATGCTATGTCTTGTTATAGTCTGATATGAATCATGAGTGGATTTTTGTCATGAAATATTGTTGAATGGATACCACAAGGCTCTGGTTTTGGTTCAAGTCACATTATATTGGCTACTTATGTTGATAATATCATGTTGTTTTGTTGCAAGCAAACTATCATGACATTGTAGCCTCATTGATTCTTAGATTTTTTTTGGCTGCCAGTTTGAATCAAGTCCCTATATGTTTGATTCATGTTATGTTTAACTTATGACATGTTGATTTTGTTTGAGTTTGTGTTAGTTTTGCTACCATTCTGTTTTGGCCATTTTCAACTCATGTGCAACTTTGCAACTCATATGTCATTTTCAGTTCTAGTTCCATTTCAATATAGCTTTGTATTTGAACTTGGTATATAGCATGATTAGAATGGGTGCACACTTTCGAACTAGTACAAACATGTTAGAACTACACTCAAACTTTGAAAATGCATTTCAAAAACCTCATTTTGCAGTTGTCATCAGGTTCTAAACTAGGAGCATAATCTGAGAAAACTAAATGCACCTTTCTATTCCTTGTCAAAAATCACGTGAGATAGACTTTGATTTTGTGAAAATTGATGTTATTTTGCCCAAGTTTGAATGTTCACGTTTTTTGGAATTTTCACTTTGTTTTGGCTTGTTGATGTTGCCCAGATTTTCACTTAGAGGTTTATATAGCACTAGGGTGGTTTGATACATTGGATGTACCACCACCCCAGTGGTCATGACCTATGTACTCATGTACTTGCCTTTCCCAATGTCCTGTGTTCGATCCGTGGGGAGATCAACTCTTTTGGAAATTTGTATTTTATTTCATGTTTTGATATTTGATCTTTCCCTTCCATCAAATATCCACACGCGTGCACTAGTTGATGTGGTGATATTTTAGACTAATGACCTAATGGTGTGGGGTTAACATTTACCGTGTGCACTCTTTACTTTTTTTATCACTTGATTTTTTATGATTTGTTCATAATTTTAAAAACCTCATAACTTTTCCATTTTTCATCATTTTTGATCCATTCTTTTTACAAAATGTTCCTTATCATGTCTACCTTCAGATAGTGAGAAAAGAATTCAAGGATGCTATTCCTAGAAACAATTTAACTCACTTGAAAGTCCTGTTGCCTTTTAGGGTTGTTACCTTGTTTCTGGTTGAAACTTTTCTTAATTAATTCTTGAGCTATCTTGTGAGATTGTTTGCATTTGACCCATATATGTTTATTAAATTATTTGAGTTTTTGAGTTTTGTTTTACTCAAGGTCTTACCATGTTTGATCTATGCTTTTGTAAGTGTATCTAATTGATTGACATTGTGAACTATGTTTATGAATTATGCTACCTCTTGAGTTTATTCTTCATGTATCCTCTACTTGTTTAGAAGTCTTTTTAGAACTTTAATATGTTAGGATCTACTTCATTTTGGTTGTTACCATGAACTTATATGATTTCCTCATGAAACTTTGAAATTGAATTGTTGTAACATTTCTTGTATGCTTACTTGTATTTGATTGTCATCAATGCAAGATTGTTACTCTTATGTTGTTACATTTGACATACTTTGAACCCTATGACATGCTTGCCTCAAGTTGTAACTTAGTTGCACATAAACTTGTTTGAATTACATGTGTTTTTCTCTATGGTTGTTACCTCATTTCCCCTCATCTTTGTTAAGATATTTCAAATTAACTTTACCTCATATATTTGGTCTTGTAAGAAACTTTACCTTGATCCCCCTCTAGATATTGTAATATCTTTGTGTGCTATGGTTGTAACCATTTGGTCTGATTGTAATCTTTGTTTGATGTTGTTACATGTTTGCATATCTCTTCTTGGTTGTCACCATGCTCTGTTATAACTTAATCATGTTTGAGTGAATTATTTTGTGCTTTAACTTTGTTAAGTTATTCCCAAGTGATGGAACTTGTTAGTTCTCATAGAGTTGCCTCTTTCTTTTCCCATTCCAAAGGAAAGTCTCTCTATTGACCCTTGAGTCAGAGATAACTCATTACCCTCACTTTTGACTTTTTTAAGTCACCTTGATTCATAACTTAGTTAAGTTATAACCCACTAGCCATTTAGAATTTGCTTTAAGTCTAGAAGACTTACCCCTTGTTAGGAGTATTCCTCAACTAGAACCTTAAGATAGAGTTTGTTAACTCTATGTAAGAATCATTGTCATTATTACTTACTCCCCCTTGGCTTTTGTAAAATTCAACTTTCCCTTGAGTGTACAACTCAGAAATAGAGAGTTTTGTTAAACTCTATGCAAGCATTGTTATGTTTGTTCCCCTAGTGTCTTGAGCGTAGTCAAGTACTTTCATCCCTAGTGAGGTGAACTACGGTTGCTCTGATTCTATCCTAGTTAGGATACGTAGGCAGAAGATGCGATATCTTTGCAAGCAAATTTATAAATTATCCTTAGGTCTTTACCTAACCTTATACCCAATCCCAAACCATGGCAAACATATAGCAAGCATAGCATACAAATATACAAAAGGTTCCTGTAGAGTACTATAGATGTTTGGGATGTGAAATACCTACCCTAGACATAACCAACTCTCGATCCCCGATGTCTTAGCGTTGTTGTTACATCGCGCAAAAGGTCTTTTTTTCTTTAACCTTTCCTTTGGATAAATCAAAGTCCAGTTGTGAATTTATAGAATTAATATTCAAGTTAATCAATAGCTTGGCATCACGATTCTCACCGCAACAGTAGTATGCCCAGATATGTACTCTAGGACAGGTCGTCCCTTTGTACTTGTCAAAATCTGGCACTTTAATCTTCGGGAGAATTCTAACCCCTGGAACTAGACCAAGATCTGACATATCGAGACTCAAAGAATTTTGGTTCTCATAAGACTTCATCTTTTCCTCGATCAGCTTAAACCTTTTCTCAACTTTTGAAGGCAAGCCACCCTCCATATCTCTCATAGAAAAGACATCATCCTGATGATCTTCATCCCAACAAGGACCAACAGCCCCATGTAGTGCACACACACTTCCATAGCAACACTACCAGTTTCATTAATAGCACCTCCTCCCGGAGGTATGACAACAGGTGGAGGAATAACACCAGCTCCTCCATGCAAAACACCCTCTTCATCAACCCATGCTATCAGAAGTTGAACCAGAGTCCTTAATTGCTCATGTCCGTTAGCAACATTCTGCATTAGCTCCATAAAATGGATCATGCGAGCCCTGACTTTTTGCAATTGCACCTGAACTTGATCCATAATCATTGGTTGATTCCCTCGAGTTGAGTATCTATGGAAACTAAATTCCTCAATCCTGTTACTATTTAAGAAAACCAAGCAAAGATAAAGAACAAAAGGTCACTGCAGATACCTGTGATGCAAATGAAAATGAAAAATTCAAAATGCAAACATGTCTATGTATTTACAACGAGATCTCCCCCTTGATTCCGGTTTCAATATACATGAACAATAAAGATGGATAAGAATACCACAATAATCTTCTCATAGATCAAGTAAAGTTGAGCCAATACACATCAACAAATGAGAAAGATTCAAATACAAAAAGGTATTGATCCCATCCAACATATTTGGTGATGATCAAGATACAAAAGAAGAGAAACTACTAAGACATATCAGAAGATGATCCTTCCCAGCAACCATGCTCCTTGCTCTAGGTCTGCGCCTTGTTGAGCATCATCTACGTGTCTGGATGATCTGGCCTGGCAACTAATCCTCTGATGATGGTGTACCTTCTGTGTATAACATCCCTGAGACAATGACAACAATCTTCCCAAGCATCTTCATTGAAGGCATCTTCCAAACTAGGTTTCTTTAAATCTACCCGGATCTTGAGCTCTTCAAGCGCTGATAGATTCTCATGGAGCTTCTGCTCACTTGTGCCTATACGGGATGATTCTACCATCACCTCTCTTTCTTTGACCTTGAGTTGTGCCTTCATCTTATCAATCTGACTGTGAAGTTGGTATTCACTGCTCTTGTTAGCAGTTACCGTAGCATTCGATTGCTCATTGAGTTTGGATATCTCCAGATACGCTATGTCTAAATCCTTCTTTCTATGTTTCAAAATGCTACCAGTACTCTTCAGATCCTGACAATTCCACTCTCGCACCCTAATCTCCTCAGATAGCTCCTTCTCCAGCTTGGTTAATCCTTCTGTCTTCACTTTAGCCAAGTGGACAACCTCATTCTTGTCATGCTTCAACTGACTGATTTCTTTTTTCAATTCTTCGTTCTCTTTGTGTAATTCTTCCTTCTCTGCCCAAAGATTGTTGTATCTCAGGATATCAATCGTTGTAGGCTGCTCAATGATCAAAGGATACAAGGGTTCCTCAATAGAGAAAGGCAATAGTATCTTGTTGTACCCCAAAATTTGACCAACCTTTTTCTTGTACTTGGCTTATGTTTCATTTCATTTTTAGCATTTGCCTTTGCATAACATTGTTCTTAGCAGGGGATCAAGAGTTGTTGTGCCATTCAAGAGGAGGGTCTTATTAGTTTCAAGCTCAAGAAAAGGTATTTGTGCAAGCCATCAAGTGTTTATCATCACCATGGAAGGTTCAAAGCTCTTTGAAAGGAGAGATTGGTGTATGGATGTTATCTCCTATCTTGGAGATCATCAGGGAGTCATGAGGTTTTTATCTTGGAGAAGACATGGTTTACAAGCTCAGTGATTACCATAGGGGTTATTATGGAGTTTGTTTGGTCATTCAATTAATCTGTAAAGAGGCATAGTCAAAAGACATAGAATTAGGGTTTCATCTGGTCAACCCAAAGTCAACTCTGGACTTGAGAGGGTTCAAGACTTGGTTCTAAGTCATTGAGTCCATAGGAAGTTATCTTAAGACATCTAGGATGTCATGTTAATATCAAATAAAGAAAAACCAAGAGTTCAAGAGGTTACTAAATTGGGGTATCAAGTGGTTTCAGTGTAAAATCCCCTTCTCTAGTGCTTAACTTAAAAGATAATTTACTATATGATACAAGCTCAGTCTCATTTTCATGCAAACATGAGACTTGCAGGGCATGTTCCAATTCGTCTTTTGAGTACAAGAACTCATACATTGAGTTTGTACATCTCAAGTTTTGATGCCAACAAGTTAGGGTCCTCAAATGAAGAGAATTTTGGTCAACTTAAAGTCAACTCACTTCCAAGGCATTTTTGGCCTAGAATCAAGTTTCTCCTTGTTGCGGTTAGAATAGGATATCAAGTGAACATGAGAGTTGTTCCTTGTGATCTTATCTTTCCAAAAAATCCTAGAAGTCCTTTTTATCATTTGTACATCTCAAGTTATGGACCGCACAAGGCAAGGGTATTTTTGGAAAGTTCATTATAGGTCATTTGTTTCAATGGCCAATTTCATGAAGTTATGAACTTCAAATGCAATTCCAACCAACATGAAACTTGTGCCTAAGAGTATTAACTCCATATTTAACTCAAAATTCATGAGGATTGTTGAATTATGTGGCCATATGGAGCATTTTCAAAGGGAAATTTTGGTTTTTGGCCATGGTTTGAATACCTTACATTATAAGTCATCTTTGCTTCATATTTTGAGTTATTTCACACCATTACATGCCCAAAAGAAGTTTGCCACATTTGAACCAACATGTTTAACTCATCATGTGCCATATTTTCAAATTTCTTACTCAAAAAGTAATGAATTCAAACTTGGTATATGGAAGATTTACAAAGCCAAAATTAATCCAATTCATTTCCACACCATGTACTTGATTGATTGTTGGCCCAAAAGGATGTGTACATAGCCAGCTCGTGCGTGTACATGTAAAAATAATTTTGTAAGGAAAATTTTGAAATCCCACCAATGAGGCATTATGGGTCTGAATGATTGTCATGGATCCATCATATAAAAGCAATTTGGTTTGCCCTAATGTTGAGAACCTGAAGAAGCAGCTGGAGAGAGCATAGATAGCTTGAATTTTTATCAACACTTTCCATTTTCGAATCTCATTTTTCTCTTCAAATCAACTTCAATTGGAGCTTGTTTTTCTTCATCAAAGCCTAAGGAACAAATTGGAAGCAAGAAAGTGAAGCTTGCATGCCTTAGAAGAGCCAACGGAGCTTCTCCGTTCAGTAAGCTTCCACTTCTGATTTCTCTCATTCTAGGCATATTTTAGGAACATTCTGGGTTGCATCTGAAGCCCTATCTATGGTAGGCCATGTTTGAACCATTGTTGTGCTTGTTTGATGAAGTTTTAGATCATGCTTTCATTTATTCAAGCTTTTGATTCTCTTTATTTATGAACCTTTTTGAAAATCCAAGGGTGGATTCATGATCCTTGTAGCTCTAGCTTTCGAATGGTACAAGAGTTTACCATTTTTATGGAGTTTTGAACCCTGAGCTCCGGCGAGCTGGCCGGAGAAAACGGTCGGAGCCCTAGCTCCGGCGTCTAGTTCATTCCACGTTCAAAGCTGAGTTGGATGCGTGGACTTGTTGACTTGCTTGTGTGTTTCATTTCAATTGGCTTGACCAAATGCCACGCACGCGTTGAAATCCAGCTGGATTAATGAAACGATGAGTTTCATGGTTTGAAATGAGTCTGGATCAATTGGGCTCAGAGTGCTATACACGCCTCCCCTTGTTTTGAGCCCATTGCGCATTTATTCTATTTTAAGTTCTTTTTTCCATTTACTTTTACACCCCTTTGCTATTTCAAATTATTTCATTTTATTTTCATTTCTATTCTCATTTCCTTTTATTAAAAATAGTTTCAATTATCAGAAAATTCCATAAAAATTGTTTTCACATATTTCAGGATGTTATTTAATTTTCTATTATTTTTATTTCTGATATTATTTTTATTTGTCATTTTATTTTTATTTTGCAATTAAGAGTGTTTTTGGTGTTGTCTTCCTTTGATCTTATTCATTTGAACCTCTAATGCAAATCCCCTATGATCAAGGCTTCTTCTACTTTTAGAGGATGAATTGAAGTGTATTTAAGGGTGGAATTGGTTCATGATTGATCACTTCTTGGTTGACTTCAAGTGTCTTTTTGTTGCTCCTCGATTAATGCTCGATAAGGTGGAGCACCCTTGATAATTGATTTATTTGATGATTCCTTGAGATGAGTTTGACTTTGAAACTTTGGTTTATGTTTGTCACTTGACCTAGATATCTTGTCCTTTTTATTTGGATTTTATTGAACAATCCTTCTATTTTTGATGAAGCTTGCAAGTCAAGTCATCTTAGAAGGTGATCATACAAACTAGTTTGACCTAGTTTCCTTTGGGAGATGACTTTTATGGATCCCATATGCACCTCATGAGTCTTGATGTTTGTTTATGACATGATTAAGGTGTTGGTTCTTTGATTTTAGGTCATACACTTGTATAACTTGTTTTACAAGTTACTTGGACGTTAGACATTTCGACTTGTTTTTAAGTGTTGAATTTGTGATAGAACTTTGGTTCTTTCACATGCTTTGACTTGATTCATGTTTGTGCCTTGTTCCTAACTTTGATTTGAGCTTTCTTCTTGTGGATTATCTTGTGTCCCTTGTGCTATGATCATTGTTCAAGATGATTTGGTATCCATGTTCATGATTTAAGTTTGCCTTAAGTATGGATCACTTTTGGCACTTGTTTGGTCTTTTCTTTTGCATGATCAATTTGATTTGTTTGGTTGAGATAATTTACATGTGCTTGCTGCCCAACCCTCTTTCCCCCATATTCCCTTTGACCATGGCTTTTACATTTGCTTTGTGTGTAGCTTTTGCTCTAGTGATGGATGTTTGAATGGTTGTAGGAGTTGTTACTTCTCCCATTTCATCTCACTCTCCTTGACTTGTTTAAGTCAACTTGTTTTGATCATTTGTTTTTATTGCATCATTTGAGTCTTGCACCTCATCTTTGCATCTTTGCATATCATGTTTGCATTGTTTTGACTTGTTTATGTCAACTTTTTCTCATTTTTCATTTCATCTGTGATTGGATTATCTGTTGTTTACTTGGTCTTTTACCATGATCCCTTAGGATTCCTAGCCCCTCTGTTTAAGATGGGAGTAGGAGAGACATTAGGTGTTCAATCCTTTGCATGATAACACTAGGATAGTTTCTTCCCTCTTAATTCCAACTTTAGGAGCATTGTGCATGATAACATTAGGGTTGATCTAGTTTCCCCTTAGAGTTTGTGTTTTCTCTTCTCATCTCCTAAACATCTTAAGACACTTAACAAAGGATAATAAATGTTGTTCGCTACGAGCCTTAAGTACTTGAGGAATGATAGTTGGGGGGCCTCCTCTCAATCTGTCTAGAGTGTTTAGTGTATGCCCTTTGGGCGATATGCGACGCATTAGCTCTCAAGTCATAGTCTTTAGCGCAACATGAGTTACAAACATAACTCAATTCACTTCTCTTCATAAAAATTACAAAACAAAACGTCAAACTTTTTTATCCTTCGGGATTGTGTGCAAAATCATTTTCAGGAAGAGTGTGTTAAGATTTTGTTCTACCGCAAACACGCATCGTCCGTAACTGCTGGAACGAAGGTTTAACCCTACTCAATTAAAACACTTGAACCAACCAGTGGTCATGTCATCCTAAACTACATTTTCTCTGATTTGTCATACCAGATGAGGATACGTAGGCACAAGACGACGATGTCTTGGCGAGTAACCTTTCCCCACTTTCACCCGTAGTTTTCTGAACTATGTTGACTCTGACTTTCCCATTGCACGAGGGAATACGTCGGCATAGGGCGGCGATGTCCTATCGAGTCTCCTTTCTTTTATTTTGTCCCTGTGAGCTAGCTGTTGGTAGATTAACACCCTTTTATATTAGACAACAAGCATGGGTTCCATTGAGTACAATAGACGTGAGGGGTGCTCATACCTTCCCCTTGCGTAACCGACTCCCAAATCCAAGATTTGGTTGCGATGACCTGTCTTTTCCCTTTTTCATAGGTTTTCTCTTAATGTTTCCTTTCCCTCTCTTTGGGATAAATAACGAATTGTGGAGACTCTTCTGTCTTTGCCGGCCCCTTTTTCGCAGCGATGCGACATATCTCCTCAACCCTCTTCTGAATCCATTCCACGTATAGATTGTAGGTCCTATAATCATTATTTCCTAATGAAAGCTTTCCCCTCTTGTGGATTTTACTCCATGCATCAACTACTCTCTCCAGAACACCAGTGTCAGCTATGCCAGTATAGTACAAAGATTTCTGCACTTCTTCATCCTTCGGGGGTCCACTTAAGGCATATTCAAATTGTCTGACAGTGAGAGAAGAGTTGTAGTTAATTCCCCTTTTCCTCCCCCATCAAAGGTACATTAGGGAAGCTACCACAACTGAAGGTAATCTCTTTACCAAGCAGATCTCTATTAAACCAGACAATATCTTTGGGTGTCAAACCCATGAGTCTCTTAGACCATTCAGATGAATTCCTCGAATTAGTGAAAGGTATGGAACGTGGGAGGTGATCTATAAACCACTTGTGGAAAAGCGGTGTACAACAAGAAATAGTCTTTCCTCTCTTCTTCTCATTCTTGTAATGTATTGAATGGTATAAATCTCCTAGGAGAATGGGTATGGGATTTTTGGAAACGAAGATACGAAAGGCATCCATATCAACAAAGTCCGGTATGTTGGGAAATAACACAATGTCATAAATATACAAAGCCAAGATAGCATTAAAAACCACCCAAAAGCCCTCTTCCGCATACTTCTGGACTTTATCCGCCAAGGAAGATAAAGTAAAGCCAGAAACTCCGTTTCTGCTGACGACATAATCAACCAACTCAAATACACTCAAATAAAGAGCGGCGGAAAACTTCTCAAGATAGGGTTCTTCTTCTGAATGAAAGAATGGCACTTCATCTTGGACCAGCACTCCCAAAATAAAACCAAACTCCTCTAAAGTAGGAACCAACTCATAATCTGGGAAGGTGAAACATAATAGTGGAGGATCATAAAACTATAATAGAGTGAGAATCACTCCCTGCTCATAGCTTGTGACCTTACGGAAAAAACTCAAAATTCTCCCATAATCTCTTCTGAAGGTTTCAAGAACTCTAGGATTGGCCATGGCAATCAGACCAAATAAAGGTCCGAAATCTAGTGACGAAAACTTGTATAAAGTGATCTTTCTTTTCTCAGCCTCCATCTCTACGGAAAACCAGGAATGAAATCAAAGGAGAGATAAGAACCTATAAAACACACAAACATGCAATGTCAAATGAGGATGATTATGCAGATGCAAATAGGGGATCAAGGTATCTAATGCTCAAGATTATTGTTGTGTCGTTGACTGAATATAACCAAAATTCTGCTCTGATGTGAAAACCCAGAAAACCAGAACACCGAGGTGATAGAAAACCGAAATACCCAAGATAAAAGGTCTGATCTAATAAGAAAACCAGAAAGTCGAGTTGGTTGAAGGTCAAAGTTTCCTGCAAAATCCATCCCTCTCACATGTGGGTTATAGTCTTGGACGAGTTGGCATCATGGTCAATCAAGGAGGTTAAAACTGACTTCCCAATGAACGGTCTCCAAAGTCATTATATTTCTAACTCAACACCCCCTCAACTTCCCTAAAGGCGCATGATAGGGTATCTCCAAAGAAAACCTCGGCTGGATGTGAATTTCGTGCGAACTGTTACGTTACTAAATGCCACACAAGTCCATACTACTCTCCACACTAACCATGTGTGTATATTCAAGCCTGGGTATTGGGTTTATCTCTCACGGAATAACACACCCAACAACATAATATAATATACAACGGTAAAATGTAAATGCAATAATATACAACAGATAATGTACATAAAAGAAAATAATTCCACAAAAGTAAACACCCAAGGATGTAAAAAATACAAGCGCTAGGATTGACTCGTATAGGGAACCAGAGACTCTGGGTTCATTCCCCAGCAGAGTCGCCAACTGTTGCAACTACGAAAAACACCCGGCGGAAAAACTGAAGAGTCTGCATCGAACGTTATTTATCCCAACACAGGGAAAGGAAACAATCAAAGAAAACCTAAAGAATGGGAAAAGACAAGGTCAACGCAACCAAATCTTGGGTTTGGGAGTCGGTTATGCAAGGGGAAGGTATGAGCACCTCTCACGTTAGTTGTACTCAACGGGATCCATGCTTGTTGTCTAATCAAAAGGTGTGTCATCTAAAATCTACTACTAAGAGAAAACGAGAACAAAGAAAAAGGAGACTCGATATGACATCGCCGCCCTATGCCTACGTATTCCCTCATGCAATGGGAAAGTCAGAGTTAGCGTAGTTCGGAAAATTATAGGTGATGGGGGAAGGTTGCTTGCCAAAACATCTTCGTCTTGTGCCTACGTGTCCTCATTTGGTATGAGAAATCAGAGCAAACATAGTTTGGGTAAATGAAACCACAGGTCGGTTAAGGGTTTTTTATGAACGACTTTAAGTTCTCATTCCAGCAGTTAGGATCGATGCCTGTTTGCGATAGAATGGAAAAGTAACGTACTCTTTCTGAAATTGAGTTTGAAACAACAAATCCCGAGGGGTAAAAAGATTTGAATTTTGTTTGTGAGTTTTAGTGAAGTGAATTAGTTTTCTTTATGAATCACATTGCACTAAAGATTATGATATAGCAGTGAATGTGTCGCATATCGCCCATGGGGCGTACGCTAAATACTCTAGACAAGTGAGGAGAAACCCCCACTCATTATTTCCCATATGCTTAAGGCTCGTGGCGCACAACGTTCATCGTCTTTATTAAGTATTTTGAAAGTGTTTTGAGATGAGATGAGAAAAATACGCACGAAAGGTCTAAGAGAAACTCGGTCCTAACGTTGTCATGCAAAGTAGCCCTAATTTCGGGATGCGAAAGGAAATTTTATCCTAATGTTAGCATGCAAAAGACGGACCTAAGGTTGAGGTTTAAAAGGGACTAGCCTACTTCTTATCATTCATGGATTACACTTCTAAGGTCTATCCTAATCCAAACTTTAATCGAAAATTAAATTGGACTAGGAATCCTAAGGGAGCATGCAAAGGCAAGGCAAAAACAAGAAAATAAGGCAAAAACAGCAGCTACAACAGTGCCTCCTGCATAAAATAGCAATAAAATCCAGCAAGGCAGCACAACATCATTTAACAGCTACAAATTCAGCATAAAAGTAGGTGAAAAAGGCAGGCAGGCAGCAAGCATATCATAGACAACGTACAAATTCAGAATAACACAGTTGTAGAAAGCAGGGTAGCAAGCATGTTTCAATGCAATCAACATGAGCAAACATCAATCATGAACAAGTATCATGCAAGGATGGACATGCATCAACAATCAAGCACAAATTTTCAACAATATTGCATCATTAAGAATCATCAAGAACAACATTCTTTGTATATCAATTCAAGCAATTAAACGATCATGCGACAAACGGAATACGAAGCAAACACACACATGCATCACAAGTCTAGCAAGATAAGCATTCAAACGAAAACCAAAAGTTACTCATTGAAGAATCGCAATCAAACAATCAAGCATGATGAAACAGGTCACAAACAGTCTACACAAATGCATCATATCAATCCATGAAGGTTAGAGGTGGAAAGAAATCAAAACATGCTTGAAAACAACCAAAAATCACATTCTGGTCCAGTGTTAATCAATTAACCATTTGCAGTGCAAATTTGGTTAATCGATCAACCACTTGAAAATGTCCAAAATTGCTCTAGTTAATCGATTAACTAGTTTTGTACTGCAATTGGTTAATCGATTAACACTGCACCAGAAGCAAAAAAACAACAATTCAAAAGCACTTTCAGCCATTAGTTCAATGTGCAATCATCCAAAGGATCATGTAATCAATTGTGCACGAATTAACAAAAAAAATCAGTGATCAAACATCAATCAAACTTAATCAAGCATTAAGATCACAAATCACATAGATCAAAATCACCAAAATCAATTAAAATTGAAGATCTACATTTTGATTATTCAAATAAGCTCAAAACGGAAATTGATCTAAAATTAACTAACCTTCAAAGCTTAGATTTGCTTTAGTAATTATATATCTACTGCAAATTGATAGATCCAAGCTAGAAACCCACGAAAACTTCAAGATCCAAGAGCTTTCTTGCAAGAAAAGTGAAGAACAAGCCAAAATAGGCCAAAATTGATCCAAGAATCACTTAAAAGCTTGCTTCTAAAATCATATCCAAATCCAAACAAAAATCAAATGATGAATTGAAGACAATGGACCCCAAAAGTGGCAGCATTGAAAATGCACGTATTTGTGCAAATTTTCCTTTGGTTAATCGGTTAACCACTCACAAATTTTGAAAAATGCGCCATTTGGAGGGAAACTTGCACATTCGTCACTTTTCACCCGTTCTGAGCCCTGTTAAGCCTCTGAAACTCACCCTTTGACATTATAATTGTGAAATTGCTTGATATAACCTGTGACATGTCTCTTATGTTAAAAATAACCTGCTGAATAAAATTGGTCACTCGATTGGTGGGAAAAATAAATGCCGAAGTATTTGACGCTTTCTATTTAAACTCTTAAGATAAAAGAAAACCCGAAGCCACGAAAAAACCTTGGTCCCATGCCTCAAGAACTAATGACATGATATACAGAAATGAAAAATGCAGAGAAATACAAGCCAGTTGATTAATAAACGATGAGGCAAAATTTGGGGGGCTACAGATATGTATCGCAAGAGGAGACACATACTCTACCGTACTCTCCTCGGGAGAAACTCGAGGATGTACTCGAGGCAGATGATGAAATGGTTGTTGAAAATTACAACACTGAGAACTATTTTGCTTCATAATTTTGGCTACCCTGATGACGATTCATCTATCCCTTCAAAAGTCTGAGAGCCTTACTTAGAAACTCTTGAGTATGATAGTCATCCAGAAGATGCCTACATACCATTCTATACTCCTCAACTTGTCGAGAAGATAGTTGAAGACCACCTTTTTGATAGATCTGGTAAGATTGTTGAACGAGATTTTATTCATTCTACTATACGAGAAGTGAATGTCATAACTGAAGATGATTTTGAAAAGCATTTATCCACTTACAAGACACCTACTAAAGTTCTACAAAAGCTGCCCAATTATCCTTGAGGCATCCCTCAAAAGTTTATACGAGATGCTACATTTCTTTTTGATCCACTGGCCAAAGAAAAGCCAAAGAAGGTGAAGAAATTTTCTAAGTACAAAGCTGCATTCTGTGATCCCAAAATATGTGAGTGGGAACCTTACTTGGAAGATCCCGGATACATGTCATCGGAGGATTCATATGTATCATTCCACACCCTGCGATTCATTGAAATAGCAGCTGAAGACCTCCTTTTTGATGTATCTGCAAAGATTAAAGATTCTACTAACACAACTCCACCAGAAGTTAGTGTCATTATTGAAGAAAATCCTGAGAGGGATTCACAAGGCTTTGTGACGCATGAAAGGGTTTCTCAAAATTAGATAGATGATAACGTTCCAACTATTTTCCACATCTCTAAGTAATATTTTGTCTATGTTTTATCCTCTCGCTACGTCCAAGGTGTAGATGTTTTTGATTGGCTGCATTTTATGGTAAAACATGATTCTGCACTGATGTCAAGACAGATGGCGTGACATCCATCTACTGTGGTGACAGAACTACTGTCATGTGTTTTAACCAAGATGTCAAGACAGATGTCGTGACATTCATCTGTTGTGGTGACAGAACTGTTGTCATGTGTTTTAATCAAGATGTCAAGATAGATGTCGTGACATCTTTGTTTGGTACAGCAGGAGCTACTATTTTATATCTTTTGACAGAGGTGGTTTGGTTTGATGAGATCTTTTTGGATATATCTCATCGGTGTGTGCAGGTCAAAGAGATTTATTAGAAACAAAGTGCAGATTTAATCGGTGTTCATAAAAAGGATCTTTGAGACTTTTTAGGAAACTATAATATATTTATTTCTACTGTTATGAAGAAGATTCTACAGGAGTGTACTGCAGAGCAAGTGTCGCTACTGCGAAAAAAGGTGTCGGCAATGACAGAAGAGTCGCCACCATTCGTTATTTATCCCAAAAGAGGGAAAGGAAACGATCAGAGAAAACATGACGAAAACAGGAGAAGACAGGTCATCGCAACCATATCTCGGGTTCGAGAGTTGGTTATGCAAGGGGAAGGTATTAGCACCCCTCACGTCCGTCGTACTCGACAGGATCGACGCTTGTTATCTATCTAAAGGGTGTTTACTATCTACACTAAAGGTCTCAGGGACAAAAGAAAAGAAAAGAGACTTGGCAGAGGATCGCCGCTCTGTGCCTACGTATTCCCTCGTGCAATGGGAAAGTCAGAGTCAACGTAGTTCGGCAAACTACGGATGAAAGTGGGGGAAAGGTTGCTCACTAAGACATCGTCGTCTTGTGCCTACATATTCTCATCTGGTATGAGAAATCAGAGCAAACGTAGTTCGGGCTAACAAGAACACCGGTTGATTCAAAATTTTTTACCCGAGTAGGGTTAAAACTTAGTTCTAGCAGTTAGGTGTATGCAGCTCGACCATTGGAGACTTAGGCGTTACCTGTTTGCGGTAGAACCAAGAGTTAATTAAACTCTCCTTATGAAAAAGGTTTGCCAAATTAAGATTCCTAAGGATAAAATATTTTTAGAGAAGAAGTGCATTGATTATTGTTTGTAATTCATGTTGCACTAAAGACTATGACCTATGAGCGAATGCGTCGCATATCACCCAAAGGGTGTACACTAAACACTCTAGGCCATTGAGAGGAAGCCCCCCAATAACCATTTCCCAAGTAATTAAGGCTCGTAACGTACAATAATCCTTAACCTTTATTATGTGTTTTGAAAGTGTTTTGAAGATGAGAAGAGAAAGACACTCTAAAGGGAGACTAACTCAAACCTAGTAGTTGTCATGCAAAGTATACCTATAGTTGAGGTAAAAGGGAATGCTACCTAATGTTTTCATGCATGGCTTCAAGCCTAAGTTCTATCATAATCATATCTTGAACAAGAGAGATTAGAGATCCTAAGGGAACATGGCAAAGTAGAAAGAAGAAGAAGAAGGAAGCATAAGTAAAGCATAAGATAAGAAAGATGCAAATATGCATATGCAATGCAACACACAAGCAAATGGAGGAAAAAGTGTGGGGTGAACACCTCCACAAGCACATCTCAACCTTTATTAATGCAAGAAAGAAATGCAAAAGGAAAGGAGAAAGCAATCTAAAAGAAAGCACACAATTGCAAACAACAATGGGATGAAAATGGGAGAACAAACCCTACAACCATTTGTCATCAACCACAAGCCCTAAGGCAAACCAAATGAGAAGTAAAGAGGACATAAATCAATAAGAGCATGGGAGGAAATATGAGAACCAAGGGAACTCACATGGGTAACTCAACCATAAGCAATCTCAATGATTATGCAAGAAACAAACAAAGAAGTCCTCAAGGAAGCACCATTCATGACATGCTTCAAGTACCTCCAAAAGAGGGGCTAAGCTATCTCAAATAGGATCCCAAAGTCATTGGAAAGAGGTAGGGATGAGAGGAGAATGTGCATAAACCAAAGAAAGAAAAGCACCAAAGAGAATGCAAAGATAGGCAAGGCAAAAGATCTAAGTCTTAAGCACATTCAACACTTGTAGCACAAGTTGAAAACCTAAAAAGAAATGCAATTCTCAACAAGCAATGAACATATTTATGACCCAAAAATGAACATCCAAACACATCAATGTGTTAACAATATGAATCAACAAGAGTTAGGAGTTCAATCGATCTACAAAGGCTGTTTCCAAAGCAAACTAAGTCAAGCACATGTGTGAAACTCCCTTAGAAATGACTTAACTTGTAAATCATATCAAAAATAGGAAAAAGATTAAATTAAATGAAAATAAAATCACAAATGATCACAAATGAGTTGGAAACCAGAGGCCAAAATCCCAAGGGCAATGTCCCATAAAAGAATCACCAAATTAAATGAATCCCTAAGGTGTGCCACTTTGAAATGGAAGAATTGAGGGTGATCAAAAGCACCCTAAAAATCCAACAAAAATGCCCTAAACCATGGTCAAAATGGTCCTCAAAATTGCTTCAATTCATCATGGATGTGAGGAACAAAAATCATCCATTGGATAGGAAACTTTCTCAAGAAAGAAAATCAAGAACAAAGAAGAACAATTTTAAATCAATTAAAAACACATCAAATGTGAAAATCCCTATTTAATTGAAAAATATATAGAAAATGGAAATAAAAATTTCCACAAATTAGTTAATTTCCTAAAGTACCTAAAAGTATTTTTTTAGGGATTTTACAACACTTGAAAGTATTTTTCTTGAATTAAAATCCAAACAGAAATTAATTGAAAAGAATAAAACGTGTGTGTCAAATAGCAAGAAATAAAATTCATTTTAGTGAGCCTGTGCTAGAGGGGGGGTGTTGATAGCATTTGAAGCCTAATATCCAAACAAAGCTGAGCCACACAATGAAACTCATCGTTTCATTAAGTGAGGTGGCAGTCAACCAAATATGCGTGGCCAGTCAAAGCTATCAAGGCCATTCATCACGCTTCAGTCAAAGTTTCAACGCTCTCAGTGGCGTGACACTCTGACAACGGAGAAAAAAACCAGACGCCGGAGCCACTGTGCTACGGTCGTCTTCTCCGATCACACGGCCGAAATCGCATATGCAAATCATCACCAAATCAAGCAAATTTTAGATCTAAATTGATCCTCATGCAACGTAGGTTACGAATCTAGGTTTCAATTTCATTTTTCACGCAAGAACAAAGAAATACGAATGATCCAAGAATTAAGCTCACAACTGAAATTATCAAGAACATCATCTAAACCTATCTAGAATTTTCCTACATACCTAGGGCTTCAATATGCAGCAAAAATGGCATGAAATGGATGTGTATAGAGTGAGAATTCTTGAAAGGTTAGTTACCTAACAAAACCTCTCTGTTGGGTCTTATCATGGTGTTAATCTTGTGCAAAACGATCCAGAAACAATCAATGAACTTCAAGGAAGAGGTTGATGGTGTTCAATTACTCTGAATAGGCTTCAATGTGGATTCACAATTTCAACTTGCTTCTTGGATTTTCTCAACTGTATTTGCTCCAATCTTTACCAAATTGCACTAATGAAGGTTTGTTCTTCATCAAGAGTTTATATATTATGGATCCATGATCAATTGGAGGCCCAATTATGGCCTGTTATGATGAATTGAAAAATCCAAAGTTTGGAAGTGAAGCTTCAAAATGCACGTGCAACCTGGCTCCAATTGCCTTGATTCTGATTCAAATTGCTTGATGGTGATTCACTTTGATCAAATGGATGGAAAAGAACCCTTGAATTGATCCATTGGTTGAAATTGGATGTGTGACTTACAATTGAAGTAACCATGAATTTGCACATGAAATTGGCCTCAAATCTAAAATCCAATTTGTGCATCTTGCTTGTTATGTTCTTTTGAGTCAAAATATGCACAAACATGCCTTGTAAAAGTTCAAAAATCAAATTAATTGAATTTCCCCTTTTAAAGACTTTTTCATGAAATTTCCTTCACCACTCTCCAAACCCTAGCAAAATTCATGACAATTGAGTGTTCTATGATGGAAATGAGATCATTTGAAGCAATTCTCATGTTGGACAAAGTCCCATTTGAAGTGCATAAGTGGATGAAATGGACCTATAATGAAAATGACTTGTAATCTTACTTTCCCAAAATACCCTTGCCTTGCAAGCTTCATAACTTGAGTTCTACAAATCAGATGAAGGACTTCTATGGCTTTTTGGAAATCTAAGATCATGAGGAATAAATTTCATGTTTGGGTCAAGGTGAGATGAAACATCATTATAGGTCAAAAATGCCTTGGAAGTTGGTTGACTTTTGTTGACTGAAATCACCTTCATTTGAGGACCTATAACTTGTCACCATCAAACTTGAGTTCTAGAAATCAGATGGATGAGTTCTAGTACTCAAAAGAAAGATAAGAACATACTCTACAAGTTTTATGTTGGCATCAAAGTGAGATGTAACTTGTATCTTGAGATATGTGGTCTTGAAATTAGGCACTAAATAGGGGTTTTTACACTAACAAGCTTAGAAACCCTAATTCAGCAACTTCTCACACTCTTGATTCTTCTTAAATTGATCTTGAAATAACCTCTTGGATGCCTCAACACAACTTTCCATGATCACAATTACTTGGATCTAGGTCTCAATCTCCTTCAAATCTCCAGTGGACTTTGCATTAGGCATATGAAACCCTAGGTGTACAATCCTTTGACTGCAACCTCTTGTACATGATATAATAACTTGGATGATCTCCACAATGGCTCTCAAACCACTAAATGAGCTTCCCAACATTCTCCATCCATAACCATGGACTCATGATCCTCTGATGATCTTCAATTGGCCTCTAAGATAGGAGATAAACCACAACTATCCATCTCCTTTCTCAAAGAGTTTTGATCTTCTCCTGCTAGTGATAAGCAGTTGACCACTTGAATAAAACCTCTTGCTTAGGCTTAGAACCCTTGGTAACCTTCTCTTGCTATGAACACCTCTCCTGATTCCCTGCAAATGAACAATGATATGCAAATGCTAGAACAATGAGATGAAACATAAACCAAGTTAGGAAAAGGTTGGGAAAATTTTCGGGTGCAACAGCTGCCCCTATTCAAACGACTTGAACCTGACTGGGTGAGAATCGAATGAATTTCAAATAGTCAAGGTAAAATATGGTTGAATACCAACGAACCCATAAATTTGCAAACCGCAGAAATAAACTGCAAACAAACTCTGATTGGGGATAAAAATCTCCGGAGATAACTAAATAATGGTTGCAACGTCGACACGTCGACGAAAGAATCATCTGACATCACCGCGAGATAACGACACTAAGTCGGAAAGATCACCTGACATCAGCGTCAAGTATCGACACTAAGTCGGGAAAACATCTTCTATCATACATCTGATAATAACCTTCTGACTTCACCGTCAGGCCTCTGCATCAATTTAGGAACACACCTGACCTCTCCGTCAAGTAATAACATCAATTTTGAAAGGACATATTTCTGATTTCGCTGTCAGGCCTCTGACCTTGCCGTCAGGCATTATCAATAGGCCAGTAACATCTGACATCGCCGTCAGGCCTCGACACCCAGTCGAAAAATACGTCTGACATCGCTGTCAGGTATCAAGTCGGAAGAAGCATCTGACATTTCCTTCAGGCTTCGACATCCAGTCGAGAAATACATTTGACATCACCGTCAGAACTCCACATTAAATTGGTGAATCATCTGACATCACCGTCAGAAATAAGCAACAAACCGATCAACCCATAGCTTAGAAGAAATATCTAACATCACCGCCAGACCTCTATTGAATTGATGAAGACATCTGACATCGCCGCTAGGAATCCACAAAATTGATACACATCTGACATCGCCGCCAGAAAACCATGAAGGTGATACACATCTGACATCGCCGCCAGAAAACTACGAAGGTGATACACATCTGACATCGCCGCCAGAAATCCACACACATCTGACATCGCCGCCAGAAATCTACACACATCTAACATCGCCGCCAGAAGTCTGCAGGGGATATACACCTGACATCACTGCCATGCATTTGAAGGTGAGAAAATACTTAGAAGGGGGGGTTGAATAAGTATGAAGATAAAACTTAGAAATAAAAGCTCAAGGATTTTTATCCTGGTTCGTTGAACTCAACTACTCCAGTTCACCCTATCTAGAGTGATTTTCCTTTCTCAAACAAGGACTTAATCCACTATTTAATCAACTGATTACAATAGTAAGTGTTGCGGTGAAAATTGGATATCAAGCTATTAAATTAACTTGAATCTTAATTCTTTTACAACCGAACTTTATTTTATCCAAAGGAAAGGTCTAAAGAAAGAAAAACCTTTTTCGCGATGTAACGACAACGCTTAAGAGATTCGGGGATCGGGGGTTGTTTATACCTAGGGAAGGTGCTAGCACCCTAAGCATCTGTAGTACTCTACAGGAACCTTTTGTTTGATTGCTTGCTAAGTTTGTGAAAATGTATTATGGATTGGGAAAAGATATGAGTTGAAACCTAAAGTTATATACACTAATTTTGCTCGCAAAGACGTCGCATCTTCTGCCTACGTATCCTAACTAGGATAGAATCAGAGTAATCGTAGTTCACCTCACAAGGGATAAAGAACACTTGATTACGATCAAGGTTCAAGGGGAAATAAACATGACAATGTTTGTGCGGAGTTTGACAAAACTCCCTATTCTAAGTTGTAATATTCAAAAGGGAAAGTAAGAAATCATGACAACGATTCTTACATAGAGTTGACAAACTCTTTCCTAGGGATCTAGTTGAAGAAAACTCCTAGTACAGTCGGGTTTCTTAGACTTGAAGCAAAGTCTAATGGCTTCTAATCTAGGGTTAAAGTGACTTAGAAAAGTCAAGAGAGGGATGAGGGATGTATCTATGACATGAGGGTCAAATGGACAGACTTTTCCTTTTTGAAGTAGACGGAGAGGCAACTGGATGAGAGCTAACAAGCTTCATCACTTGGGGAAAGAAAACAACAAGAAAATTAACAACATGATAAAGGCATATTCATCGTGACAACCATTAAATAAACATGTGGAATGATAGAGATGAAGGTGCATTGATGACAATCAAAGCAGATGAATTAACAGGAACTGTGACGACAAATCGAGTTCAATTACATTCAACAGAGGGAACATGGTAACAACCAAAAATAAAATCCTAGCATGTTAACTAACATGTAAGGATATGAATACAAGCAATTATCACAAACAAATTCAAGTGTAACCAAGGAAAAATTCATCTGCACATCCGTAAACGAACGTAAAATGCACTTAAATTGCACGAAGTCAAAAGAGATGAAAATTTAGGAAAACATGAAAATAAAAAATATGACATGAAAGTATACATCAAGATGAACATAATGAAAAAAGAACGGGTGAAAAACGATTAAAATTGAAGGAGATACGAATTTTTGAAAATGGAGTGAAAAATGACAAAAAATAATAAAAGAGTTGCCCTCCTCAGGGGTCGAACTCAGGCTTGCAAGGTCAAAGGCGTGTTTTGGCATATGGTCTTACCACTGGAGTGGCTATACATCCATTTGTAAATGCCACCCCATTAAACTATAAGGGTGAAAATCAAAGCAAGCTGGGCAAATTGGCCAAGGCAAAAATGTGAAATTTTCAAAATACCTTGTGTTGCGTAACTTCTTGAATACTTAACCAAATGGGATGAAATTTTTATGTAACTTGACCAGAAAAACATGAGGAAAATGATGGTGTGATTAGATTTTTGAAATTCCTCTCCTAACTCAAAATCCTATGGTACCTTCATTGAGATGCTTAAAATGCATTTTGATGTAAGACTCATGTTATAGCTAGCTTTAGATAAGAGAAATCATGCAAACATCTTACATATGTGACAATGAATGAGTTCAGGCAGGCAGTGGGATTCAAATCATGTTGAGATGTAAAATGCCATGTTAGTTGCAATGTATTTATGAATGGGAGGCAAGCTGATGTCCAGTTCAGTTTTCAAGCACACTTTGGTTAAACTAAACATACATATACATCATACACATAGTGTCAAATGAATTTGAACATAAGACAAGGCCCTATACTGACTGCTATAAACCATGGTGTTCAATGTGCACATTGTGTTTGTGAGAGTGCAGGGCAAAGTGCATTTTCATTTCTAAGCATATCTAAGTCAAGTAAGACATACATACACAACACATGCATAATATGGAGTGGATTTGATCAAAAGTTCAGGTTTTAAAATAGTCTGATGTAACAAAGTGTATGCAAAATGCAATCTTTGTTTATGAAATGCAACAATGAGGTCAAATCAATTTTAACATATGTTTCCATCAATTTAACCATACACAGACATCTTACCTATGAAAGCAAAGATTTTGTGCTCAGGAATCAACTTAAAACCAACAGTGGAAGAACATGGTATTCTAGATGCAAGTTTAGCAAAACATGATGCTCAAGGAGGTTCATTTCAAGGTTTATGCACAAACAGGCCAAACCAGTTACACATACACTTTGGAAATAGGTGAACAAGTGAGGTTTAAGTAAAGAAAATATTCAAAACAGTTTGTTGTGAGAAATTGTATATAAGCTGCAAAAATGACATTCTTGATTCATGATGATATGTTCAGTTCAAATCCCTACACATACAAGCCGCAATACGCATATACACAAGTTATATATGTAAAACTGAAAGTGCTTATGCCCAAGAAGTAGTTGTTTTATGGACAGAAAAGCTTTTGGTATTTCTCATAGAATATTGTTTGAAACGACGCATTCTTGAAGTGACACATTGAAACAGATGAGAAAAAGTGATATAGGTCATACACACATGTCATGAATATACTGCTAGATAATTCTAAACACCAGAAACATTTCAAAACCAACTGTGAAGAAAAATGGCACATGAACTAAAAAAACAGCTTGAATGATGCTTGATGCAGCAGGGTAGTTTAATGATGAATGAACAATCTAAGTGAAATCAGTTTATGTCAAACACATACTCATATCACAAATGTGCTAATGAATGGTTGTGAATTCAATTTTAAACTTCCTCTGTCCTAAAATGCAAACTGGTAGGTTCATGGCATAAAGTGTATAAAACATGGTATTATGCAGTAGGAATGCCAAGTCAGAATTGATGCAATAATGAAGCAAGGTAATTTCATACACATATTATATACACATTATCAAGAGTGTCCAAACATCAAGAAGTATTCAAAACAGGCCGAGGAAGAATTTGGCACTCAAACTATCATTTATCATTTTGACCAAACATGAGCAAAATAGAAAACAAGGGAAAAAACAGTATGAGGCACCTTTGAACACAATCAGACACATACACATGTTACTTATATGCATACAAGTGAGATCCAAACACAATTTTAGTGCAAACAAGCTGGAGTGAAAAGTATGTGCTTCATGTGCAATTTGGTGTTGGTGAAGTGTAGCAAGCTGGTACAGTTTTTTATTTTTAGGCACCAAATGATCAAGTAATTCACCCATACATATCATATATGGAAACACACATGTTCATGTAAAAAAAACAGGCACCAACATATTAAAACACAGTTTGGCATGTGAATGCTTATATAAGGCTATTTTGGGACAGCATGACCTCAAATTTGCAAATCATGGTAATGTAAAACATGAGAGAGTTTTTCAAGGTCACATACCTCTTGTAGACAGCTTTGAACAAGTGAAAATACCAAGAAACCCAGAGAACTTCAACTTCCTCTTTGACTTGAGACTTTTCTTCCTTTTGAAGCAATGTGCAAATATAAGGACAGTTGGAGAAATAGGTCTCACCAATGATCCTCAATGCTTTGGACAATTGAGAAATGATATATAAGAGGTGTTAGGATGATTAGAACACCAAGGAAATGTATGGAACAAGATATGGCTGATTTTGTGGCTTTTGGTCAAAGTAACTTGGTGATGAAGTTGACTTTTTGAATGGTGATGTTTTTGAGTGGTCTAAGGTCTTGTATACCCTCTATATCATATTTAGCCATTGTGTGGATGATTTTTGGGGTTTTTGAATGGGGAGAGATGGATTTGGCAGCAAAACTACCAAGACATATTTGGTGTTTTTGTGAAAATGAGATTTTGTGATTTTTGAAGCAAGGAGTGGAAATAGTGAAAGCTTTCAATTTCTATGGTTTTTAGAATTGATATTGTGTCGGAAATGAAGTGGTGATGGTTCTATTTATAGGCAAGGAAGTGGCTTGGGGCAGATTTGGAGATTTCTTCACTTTGAAGAAAGGTTTTGGATTTTTTTGATTACACCTCCACAAGAGGGTTTTCTTGGTTGATAGGCAAGCCTCAATAGTCAAGAAAAATGACGAATTAATGTGGCTAACTAAAAGCTAGAGATGTAGCTTAAGGGCTGTGGCAGAATTGCTTTACACCTCATGCTTACTTTTTCACTTTTGAATGCAAGTTGCAAACCAACTTGCAAGGAAACTTGCAAAGCTTGGCTTTTCTTCTCTTCTGCATAATTCCTTTGTTTTTCATGCTACAAACTCATCACATATCATATACAACATGGTTCACCAGCTGAGTTTGGTCAATTTTGATGAAAGAATGAATTTTTGAATTTTGACAATGTGGGACTAAAGTATGAAAACCTCAACTTGCCATAACCATAACTTTCAGCTTACAAATCCTTTTGAGATGTGTTAGTACTTTTTAGAAAGCCCTAAAATAGCTCTAAAACATTCATGTTTTCATGAGTTTCAATTTCCCAAAGGAACTTGGCCAAAAAGTCTCCCAAAGTTGCTAAAAAATGAACTTAAAAGTGAAATTTCTCTAAGTCTTTTTCCCTTCTAGAAATGAATTTGATCCTAACTCCAAATCTATGCATTTTCTGATCATGGACCACTTAGATACTTTTGTAGGACTTGTCAAGAGCTTCCAAATGAGCTTTGAACCAACTCAATTGGATGTGTGGTTAAGGAGTTATGATTTAGCCCCTTTCAAAACCCTAATTTCCCAATTTTTTGATTACTCCTTCATCCTTGATCCAATGGTCATGAAAATTGATATGCAAGTCCAATATGACATAAGGAAAAATTTTGTTTCACAACCTGAAGTCCAATTCCTAAAATTTGAAGAGTTGACTTTTTGGTCAACCGTACGATCAATCGGTGACTACCGAGTCGTTTGTTGACACTCTGGACCTTCTGAGACTTTGAAACTTCTTAGATGAACCTTAATAAGCTATATAAACTTCATGAATCATAATCCCATCATTAAAACACCTTCTAACATCAAAGTCAAACTACAGTTGACTTTTACTAGTCAAAAACCCTAATCGGGTGCCCTGAAATACACTGCTCTGGATTCTGGGGTAACAACCTCAAATTGGATTCTCAATTGTCATTATATGATACCCTTGACCTTGTTTCATAATTGAATAAGCCCAAAACATTGACTAATCACACCCTTGAAGTTTTGATTTTGACTGCACGAAACCCTGATTCATCTGTAATTTGACAAAGACAAACTTGCACTGGGTTAAGGTTATATAATTCATGAGTATGCTCCTAAAATGATAATGGGAATCTAAGGGGCCAAAATTTTGGGTGCAACAGTTGCCCCTATTTAAATATCTTCACTAGATGGAACTGAGAGGTGATGATCCTCGTAGAATCGTAGTGAAAGGTATTTAAATATAGAAAACCAAAAATTTTGTCCCTTAGATCCGATGATATGCAAAAGGACAGGTCATGATATGCCATGAATTCTAAATGATGCTTCATGATGCTTGGATGCAAGACATATGCAGAAGACAGAAAAACAAAACAACGAGTAACCACTCGTGGGGACCTGGTATTGTGGATCCGACACTGGGGGAAAACCGAGATATTACAAACAATAGTTCAAAACATGACCAGTGGTAACTGAGAGGGAAATTTCACATGAGGATGTACAAAGTCCAATGAAGATGACAATCTCACTAGGGAAAAGCAAACACTTCACCGGGGAAAGAAGTAGATTTCCACTCGGGACAAGAGCGGCTTTTTATTGGGTAAATTAAAACACGAACCTCACTGGGGATGATCAGATGAGGAGCATCCTATAGTGAAGAGTTCAAACGGGATCTTCAGGAATGGACTAGAAACAAAAGACAAAACATATTGGGGATACTAGTGACGACTAGATCTCCGAGACTTGTCTGGGAAAAAGATCTCGCTGGGGATAATGATGTCACCCAGTTTTAACAAGTGGCTCAAACAGTGTTAGTAACCACTAGACTTTCCGTAGGTAATGGTGACGACCAACCAGGGGTAATAACAAATGAGATTTCTCAAATCCAGTCGATAACACGTAAGATTTCGACTGGGGAAATTGGTGATGACCAAATTTCAAGCAGTGCCAGTAACTACTGGACTTTAAAGGGATTAATAACAACCAAGTCCGGGTACCAATGACGATTGGATTTCACGCAATGCTAGTTACGACTGGACTTTGGAAGAAAACATGGTGACGACCAAATCGGGGTATACCAACACATGTGGTTACGAGAATGTTAGCAAGCTACTAGGCTTTAGCTGGGGAGGTTGGTAACGACCAAACCAAAAGATACCAACAACGATTGGATTTCAAATGACGCCAGTTACGACTGGACTTCCATGGGGACAGTTGGTAACGTCCAACAAGACACTAATGACAATTGGATTTCGAACATCTGCCAGTTACAACTATGTTTAAACGGAAAATCAACTAGTAACGACCAGACTTCACAGGGGATTCGCTAGTGACGACTAGACTTCAGAGGGAAAAGGTTGGTAACAACCGAACCAAAAGGTAATAACGAGTGGAGTTAAGACAAGGTCAGTTACGACTGGACCTCAAAGGAAGTATTGTGACGACCAAAAGAAAACCAAAAATATTGGATTTCGAACTCTACCAGTTACGACTGGGGAATTGGTGAAAGTGGTGACGACCGAATCAAAAGATACCAACGAGTGGATTTTAAGGCAATGCCAGTTATGATTGGTCTTAACAAGAAATATGGTGACGACCAAAGAACTACCAATAACGATTGGCTTCTAAAACAATGCCGGTTACGACTGGACTTTTAGGCGGAAGTTCACTAGCAGTGATCGGTCATTCACGGGGAACCGACAGATAACACACCGAACTCGAGAGGCTAAATGAATCACACTGAATCCTGGCTGAAAAGGTGTATGTAGTTCTTTGAAAATAGAACCACTCTTAACAGGGGAACGAAGCTTTAAACCAGCTAGTCAGAGATGATAAAGTAAAGTCAAGTGTTCAGATATCTTCTGCTGGGACGTGCCTTCACATCATCATGAGAAGTTCCTTGAGAAAATGGTCTTCAAGTTTTGATACCCACACATGATCAAAGAAAAATCAGCAGTTCAACCTGCTTACACCTCATTGGGGAAAGTAATTGGATGGCATATCAAAGCTTCCGCTACCCTGAGGTTTCGGGGAAGTATGATTTTCCTCGACCTTTTCCATGAGTTTGAAGTTCTTACATTTGTTAATCTTTTCAAGTTTTATTCAAATAATTTGACCCTAATGCTTTCAAAACTATCGTTGATCAACGAACAATTTTTTGCATAACAAAAAAAATAAAGGCAATGATAAAGTTGCAAAGGAAAGAATGGCTCAAAACTGATTTTATTCAAGGATGAAATCTTGCAAATGACAAAATTCCATAGAAATTTTACAAGTGAAAAATGGCAAAGTGGACAAGGTTACATTAAATCCCATGACCAAACTATCCCTAAAGACTAAAAACTCCCCAAAATCCATGCTTCAGACGAGAGCGGTTGGAGTGAATTCTTGTAGGATCTTCTACGTTAGTGACAATTCATCTGATACAGTGAAACGCCTTTGTCCCTAACTTTTGCCTGGACCGCCCTTTTCGGGTTTTCAATCCACCAGGACCCTCATTTTTGCCTAAGCCGCCCTTTCGGGTTTTCAACTTAGCGAGCTCTTATTTTTCTTTTTCTCCTTTTTCTTTTTTTCAACCCTAACTTTTGCATAAGCCGTTCCTTTGAGTTTTCGACTTATCGGGTTCTTTTTAGGCGTAATATTTTCGTACTGCATCAGAATTTACTGGATGAGTAAGCTGCTCCCCATCCATGGTGGTGAAAATTAATGAGCCTCCTAAGAAGACGATTTTCACAATAAACGGGCCGTCATAATTAGGCATCCACTTTCCTCGTGCGTCTTTATGAACTGGTAAAATCTTTTTGAGTACAAGTTCCCCTTCGCGAAATTCTCGGATACGAACTTTCTTTTCAAAAGCTCTCTTGATCCGCTTTTGATATAACTGACCATGACACATTGCAGACATGCGCTTTTTGTCGATAAGATTCAACTGATCAAACCTTTCTCTCACCCATTCTGCTTCTTCAAGCTTGGTTTCCATTATGACTCTCAAAGAAGGTATCTCGATTTCAATAGGAAGCACCGCATCCATTCCATATACCAAAGAAAAAGGGGTTTCCCCTGTTGAATTGCGGACGGACATTCTGTATCCATGCAAGGCAAACGGCAACATCTCATTCCATTCTTTGTAAGTTTTCACCATCTTTTGCAAAATCTTTTTGATGTTTTTATTTGCAGCTTCTACAACCCCATTCATCTTGGGACGATAAGGAGAAGAATTATGATGTTCAATTTTGAAGTCATCCCACAAATCTTTCATGACTTTGTTATTCAAATTGGTACCATTGTCCGTTATGATCCGGCTCGGAATTCCGTAACGATAGATAATTTCCTTTTTGATAAAATGAGCCACCACTTGTCGAGTAATGTTAGTGTAGGATGCGGCTTTAACCCACTTTGTGAAATAGTCAATAGCAACCAGAATAAATCGGTGTCCGTTAGAAGCTTTTGGTTCAATTGCCCCAATCATATCGATGCCCCACATAGAGAAAGGCCATGGTGATGACAACACATTTAGCAATGTCGGTGGTATGTGCATCTTGTCCGCATAAATCTGACACTTGTGACACTTTCTGGCATATTGAATACAATCAGTTTCCAGGGTCAACCAGTAATAACCAGCCCTCAAAATCTTTTTAGACATAGCATATCCATTTGCATGAGTACCGAACATTCCTTCGTGAACATCTTGCATTAACAACTCTGCTTCTCGTTGGTCAACACATCTAAGCAGGACCATATCATGATTTCTTTTGTAAAGCACATCATTGCTGAGAAAGAACTTGGATGCTAATCGTCTCAGAGTTTTCTTGTCAAGTGACGTAGCATCTGCTAGATACTCTTGTTTCAACAGGTAATTCTTTATGTCATAGAACCACGGTTTATCATCAGTTTCTTCTTCAACCATTTGACAGTAGGCGGGCTCGGTCTTGCGTTCAATTCTGATGAGAGTGGCATCATTGACATCCCTGACTTTACACTTTGAGGCTAACATGGCTAGGGCATCGGCGATGTGATTCTCAGATCTCGGAACATGCTTGAAAGTGATTTCATCGAAACACTCCATCATTTGGGCAATATAGGCTCTATAAGGGATCAAATTCTCATGTCTAGTTTCCCATTCTCCAGTAACCTGATAAATAACCAAAGATGAATCCCCACTGACTTCAAGAAGTTTGATTTTGAGGTCAATAGTTTCCTCGAGGCCGAGAATGCAGGCTTCATATTCGGCGATATTGTTTGTGCAATCAAAATCCAACCTGGCTGTGAATGGAGTGTAACCGCCTTCCGGATTCATTAAAACGGTGCCTACGCCATGCCCACTGTAGTTGGAGGAACCATCGAACATCATTTTCCACTAAAGACCTTCTTGCGGACCCTCATCAAGACTTGGTTCTTCACAATCTTTTACTAACATAATGTCTTCATCTGGGAAATCAAATTTGAGAGGCTCATAATCTTCCACTGGTTGATCTGCAAGATATTCTGACAAAACACTACCCTTGATAGACTTCTGAGCTACGTACTAGATGTCGTATTCCGAAAATAACATATGCCAACGGGCGAGCCTTCCAGTCTGATCAGGCTTCTCAAAAATATACTTTATTGGATCCATTTTTGAAATCAACAAAGTGGTATGACAAATCATGTACTGCCTCAAACGCTTGGCCGCCCACGCCAAAGCACAACAAGCTTTCTCCAGAAGTGAATATCGGCCTTCACAATCAGTAAACTTTTTACTGAAATAATAGATAGCATGTTCTTTTCGTCCAGACTCGTCCTGCTGACCTAACACATAACCCATTGAATTCTCAAGCACTGTCAAATACATGAAGAGAGGTCTTCCCGGTACCGGAGGTATTAAGATTGGAGGTTCTTGTAGGTAACCCTTGATCTTATCAAATGCTTGCTGACAATCTGAATTCCAAACAACCGTCTGGTCCTTGCGTAATAATTTGAAGATGGGCTCACAAGTGGGAGTCATATTGGAAATAAATCTGGATATGTAGTTCAGTCTTCCAAGAAAACCTCTGACTTGCTTTTCTATTTGTGGAGCTGGCATGTCTTGAATGGCTCGGACATTATCTGGATCTACCTCAATCCCTTGGTGACTGACAATGAAACCGAGTAACTTCCCAGATCTTACTCCAAAGGTACACTTGGCTGGATTCAGTCTCAACTGATATTTTCTGAGTCTCTTAAAAAGTTTCACAAGATGTTCCAAATGGTCCTCCTCGCTTTGAGATTTGGCTATCATGTCATTGATCACACTAAAATTCACCGTATTTCTGACTCCGATTTCGCATGCATTCTTAGCTTTTATCGTTGTTTTGCTTTGTTATTGCTTTGTTTTCTTATGTTTTCAGGTTTTTATAATAATCGGAGCTCGAATCGGGAAAAGGAGCGAAAAAGGAGTGAAAACGGACGAAAACCTAGAAATTCAGCATTTTGCACTTACGGCACCCACTGTGGCGGGCGCCATGGGGTTAGCCATGACGTGGCCACGTCTCAAGACCACTCCTCAACCTCCAAGACCCACGATCCCCACTCCATCATCCCCTGTAGGGACCGTGGCGGGCGCCATAGGCCCTGTGGCGGGCGCCACAAGGCAAAAATCCACAACCTCCACTTTTTAGTGGAGGGGCGTCCCGGTCATTTCGCGCTTTCAGTTTCTCCTATAAATAGGACCTTAGATTTTCGTTTTTCTTCATCCAGAATTAGAATTCTCTAGGCATATATCAGTTATAAAGCAGTTGCCACTCCACATCGGGGTGCCTTTGCAATCGAGTGATCGAGTCTGTAATCTGTCTGTGGTTCGAGTTTTGGAGCACTCTGGAGGAAGTTAATCCTGCCGCCATTTTAATTCCAGTTCGTATTTTATTTTTCCGCATTGCTTTACTTTTATTTATTTTCTCGCACTTTACTTTGTTTATTTCCCGCACTCGCACATTTACTTTGTTTATTTCCCGCACTCGCACATTTACGTTGTTTATTTCCCGCACTCGCACATTTACTTTGTTTACTTCCTGCACTCGCACATTTACTTTGTTTACTTCCCGCACTCGCTTTAAATTACTCATATGAAAAACTATAAAAAGAATATTTACTTTATCATGTCTAACTAATCCCATAAAGGTTAGAATGTAAGGATCGTAATTAAACCAGTAATCAGTATAATTGTTCGTGGAAACACCTAAGGGCTATTTTATCTTTCAATTCAAGTAATTGTTTTTAACTATTTCAAAAACAGCCAAAAGCGCTTTGTATAGTTCATTAGGAGTTTTTAGATTAAAAAGAAAAGAGATTTTAAAACGATTTTCGGACGCGTTATGAGATTTAGAGTCTGGTTCATAAGAACCTCTTTTTGCTAAGAAGTCCAGGTTAAAATACTTTTCAACTTTGTTAAGAAACTATATTTCTTAAAAATAGGTTTACTACTCTAACGCAGTACGCACCTTTTTATCCGTGACAATAGGAGGGGTTGATTAGAGAGTACAACTCGGTTCTGAATACGCGAAAGCGACAGTTCCTGTTAAATTAGTTCCTTTCAAAAGAGAAAACATTGCCCATAAGTAGTTCCATTAACAAGTACTGGATTATCATTGATTACGTGAATTACATTCGAGCCTGTCTTTTATTTATTATTTAAAATTATAATTTTATTTACCATTGCACCCTTACTAAAACCCTTAAAAATAGTTGCCTTAGATAAACACCATAACAACAGGTACGATAGATTGACACTTGGTCTCTGTGGATTCGATAATCTTTTATATTACTTTGACGTGATTCGTACACTTGCGAAAAACACGCATCAAGTTTTTGGCGCCGTTGCCGGGGACCAATATCGTCAAATTTCATTACCCTGTAGTTATACCGTTTAGACTAAGGTTGTTACCCACCGGTCAATGCGAAAGACTCGCAGTGCCGGAAGTTTAGTAGACCCTCTAGCTGAACCTGAACGTTACGCTCGCGCACGTTTATTTTTCCATAGGAATAGGAGAGCTATGGCCGAAGATCAAAATCGAAGACCTCTTAAGGACTTCGCCCAACCATCAAACGAGGAACCTAGTTCCAGTATAGTAAACCCCGCTATCCCAGCCAATAATTTTGAACTTAAGCCATCCCTGCTGCAATTAGTGCAACAGAGACAATTCGCAGGTCTCGCTACTGATAACCCGAACCAACATTTAAAAAACTTTCTTCAATTAGCAGACACCTTTAAAACCAATGGAGCTTCTCCTGAGGCAATACGCTTAAGATTATTTCCCTTTTCCCTCAGAGATAAAGCTCTATCATGGTTAGATTCCCTTCCACCCAATTCAATAACAACTTGGGATGACCTTAGAAAAGTTTTCCTTGCTAGATATTTTCCCCCAAGTAAGACCGCTCTTCTTCGAAACCTAATAACTAGATTTACCCAACACCAAGGAGAGTCGTTGTTCGAAGCCTGGGAGAGATATAAAGAACTATTAAGAGCATGCCCACACCATGGCCTAGAGAATTGGCTAATCATCCAAACCTTCTATAATGGACTTCTTTATAACACTAAAATGACCATCGACGCTGCCGCTGGTGGCGCACTGATGAACAAACCTTACCCTGAAGCTAGTTCCCTTATCGAGGATATGGCCCAAAACCATCAATCATGGGGAGTAGAACGAGTGACAGTGGAAAAGAAGGAAGCCCAAGGAGGAATACATGAGCTAAGCTCTATAGACATGATGCAGGCTAAAATGGACGCGTTGGCCCTTAGAGTCGAACATATGTGTACAACTCCGAATACTGTAGCCGCAGTTTCGCCGAATTGTGAGATATGTGGAACGCAAGGACACCAATCCGCCGAATGCAATCTGTTAAATGAAACCAACACTGAGCAAGTGAACTATACCCAAGGGAACCCATTTTCAAACACATATAACCCTGGATGGAGGAATCACCCAAACTTCTCCTACAAAAATAATAACCCTATCCAAAATACCGCACCTCCGAGACAACAAGGTTACCAAGCCCCTAGAACAAATCAACCTATGCAACCTGTACCACCTAGCCCGAGCTTTGAGGAAGTTGTAAAAGATTTTATCGTTGCTCAAAAACAACAAAACAAAGAGTTCATGAACCATAACGTCCATGTTAACGAACTAATTACCAAGTTAGGAACCAAGGTTGATCAAATTATTACTCATAATAAGATGCTTGAAACCCAGATCTCTCAGGTAGCGTTAAACCAAGCCCCACAGACTACACCTGGAGGACAGTTCCCTGGACAACCTCAACAAAACCCGAAAGGGCAAGCTAATGCCATTACTCTACGAAGTGGAACCGCTTATAAGGAACCTTTAAACCCTAGATTAAGTGAGCCTGAAACTTCTGAGAGGAATGAGGAAAAGGAACCAGAGAAGCCTGAAACCCCGGAAAGTCAAGAAAAAGGAGAAGAACCTAAAAATAAAACCTATGTACCGCCACCGCCATACAAACCACCAATACCTTACCCTCAAAGATTAAAGAAAACCCAAATCGATAATCAATATCAAAAATTCGTTAAGGTTATAGAAAAACTTCACGTAGAAATCCCCTTTACAGAAGCCATCACCCAAATACCTTCTTATGCTAAGTTTCTCAAAGACATACTTACAAATAAACGTAGACTCGAAGATCCGAAACCCGTGGAATGTAATTCTATTTCCGAAAATAGGTTAGCAAAGAAAGATAAAGATCCCGGAAATTTTTCCATTCCTTGTGTTTTGGGGAATCATGTCATCGAAAAAGCTTTTCTAGACTTAGGAGCTAGTGTGAGCTTAATGCCTTTAGCAGTTTGTGAGAGATTAAACTTAGGAGAATTACAACCTACTAAGATGTCACTTCAATTAGCCGATAGATCCGTTAAATACCCTATAGGCATACTTGAAGACGTCCCTGTTAGGATAGGTCAGCTGTTTATACCTACTGATTTTGTTGTCATGGACATTAAAGAAGATGACGACATACCAATCCTCCTAGGTAGACCGTTCTTATCGACTGCTGGAGCCGTAATAGATGTTAAAAAGGGAAAACTAACTTTTGAGGTAGGTGGCCAGAAGATAGAATTTATATTGTCAAAATTTCTTATGGCACCTGTGATAGGAGATTCTTGTTATGCCTTAGATATCATCGAAGAATGTATTAGGGAATTAGAACAAGAAGAAGAAACTGAATCTATAAAATTGCCATCAACCCTTATTTTGGAAGATGACAATTATAAAACACCCTACATTGATGATAACCTTCACGAATGTCTATCTCTTACCCCAGATCCTATGCCTTGCCCTATAAAACCGACCGTAAAACTTAAGGAACTGCCTAAAAACCTGAGATATGAATTTCTTGATGAAGATATGAACCGTCCAGTTATAGTCAGTGCTACCTTAAACCAAGAAGAAACCGATCAATTATTAGAAGTTTTACGTAGGTACCCCTCAGCCTTAGGATATAAGATCTCTGATCTAAAAGGAATAAGCCCATCCGTATGCATGCATCGGATTTTGCTTGAAGAAGATTCAAAACCTTCTAGAGAACACCAACGTAGAATAAATCCTATAATGAGTATTGTAGTTAAGACTGAAGTTCTTAAGTTACTAGAGGCAGGTATAATATATCAGATCTCGGACAGTAAATGGGTGAGTCCTGTGCATGTAGTACCTAAAAAGGGAGGCATCACAGTCGTGCAAAACGAGAAGGGCGAACCTGTAGCAAAAAGAACTGATGGAGGTTGGCGTATGTGCATAGATTATAGAAAATTAAATAAAGCAACTAGGAAGGACCATTTCCCGTTACCATTCATAGACCAAATGTTGGAGCGCCTAGCCAGACACTCTTACTTTTGTTATTTAGATGGATATTCAGGATTCTTCCAAATACCTATTCACCCCGAAGATCAAGAAAAAACTACCTTTACATGCCCAGTTGGAACCTTTGCCTATAGAAGAATGCCTTTTGGACTTTGTAATGCTCCTGCAACTTTCCAACGCTGCATGATGTCTATCTTTGCTGATTATTTGGATGGAATCATGGAAGTATTTATGGACGATTTCTCAGTTTGTGGGTCAGATTTCAAAAATTGTCTTGTCAACCTTGAGAAAATCCTGGAGAGATGTGTGGAGGTAAACCTTGTGCTAAATTGGGAAAAATGTCATTTCATGGTAACCGAAGGGATTGTTTTAGGACATATAGTTTCCGAAAAAGGTATAGAGGTAGATAAAGCAAAAATAGAAGTCATAGAGAATCTAAAACCGCCGAAGACTATCAGGGAGATAAGAAGTTTTCTTGGACATGCCGGATTTTACCGACGTTTTATCAAGGATTTCTCCAAAATAACAAAGCCCTTAACTGGTCTTTTAATGAAAGATGCTGAGTTCATCTTCGATGAAAAATGTACTGAAGCATTTAATCTTCTGAAGCAAGCTCTGATTTCAGCACCTATAATGAAACCCCCTGATTGGTCGGAACCGTTTGAGATAATGTGTGACGCCAGTGATTATGCTGTTGGAGCCGTTCTAGGTCAGAGAAAAGATAAGAAGTTACATGTGATTTATTATGCCAGTAGAACCCTAGACGCTGCACAGCTCAACTACGCAACAACCGAAAAAGAGCTCCTAGCTGTAGTTTTTGCAATAGACAAATTTAGATCTTATCTAGTAGGAGCCAAGATTATAGTTTACACCGACCATGCTGCCATTCGTTACTTACTAAGCAAAAAGGATGCCAAGCCTAGGTTACTTCGATGGATTCTATTATTACAAGAGTTTGATTTGGATATCCGTGACAAGAAAGGCACTGATAATGTGGTAGCTGATCACCTATCTAGGCTAGAATACCTGAAACCTGATCCAGTACCCATAAATGACGATTTTGCCTACGATAGACTGATAGCCCAACTAGAAACCATTGAAGATGATAACCCAGACCCTCATGAGCAATTTCATAAATCCTTAGCTATAAGCAATGTACCTTGGTATGCAGATTTTGTTAATTACCTAGCCGCTGACATCATACCCCCTGATCTAAACTACCACCAGAAGAAGAAGTTCTATAGTGATGTGAGAAACTTCTATTGGGACGATCCATTTCTTTTCAAGAGAGGTAAAGATGGCATTTTCCGCCGTTGTGTTCCAGAAGAAGAGGTAAACAATATAATTGAGCATTGTCACTCTGCACCCTATGGTGGGCATGCAAGCACATCTAAGACCTACGCCAAGATTCTTCAAGCTGGCCTATTCTGGCCTACTATGTGGCGTGATGTCCATGCTTTCATTGTCAAGTGTGACGGATGCCAACGCACAGGAAATATTTCAAGACGTAATGAAATGCCGTTAAGAAATATCCAAGAAGTAGAACTCTTCGACGTATGGGGTATGGACTTTATGGGACCGTTCCCACCATCTTTTGGAAATCAGTACATATTAGTAGCTGTTGACTACGTGTCTAAATGGATTGAAGCTATCGCCGCACCCACAAACGACACCAGAGTAGTCATCAAATTATTCAAGAATTATATATTTCCCAGGTTTGGAACACCCCGTTTAGTCATAAGTGATGGAGGATCACACTTCATATCGAGAATATTTGATAAACTTTTAAGCAAGTATGGAGTTAAGCATAGAGTAGCAACACCATACCACCCACAGACCAATGGACAAGTGGAAGTATCTAATAGGGAGATAAAACAAATCCTCGAGAAGACTGTCTCTATATCTAGAAAAGATTGGTCGCAGAAACTTCAAGAAGCATTATGGGCCTATAGAACCGCTTTCAAAACTCCTATAGGAACAACCCCTTATCAACTGGTCTATGGAAAATCATGTCACTTACCATTTGAGTTGGAGCATAAGGCCTATTGGGCCATCAAAACTTTGAATTTGGATTACTTGACAGCTGGTGAGAAACGTATCCTTGATATCCACAAATTAGAAGAGCTCAGACAATCTGCCTACGAAAATGCCATCATATACAAAGAAAGAACAAAAGCTTGGCATGACAAAAGAATCATAAGAAGAGACTTCAAAATAGGCGATCCTGTTCTCCTGTTCGATTCTAGGTTACGACTATTTCCAGGTAAACTCCGTTCGAGATGGACTGGCCCTTTCGAAGTATCTAAGATCCTGAGATCCGGTGCTATTGAAATCAAGAACCAAACATGTAAACCGTTCATAGTCAATGGACAGAGGTTGAAGCCCTACGAAGGAGGTGACATTCCAACAACATACACCTGCCATACTCTGAGTGATCCACCATATCCTTCCAATGATGTTTAAATATCGGTCGTCGAGCTAATGACGTTAAACAAGCGCTGCATGGGAGGCAACCCATGGTTTTTCTTATTTTTGTACTTTTTATTTTTACTTTATTTTAATTTGTTTATTTTATTATTATGTCAGGACTCACGATTGAATGTTTTATGTGCTTTCAGGACTTGTTTGCTAACCTTGTACAGAATGCAGAACCCTGATGACATGCACGTGGCCTTTAGAGATGATGCACAGAGAGAGCGTTACTATGTTCACATGAGACGCCCTATGGCTCCTACCAGGTACCCTGACCATGACTGCATGGATGCCTTGGGGATAGAGCCAAGCGTCAGATTTTTATGCCATCAACTCCAGTGGGACCAGTTTGACGACAGGAACAACACTTATAGGAACTTGACTCTTGAGTTCCTCAGCTCGTTTCATCATGACCCTTGGGCTGGACCCGATGGACTCGCTGTTTTCAGGTTGTTCGGGATTGACTACTCATTCTCTCACAAAGAGTTTGGTGATTTACTAGGTTTCCAGACTACTCCTGATGCTATTCCAGAGACTCCGATGGGGTATTTTATGAGCAGAGAAGTGGAAAAGTTTTGGACTAAAATATCAGGCGGAGGGAGCCAAGATCCTTCTACCCAGTTTTCTCAGGTAATCCACAACCCTGCATTGAGGTACTTCCAGATGATTCTAGCACATTCTTTCCTAGGTTTTCCAGATACAGAGACACTGCTAAGTGAAGAGGAGATTTTCCTACTGTTTTGTGCGACTCAGTCTCGCCCTGTTGCTTGTGGCAACTTTCTACTGAAGGGCCTTGCTAGTGTTGCCAGATCATCAGTAGGAATCATCCATGTCGGTGGGATTGTTACACAGATTGCTACTGCATTGGGTTTGTCTCGCAAGCTATTGCACCTCAGGACCTTCTGCCGCTACACCACCCTGGATATTGATTTTTGTCTTGATAGAGGACTGATGAGGAGGGCTTCTTTTGAGCCCAACATGTTTAGATTGTTGATCGACGGCGAAGCGATACACTACTTTACATTACCAGATCCGCTGATGACCAGTGTCCATGATCCCGCCAATTGGAGTTATGCTCTAGAGGGTTATGGAGAGACTGTCAAAGAGCCGAAATCGCCTCCCGCCGCTGAGTACACTCCTACACCTCTTACTCCCCGAATCACTGTTATGTCTAACAATATGTCTCTGCAGCCACCTGACCTACAAACACAGATTTATGAGCTCCGCAAGGAGACTGCCCTGCTCAAGCAGGAAGTGGCCGACTTAGAGTTACAGATGCAGGTTTCTGATCTCACTCATGCCGCAGAGACCGATGCTCTACATCAGGCGATCGACGAGCTTCGGAGGGAGATAACTGAGATTCGTGGATCAAGCCAGGATAAGAAACCTACCACATGACTCATTCCACCCTGACAGCACTACCCTAAAAAAAAAATATATAAGACAAAAATATGCAAGCCAATGCCTTGAAAAGAAGAAGAAAACGCTATTCAGACCCCCCGGAAGACAAAGGTGCAAGGAAGGCCCAAAGGAGGATCCAAAACCACAAGGCCCAGGAATTGGCCTTGTGGCGGGCGCCATAGGCCCTGTGGCGGGCGCCACACCGTATCAACAAACAAATACGGGATTCAATCCCCATTTCCACCATTTTCATCCCTTTCTTCACCAAAAACCCATTTTTCCAACCTTCCAAATCCTCCTTGAACCCCATTAAAGCTCCCCCATTTCCAAAATACCCTCCATCCATAAAACATATCCAACATCCATTTCCATTTTCATCCATCAAAAACCAAAAAAATCAAAACTTTATCATTCCCCTCATAAACCACTTTTCTACTATTTTCACTACCTAAGGAGCTTTTCAACAATGGAGTTCAACGGATTTATTCTTCGTGATGGAAGACCGGGCGAAAGGCAACGGAAAATTATTCAGAGGCTTCAAAGTCGAGAAATCCTCTCGACTAGGTACGTCGACGATAACTGTCTGTATGCTTTGGGTATTTATCATAGTGTTTTTAATTTATTAGAATTTCTAGGCTTGCATAATATTTTCATTAATCAGGAACCTACCTATGAGAGGCTGACAACTGAGTTTTTGAGTTCTTTGATATACACTGTCAGTCCTGACACTGCTAGCACTGTCGGTACTGTTATTTTTAGACTGTTTGGAATTGAATATGAATTCAGTACCAATGAGCTAGCAGATTTGTTAGGAATCCCTCATAGGGAAGGTTCGATTTGTGAGGCACCTTTGGATGCTGAATGGTCGGCCGAGGTATTTACCTTCTGGCTAAGGCTTTCAAGTACTTCAATTAATTCTTTTGAAGGGATACTTGCGTCGACCATTCACAACCCGGCCATAAGAGTTTTTAGACTTCTTTTGGCATGTACTATTTTTGGCCGGGAAAGTCCAAACAAGGTTAATGCTCGTGAACTCCTATTTTTGCAAGGATGCCTCACTAGAACCCACATCAATCCGGTCCCGTTTATGCTTGCCCACATGACTTTATTTACTAATAAAACAGGACCGATTGTTTTTGGAGGGCTTGTTACGTCTATTGCTCGGGCTCTTGGCCTGAATGATGAGATAGCTACACTTGAACCACTACCTCCTCGCACAATTAATTTAAAATTTCTGAAAGACATGAAATTGTGCCGAACAAGGAGAGAAGGTGGTTATGAGTTGATGGTTCATGGGGTAGCTATCCCATCTGTTGCTTTACCATGCAGTAGACGTACTGATGTACGTGATGAAAGGAACTGGACCTATGATCTTAATGCTCCACGTGTTTTGGGTCCACTTCCTCCTAATATTCCCGATGGGGAGGCACATGACACTGATGATGAGTATGATCGGAGAGAGCAGTCTCCCATCCCTCACATGTCCCCCCATCGTCCTTCACAGTCACACACTACACCATCTTCCTCTAACCCTGTTGTAGGTACTGCTCCTGGATTCTTTGTCACCGAGGAGATGTGGCGTGATATGACAGCTAGAGAGGAAAGGCGTGATGGCCTTCTCTCTACTATTTCACAACAGCTGACGGACAATATGAGCTTCATGCAACAATCGCGATTGGTTTCGGATCGTTCCTATAGCAACGTTTGCCGTACCTTGAACGCTATTTCATTAGAGCAGAACCGTCAGAGAGAGTTCAACAGCCGACACTACCAGCTTGTAGAAGCTACTCAGGGTTCCATCTTGGGTAACCTTCGAGAGGTCCGGAGTGCTCAGGCTGCTTTATCAGCACGACTCGACCGGAGGGACCAGCATCGTAGTAGATCCCGTCGTTCCAGACCATCACATCAGGACGGCGAAGGCACCAGTGCCCCTCCTCAGTAGTCTTTTTCCAGGTTACCCCCCTTATCTTATTTCGAAACATTGGGGACAATGTTCGATTTAAGTGTGGGAGGGGATTTTATTGCTTTCTGTTATTTCCCTTTTTAGTTAATTTCCTTTCAGTTATTTCCCTTTTCAGTAATTTATTTTTCTTAGATAATGCATGAGTCTGACGAGTCACCAGTATAGTGTCTTTTTAGTTCATCTTCATTTTTTCCCATTTCCTTAGCCTTACCAGAAAATTTTTAAAAAGAAAACAATGTTGTTTCACATGTTTTTTGGGCTTTGAGACAGGTTTAGATTAGGATGTGGTGACTTAGGTCAACTTTTTGAAACATCAGAACCATGTTAGCACCATAGACCTCTTGAATATAGGAATCACTCCTAAACCCCACCACCATGGCCTTTACTATCATTCAAAAAATTGTCCTAAGTAGTTTATTTTAGCAGTCAGCTCCGGCCTAAGCATACTCTACGTAGGGGGCCGATGAATATAAGTGAATGATCCAGTGCTAATAAAAAAGAAAAAAAGGCAAACTCTGGTATAGGTGACCCTCACAAAGTCATTTAAACCGAAAAAAGAGAAGAAAAAAAATTTTGCCACAAAAAGAAAAAAAAATTTGCAAGTCACCTATTGTTAGTTGGTTCAGAGGTATCTGGCACTGAACTTGGTAGGGCGGATTACGATCCGATCCCCCGCAGCTACATTTAGGCGAAATAAAAACAGGTTTACACATGCTTATGTGCCAGAAACCTTATGTCATGGATCAGAATCACTAACCGGTCACTCTACTATGAAGCATGTACGGATAACGGGCTTAATGTGATTGCGCCTGAATGAAAAGGACACAAAAAGATGAGAAGATAGGCCTAGGTATCGTGGGACGACATGGAGTGGTTAATATAGGATTGAAGTTTGTGTTTGTGTTACTATGGTACCCTTGGTTCACTTAGTTAGTATCTGTCACTGCATCCTGACTTGAACTTAGAATCCCTTTAGCCCAAAGACAAGTGTTGACACCATATTTTCTTAAGCTTTAATGTTTGCTTGAGGACAAGCAAAGGTTTAAGTGTGGGAGAATTTGATCACACTAAAATTCACCGTATTTCTGACTCCGATTTCGCATGCATTCTTAGCTTTTATCGTTGTTTTGCTTTGTTATTGCTTTGTTTTCTTATGTTTTCAGGTTTTTATAATAATCGGATCTCGAATCGGGAAAAGGAGCGAAAAAGGAGTGAAAACGGACGAAAACCTAGAAATTCAGCATTTTGCACTTACGGCACCCACTGTGGCGGGCGCCATGGGGTTAGCCATGACGTGGCCACGTCTCAAGACCACTCCTCAACCTCCAAGACCCACGATCCCCACTCCATCATCCCCTGTAGGGACCGTGGCGGGCGCCATAGGCCCTGTGGCGGGCGCCACAAGGTAAAAATCCACAACCTCCACTTTTTAGTGGAGGGGCGTCCCGGTCATTTCGCGCTTTCAGTTTCTCCTATAAATAGGACCTTAGATTTTCGTTTTTCTTCATCCAGAATTAGAATTCTCTAGGCATATATCAGTTATAAAGCAGTTGCCACTCCACATCGGGGTGCCTCTGCAATCGAGTGATCGAGTCTGTAATCTGTCTGTGGTTCGAGTTTTGGAGCACTCTGGAGGAAGTTAATCCTGCCGCCATTTTAATTCCAGTTCGTATTTTATTTTTCCGCATTGCTTTAATTTTATTTATTTTCTCGCACTTTACTTTGTTTATTTCCCGCACTCGCACATTTACTTTGTTTATTTCCCGCACTCGCACATTTACGTTGTTTATTTCCCGCACTCGCACATTTACTTTGTTTACTTCCCGCACTCGCACATTTACTTTGTTTACTTCCCGCACTCGCTTTAAATTACTCATATGAAAAACTATAAAAAGAATATTTACTTTATCATGTCTAACTAATCCCATAAAGGTTAGAATGTAAGGATCGTAATTAAACCAGTAATCAGTATAATTGTTCGTGGAAACACCTAAGGGCTATTTTATCTTTCAATTCAAGTAATTGTTTTTAACTATTTCAAAAACAGCCAAAAGCGCTTTGTATAGTTCATTAGGAGTTTTTAGATTAAAAAGAAAAGAGATTTTAAAACGATTTTCGAACGCGTTATGAGATTTAGAGTCTGGTTCATAAGAACCTCTTTTTGCTAAGAAGTCCAGGTTAAAATACTTTTCAACTTTGTTAAGAAACTATATTTCTTAAAAATAGGTTTACTACTCTAACGCAGTACGCACCTTTTTATCCGTGACAATAGAAGGGGTTGATTAGAGAGTACAACTCGGTTCTGAATACGCGAAAGCGACAGTTCCTGTTAAATTAGTTCCTTTCAAAAGAGAAAACATTGCCCATAAGTAGTTCCATTAACAAGTACTGGATTATCATTGATTACGTGAATTACATTCGAGCCTGTCTTTTATTTATTATTTAAAATTATAATTTTATTTACCATTGCACCCTTACTAAAACCCTTAAAAATAGTTGCCTTAGATAAACACCATAACAACAGGTACGATAGATTGACACTTGGTCTCTGTGGATTCGATAATCTTTTATATTACTTTGACGTGATTCGTACACTTGCGAAAAACACGCATCAGTCATCAACATATACCTCTATCTCCTTGTGCATCATATCATGAAATAAAGTTACCATGGCCCTTTGATAAGTAGCACCTGCGTTCTTTAGACCGAAAGGCATAACTTTGTAACAGTAAGTCCCCCACGGAGTAATGAAAGTAGTTTTTCCCATGTCATCGGGATCCATCTTAATCTGATTGTAACCGGAGAACCCATCCATAAATGAGAAAACTGCAAAACGAGCCATATTATCCACCAACGTGTCGATATGCGATAAAGGGAAATCATCCTTCGGACTGGCCTTGTTTAGGTCCCTGTAATCCACACACATTCTGACTTTCCCATCTTTTTTCGGTACAGGTACAATATTGGCCACCCATTTGGGGTATTTGGACACTGCTAAGAAACCCGCATCAATCTGTTTTTTCACCTCATCTCGAATCTTGAGAGCCATGTCAGGTCTTGTTCTTCGGAGCATTTGCTTAACCGATGGGCATTCTGGTCGAAGCGGTAATTTGTGAACCACTATGTTAGTGTTTAGACACGGCATATCCTGGTATGACCAAGCAAATACATCCACATATTCCTTCAAAAGTTCTTCTAGTTTCTGCTTGACTTCTGCCCCTAGAGCTGCCCCAATCTTGACTTCTTTCTTGTTTTCTTCGGTGCCAAGATTAATGACTTCTATCTGTTCTTTGTAGGGTTGAAGTTTTACATACTCATGGTGTGCCAATTTTACCAGTTCATCAGGGATTTCAAAATCTTCGTCCTCATCTTCAGCTTGGTATATTGGTGAATCAAAGTCAGGAGGGAATGCAAAGTCATGGGATTCAATGGGTTTTAGGACATCACTGCACGTTGGAATGGCTTAATTTATTAAAACACACAAAGACAAATGCAGCACGCAACAAAGAAAAATTGTTTTGGTTTTTTAAGATTTCCATTTTTCTTTTAAAATGAAAGCAAAAGCAGTAAAGGAAATAACACAAGGAAATTAACAAAATAGTTCATTTTTCATTGATTTTCTTGAAAGCTCGGGGCCCTTACAAAGCATTCCTATAGCTTTGGGCGTGGCTATGGAGATTTAAAACAACAACAAGAAAAGAAAGACAAACAAATTACTTTGACTCAGGAAAAACCAAAGGAATCTCAATAGCCTCCTAGTTGCTCAAGGCAGTGTTGCAATGATATACTAACTGCTCCAGGTCTTCATCTTTAAAATCTTCTTCCACATCACTGACTTGGAAACCTCCACTGATGAATACTTCTTGTATAGTCTTTGGACGTCCTTTGTCATGTGTCGGTGCTTCATCATGAGTTGGTTTGTAACCTAACCCTTGGTGATCCATCTTTGGCATCACCTCAATAACCTCTCCCCAACCTGCAGGAGTGCCTTCTTCCAGTGTAGACTTGATGCTCCGAGCGGATGCAAAAGATGAACCACTTTTAGCCACTGTTTCTTCCAACATCACCGCATTAGCTATCTCGAGTGCCTTAAAGGAAGTTTCTAACGCGCCCTCATCTGCTTCGATATACTTGAACGATGATAAATTGCTCACCATTAGGTCTTCTTCACCATGTACAATCACTAATTTATCATTCACAACAAATTTCATTCTCTGATGTAAGGTGGAAGTTACTGCCCCAGCGGCGTGAATCCACGGTCGTCCCAACAAACAACTATAAGCTGGGTTAATGTCCATGACTTGGAATGTAATGTCGAACACATGAGGTCCGATCATGATTGGAAATTCTATCTCTCCAACAACTGTTCTTCTTGAACCATCAAAAGCTTTTACAATCAAAGACGTTAGTTTCATTTCTTCCCCTGCATATGCTAGCCTTGCGAGCGATCTGGAGGGCAATACATTCAACGAGGATCCAGTATCGACCAAGACTCGTGCCATGGTGTCTTCTTGGCACCTGACAGATATGTGTAACGCACAGTTGTGATTGCGTCTTTCGTTTGGTAATTATGCATCACTAAAGCTCAGGGTGTTACAGGCTGTAATGTTGGCTATTACTGAATCAAATTGTCAAAGAGTTATGTCCTTTGTCACATGTGCCTGTTTTAATACTTTTTGCATAGCTTCTCTATGAGCTGGAGAATTCATTAAGAGAGACAAGATTGATATCTTTGATGGGGTTTGGTGGAGCTGATCAATGATCTTGTAATCACTTTTCCGAATAATCCTTAAGAATTCTTCGTCGTCTCCTTCAGTACCTGGTACCTCTTGTTCTTTTGTCACAGCAGGGATAACCTCTTTTGGAGCGGCTATTGTCATCTTTGGTTGATAGATTCGACCACTATGGGTCATTTTGCTTGTACCTGCAATGTTTGTCATGTCCACTTGGTCGTCTCTTACTGTCTCTTTCTGACTAACCTCCCCTGATCCTCGGTCTATCACAGTCATGTCATACTTCCATGGAACGGCCTTTTTGCTTTCAAAAGGAAATGGTCTTGGTTTCTGAATAATAACCGGTCGGGGTTGATTGATAGCTGACTTGTTGAAAACAGGCTTCATACCTTTGTTGGTCATTTTGAACACTGGAACTTTCTCACTTTTCTTTGGTAAGTTAAAAACAGGCTCAATTGCTGAAACTTCTTCTTTCCTAGCCTTACTACACACTTGTAATATTCCTTCATCAATCAACCTTTGTATACCTCTTCGTACCCCATCACACCCTCTAGAATCACTAGAACATTTTTCACAATCATTATGGGTATCCTCTATCAATCCTGCTTTCAGTATTTTCTCGTGAAGCAACCTCAACGGGGTTCTAATCTCAGACACATCTCGGACCATCCTTTCATCTGACACTTCTTCTACCTCATTGACCCCTCCATGGTTCGGCAATGGATTACTTTTGACATTTGGGGGTACATCATCAAAAGACAAGATCTTCTTTTCTATCAACTCCCTGACAAGATGTTTTAAAGCAATACAACCTTCTAAATCATGACCGGTAGCACCTTCGTGAAAGGCACAATAAGCATTTGGGTTATAGTGAGGAGATGTAGTGTCTGGATTTAATGGTCGTGTTGTTACCAATCCCTGTTGTACTAAGGAGGGGTACAACTCTGTGTACGTCATCGGTATCTGAGGAAGTGGAGGTTTTGTTGTTGGTCTCCGATTCTGGTAGTTCTGTCTGGGTGCCTGAGCTCTAGGCTGATGATGTTGTTGATAGGGTGGAGCGTTGGGCGCTCGTTGATACCCTTGTTGAATCGGCTGATATACAGGTGCTGGCTGCACTGTCTGATAACTGGGAACAGGATGACTGAAAGTCGGAGTTACAGCTGCCACATAAGGTTGTTGGGCATACTGCAACGGATACATTGGTCGTTGTTGCTGGAATTGCTGAACATAACTTGCTTGAGGCTGCTGAACAAATCCTTGCTGAGATTGTTGAACATAACTCTGCTGATACTGTTGGTAAGGTGGTCTCGAGGTGCGACTCTTTCTTCCCACAGTTACTGCATTCGTCTCCCCTTTCTTCTTTTTATGGAAGTTACTGCTGAGCTTCTTGACAATGTTGTTACCAGAACTGCTGGAACCACTAGCCACCTTCCCATTCTTCATTCCTAACTCCACTCTCACTCCCACAGCTACTATATCAGAAAAACTTGCGGTTACACTACTGATCATGTTCTCATAAAACTCCGGTCTCACCATATCGACGAACCAATCTGTTAACTCTTTTTCACTCAAAGGAGGTTCTACCTGAGAGGCAGTTTCCCTCCACCTTTGTGCGTACTCTTTGAAAGATTCCGAACTCTTATGTGACATACTCAGTAATTGTCTTCTATCAGGGGCTAAATCCATGTTGTACTTGTAATGTTTTACAAAAGCATCAGCCAAGTCTTGGAAACTATGAATACGAGACTGATCCAAGCCCAAATACCATTTAGCAGGAGCTCCTTTCAGACTATCTTGGAAACAGTGAATCATTAACTTGTCATCTTCCACGTGAGCGACCATTCTTCGGTAATACATAATCATATGTGTTCGAGGTCAAGTAGCCCCAGAATACTGATCAAAATTGGGAACTTTGAATTTCTGTGGAATTACCAATCCAGACACTAGGCACATATCTCTGGCATCAGTACCAAAGATGTCATTTCCTTCCATTGCTCTGACTTTCCTGCCGATAGTTTCTACACTTTCTTTCAACTTATCATGTCGTCCGCTCTCTTCTTCATACCCATCAAGACCTTTGTACACTGGTGGAGGATTATGAAAAACAGGGCACGCTTGAACCTGAACAGAAGGCTGAGTGTAAGTAGGAATAGCTTGAGGAACTTCTGGCCCCAAAGGAACTGCTTGTTGATTGACTATTAGTGGAGGTACAAAACCAGGTACATATGGTGGAACATTTGTAACAGTGACTGCCGTTGGGATCGGCTCTACAGCTATGCTAGTGATCTCAGAAACAACAGTGGCTTGAGTGTCCAACTTTGCACGAATGACTTGTAGGGCTTCCATGATCTGCCCCATGCCTCCTCGTAGCTCTCCGAGTTCATTATCAATCCTGTCCACATCCAAATTATGTCCTTCCATTCTTAGGCGAGCTTGGGCTCGGGTGTTGTATCGGTGTTGAGGATTCAGTGTGATTCTTTCTGGAGACAAGACAGCGAGATGAGAGTCAATACAAGAACATGCACATGCAATGCTTATGAATGCAAAAATGCAATAATGCAAAATTAATCATTCAAGGAATTCAAAGAAATATTTGCAAAAATTATAACAATGGGGGAAAAAGTCCTCATAGATTAATAACTGAGTGTTTTACAACAACGATTTTGAATCCCGAATCCATCCTACAGAATAATATTTAGTTCCTTGAATGATTAATTAATGCAAATGCAAATGCAAAAGGTTTCATGGAACTCAGATCAAAACATCATTTCATTTCATTGATTTTCAAGATTGCATTACAAAATATCTAGTACATTTTACAAAAGTCCTAAGGTTGACAGTATTCTAAATAAAAGTCCTCTTTTGCTTTGAGCTTCTTGATTTCTTCTTCCATATGAGTCTTCTCAAGAATGAGTTTGTCCACGACTAGCTTCCATTGAGTTGGCTGAGAGCTAGAAGAAGATAAACCTTCCCGTGTCTTCCTCTTCTTATAAGCAATCATTTCTTCATCCTTCGCCCGGAGTTGTCTACGGAGTTCATCATTCTCTTCCATGGCTACTTGGTACTTGTATTTCCAGGCTATTTCAGTTTGTTGTGATTTCCTCAAAGCAATCTTTAACTTCTCCTCTTCAGACATAAAGATCATCATGTATTCCTCCTCTAAAACCATGGGTTTCTGCTGAGGATAAGGCATCTTCAGCTGAATAGCTCTCTTTCGGACCCATTGGAGATAAGGCTCGAGAGAGACGCAATTAGGCTTCCCTAAGTCTTCCTTTCCCTTCTTGTGTACATGTCCCCAAGCTTTTAGAATTTCTCCCTTCAATTCTGAACTTTCTTTAAAGAAAATATTCTCCACATGAGCGCTGTTTGGTTTGTCCTTCAAAGGATATCCAAGCTGACGGCGAGCGAGAACAGGGCTATAGTTGATTCCTCCACTTGTACCTAGGAGAGGTATGTTACCAAAGCTTCCACAACTGTCAATGATCTTTATCCCATCGTAACTACGGCTGTACCAATCGATATCGGAGTGAGTAAGAGCCATAACCTTCTGAGACCACCAACCTTCCTTCCAAAAAGCATGAGCCTTAGGTATGTGAGAAATAAACCACTTATATAACAAAGGGACACAACAGGTAATCATTCCTCCTCTATGCAAATTTCTCAGATGAACAAAATGATAGGCGTCAACTAGTAAAAAAGGCACAGGGTTTTTCTTCAAGAAAATCTTAATGGCGTTGAGATCCACAAAATTATCAAAACTTGGAAACAAGAAGATCCCATAAATGAGCAAGGCAAAGATAGCTTTGAATGTATCCATACTCAAGTGATCAGCATAGTATTGTGCTTTTCCGACCAAGAACTCTGCAGTCAAACCAAAGACTTCTCCCTTAGTAACCATATTTATCTGAATATCCACCAATCCTAAACGTGTAGCTTTAGAAATTTCTTCTTCCTTAGGGTCCTTCTCCATGATTGGAAAAGGAGAGTCTTCAAGAACAGGTAAACCAATCAAGCAAGAATATTCCTCAAGTGTAGGTACCAGCTGATAATCAGGGAAAGTGAAACAATGATAGAGTGGATCATAAAACTGGAGGAGTGTGGAGAGAAGTCCTAGATCCATCTTCCTTTTTACCCTCAACAATGACAATAAGTTTCCATACCTGCTCTTGAATCCTTCTAGATCTATTATCAAAGTGCTCAACCTTTCTATGTCATCCAAGTTAGGACTTTTGTAAGTGTACTTCATAGTTTTCTTTTTTCCACTGTCCATGATAACCCTAATGTTTACAAACAAGAGATCTGAGTTCCATGAAACTTTTATGATATGATGTTCATGAATGCATGAATGCACAAACACAGGTAAGCACAGATTCACATATACACATGGATAAAAAGATAGAGGTTTTGGTTTGGAGAACATGAGTATGGAGTCAAGGTCTACCCACCCCAAAGGTATGTATTAAGGTTTTCAAAACTGCAGAACAAGGTTCTAAAAGAGTTCCCAGAGTCCTCGACCCATCTTTCGGATATTATCAATTTCCCAAATACTTGGTGGTCGATAATATTCTCAAGAGAGTCTCATCCAAGTGTAGTATCGCGTATCAACTACTTTGGAATTACTTCCTTATAGTCATCGCACTACATCCTAATAAAGCCATAGTAGGGAAAAGGTAATCTAAAGGTCCTTAGTATCACGGGCTCCCATGTAGAAAGTAGCATTGTTTTCACGAATACTCGATCAACAATACTAACTCTCAGAAGGGCCTCTACTGAGCGGTGGTTTTCTCAAGTCAGCTTGGTCGGGAATCAACTCCCTATAAGCCTCCTTGAATATACCTCCATCCTATCATAAGTACGCTCAAACACGGGTATAGTGTTGTCTCACCACTCAAAGTTCCCAAGATCTAACAGGGCACATATATACATATTTACAAGTATTCACAAACATAGCAAGTATTCAAACAAGATAGGCTAAACCCTCAAAACAGTTTTCCCCAATGAAGTCGCCATTTTTGTTGCGATGAAAATTGGATATCAAGCTATTAAATTAACTTGAATCTTAATTCTTTTACAACCGAACTTTATTTTATCCAAAGGAAAGGTCTAAAGAAAGAAAAACCTTTTTCGCGATGTAACGATAATGCTTAAGAGATTCGGGTATCGGGGGTTGTTTATACCTAGGGAAGGTGCTAGCGCCCTAAGCATCTGTAGTACTTTACAGGAACCTTTTGTTTGATTGCTTGCTAAGTTTGTGAAAATGTATTATGGATTGGGAAAAGATATGAGTTGAAACCTAAAGTTATATACATTAAGTTTGCTCGCAAAGACGTCGCATCTTCTGCCTACGTATCCTAACTAGGATTGAATCAGAGCAATCGTAGTTCACCTCACAAGGGATAAAGAACACTTGATTACGATCAAGGTTCAAGGGGAAACAAACATGACAATGTTTGTGCGGAGTTTGACAAAACTCCCTATTCTAAGTTGTAATATTCAAAAGGGAAAGTAAGAAATCATGACAATGATTCTTACATAGAGTTGACAAACTCTTTCCTAGGGTTCTAGTTGAAGAAGACTCCTAGTACAGGCGGGTTTCTTAGACTTGAAGCAAAGTCTAATGGCTTCTAATATAGGGTTAAAGTGACTTAGCAAAGTCAAGAGAGGGATGAGGGATGTATCCATGACATTAGGGTCAAATGGACAGACTTTTCCTTTTTGAAGTAGACGGAGAGGCAACTGGATGAGAGCTAACAAGCTTCATCACTCGGGGAAAGAAAACAACAAGAAAATTAACAACATGATAAAGGCATATTCATGGTGACAACCATTAAATAAACATGTGGAATGATAGAGATGAAGGTGCATTGATGACAATCAAAGCAGATGAATTAACAGGAACTGTGACGACAGATCGAGTTCAATTACATTCAACAGAGGGAACATGGTAACAACCAAAAATAAAATACTAGCATGTTAAATAACATGTAAGGATATGAATACAAGCAAGTATCACAAACAAATTCAAGTGTAACCAAGGAAAAATTCATCTGCACATGCGTAAACGAACGTAAAATGCACTTAACTTGCACGAAGTCAAAAGAGATGAAAATTTAGGGAAACATGAAAATAAAAAATATGGCATGAAAGTATACATCAAGATGAACATAATGAAAAAATAACAGGTGAAAAACGATTAAAATTGAAGGAGATACGAATTTTTGAAAATGGAGTGAAAAATGACATAAAATAATAAAAGAGTTGCCCTCCTCAGGGGTTGAACTCAGGCTTGCAAGGTCAAAGGCGTGTTTTGGCATATGGTCTTACCACTGGGGTGGCTATACATCCATTTGTAAATGCCACCCCATTAAATTATAAGGGTGAAAATCAAAGCAAGCTGGGCAAATTGGCCAAGGTAAAAATGTGAAATTTTTAAAATACGTTTTGTCGCGTAACTTCTTCAATACTTAACCAAATGGGATGAAATTTTTATGTAACTTGACCAGAAAAACATGAGGAACATGATGGTGCACTTAGATTTTTGAAATTCCTCTCCTAACTCAAAACCCGATGGTACCTTCATTGAGATGCTTAAAATGCATTTTGATGTAAGACTCATGTTATAGCTAGCTTTAGATCAGAGAAATCATGCAAACATCTTACATATGTGACAATGAATGAGTTCAGGCAGGCAGTGGGATTCAAATCATGCTGAGATGTAAAATGCCATGTTAGTTGCAATGTATTTATGAATGGGAGGCAAGCTGATGTCTAGTTCAGTTTTCAAGCACACTTTGGTTAAACTAAACATACATATACATCATACACATAGTGTCAAATGAATTTGAACAAAAGACAGGCCCTATACTGACTGCTATAAACTATGGTGTTCAATGTGCACATTGTGTTTGTGAGAGTTCAGGGCAAAGTGCATTTTCAGTTCTAAGCATATCTAAGTCAAGTAAGACATACATACACAACACATGCATAATATGGAGTGGATTTGATCAAAAGTTCAGGTTTTAAAACAATCTGATGTAACAAAGTGTATGCAAAATGCAATCTTTGTTTATGAAATGCAACAATGAGGTCAAATCAATTTTAACATATGTTTCCATCAATTTAATCATACATATACATCTTACCTATGAAAACAAAGATGTTTGTGCTCAGGAATCAACTTAAAACCAACAGTGGAAGAACATGGTATTCTAGATGCAAGTTTAGCAAAACATGATGCTCAAGGAGGTTCATTTCAAGGTTTGTGCATAAACAGACCAAACCAGTTACACATACACTTTGGAAATAGGTGAACAAGTGAGGTTTAAGTAAAGAAAATATTCAAAACAGTTTGTTGTAAGAAATTGTATATAAGCTGCAAAAATGACATTCTTGATTCATGATGATATGTTCAAATCAAATCCCTACACATATAAGCCACAATACACATATACACAAGTTATATATGTAAAACTGAAAGTGCTTATGCCCAAGAAGTAGTTGTTTTATGGACATAAAAGCTTTTGGTATTTCTCATAGCATATTGTTTGAAAAGATGCATTCTTGAAGTGACACATTGAAACAGATGAGAAAAGTGATATAGGTCATACACACATGTCATGAATATACTGCTAGATGATTCTAAACACCAGAAACATTTCAAAACCAACTGTGAAGAAAAATGGCACATGAACTAAAAAAACAGCTTGAATGATACTTGATGCAGCAGGATAGTTTAATGATGAATGAACAATCTAAGTGAAATCAGTTTATGTCAAACACATACTCATATCACAAATGTGCTAATGAATGGTTGTGAATTCAATTTTAGACTTCCTCTGTCCTAAAATGCAAACTGGTAGGTTCATGGCATAAAGTGTATAAAACATGGTATTATGCAGTAGGAATGCCAAGTCAGAATTGATGCAATACTGAAGCAAGGTAGTTTCATACACATATTATATACACATTATCAAGAGTGTCCAAACATCAAGAAGTATTCAAAACAGGCTGAGGAAGAATTTGGCACTCAAACTATCATTTGTCATTTTGACCAAACATGAGCAAAATAGAAAACAAGGGCAAAAACAGTATGAGGCACCTTTGAACACAATCAGACACATACACATGTTACTTATATGCATACAAGTGAGATCCAAACACAATTTTAGTGCAAACAAGCTGGTGTGAAAAGTATGTGCTTCATGTGCAATTTGGTGTTGGTGAAGTGTAGCAAGCTGGTACAGTTTTTTATTTTTAGGCACCAAATGATCAAGTAATTCACCCATACATATCACATATATGGAAACACACATGTTCATGTAAAAAAAAACAGGCACCAACATATTAAAACACGGTTTGGCATGTGAATGCTTATATAAGGCTATTTTGGGACAGCATGACCTCAAATTTGCAAATCATGGTAATGTAAGACATGAGAGATTTTTTCAAGGTCACATACCTCTTGTAGACAGCTTTGAACAAGTGAAAATACCAAGAAACCCAGAGAACTTCAACTTACTCTTTGACTTGAGACTTTTCTTCCTTTTGAAGCAATGTGCAAATATAAGGACAGTTGGAGAAATAGGTCTCACCAATGATCCTCAATGCTTTGGACAGTTGAGAAATGATATATAAGAGGTGTTAGGATGATTAGAACACCAAGGAAATGTATGGAACAAGATATGGCTGATTTTGTGGCATTTGGTCAAAGTAACTTGGTGATGAAGTTGACTTTTTGAATGGTGATGTTTTTGACTGGTCTAACGTCTTGCACACCTTCTATATCATATTTAGGGATTGTGTGGATGATTTTTGGGGTGTGTCGCTACTGCGAAAATCGGCGCCGGCTATGACAGAAGAGTCGCCACCGTGCGTTATTTATCCCAGAAGAGGGAAAGGAAACGCTCAGAGTAAACCTAACGCAAAGAGGGAAAGGAATGGTCATCGCAACCAAATCCTGGATTCGGGAGTCGGTTACGCAAGGGGAAGGTATTAGCACCCCTCACGTCCGTCGTACTCGACGGGATCCACGCTTGTTTTCTATCTAAGGGTATGTTCATCTATCTACTCTAAAGGTCTGGTCTAAAAAGAAAAGAAAATGACTCGGCAAAGTATCGCACTTTATGCCTACGTATTCCCGTCTGGAACGAGAAATCAGAGTCAACGTAGTTCGCCTAACTACGGGTTATGGGGGAAGGTTGCTCGCCAAGATATCGCATCTTGTGCCTACGTACTTTCATACGGCATGAAAGATCAGAGCAAACGTAGTTCGGGCTACGGAAGACACAAGTTTGTCTGACAGTTTTTTATCTCTTTCTGAAAAGGGTTTTCCTGATTAAAGGTCCAAGAGAACAAAAACAGAGTTTGAATGTTTGTTTGAGTCTTTTACAAAAGAACTGTTTTTTAGGATGTTTGCAATCTCAGTCGCACTAGAGACTATGACCCAGGAGTGAACACTTTGTATGTCACTGATGCGTGTTTTTCGCAAGTGTACGAATCACGTCAAAGTAATATAAAAGATTATCGAATCCACAGAGACCAAGTGTCAATCTATCGTACCTGTTGTTATGGTGTTTATCTAAGGCAACTATTTTTAAGGGTTTTAGTAAGGGTGCAATGGTAAATAAAATTATAATTTTAAATAATAAATAAAAGACAGGCTCAAATGTAATTCACGTAATCAATGATAATCCAGTACTTGTTAATGGAACTACTTATGGGCAATGTTTTCTCCTTTGAAAAGAACTAATTTAACAGGAACTGTCGCTTTCGCGTATTCAGAACCGAGTTGTACTCTCTAATCAACCCCTCCTATTGTCACGGATAAAAAGGTGCGTACTGCGTTAGAGTAGTAAACCTATTTTTAAGAAATATAGTTTCTTAACAAAGTTGAAAAGTATTTTAACCTGGACTTCTTAGCAAAAAGAGGTTCTTATGAACCAGACTCTAAATCTCATAACGCGTCCGAAAATCGTTTTAAAATCTCTTTTCTTTTTAATCTAAAAACTCCTAATGAACTATACAAAGCGCTTTTGGCTGTTTTTGAAATAGTTAAAAACAATTACTTGAATTGAAAGATAAAATAGCCCTTAGGTGTTTCCACGAACAATTATACTGATTACTGGTTTAATTACGATCCTTACATTCTAACCTTTATGGGATTAGTTAGACATGATAAAGTAAATATTCTTTTTATAGTTTTTCATATGAGTAATTTAAAGCGAGTGCGGGAAGTAAACAAAGTAAATGTGCGAGTGCGGGAAGTAAACAAAGTAAATGTGCGAGTGCGGGAAATAAACAAAGTAAATGTGCGAGTGCGGGAAATAAACAAAGTAAATGTGCGAGTGCGGGAAATAAACAAAGTAAAGTGCGAGAAAATAAATAAAAGTAAAGAAATGCGGAAAAATAAAATACTAACTGGAATTAAAATGGCGGCAGGATTAACTTCCTCCAGAGTGCTCCAAAACTCGAACCACAGACAGATTACAGACTCGATCACTCGATTGCAGAGGCACCCCGATGTGGAATGGCAACTGCTTTATAACTGATATATGCCTAGAGAATTCTAATTCTGGATGAAGAAAAACGAAAATCTAAGGTCCTATTTATAGTAAAAACTGAAAGCATGAAATGACCGGGACGCCCCTCCACTAAAAAGTGGAGGTTATGAAATTTTGCCTTGTGGCGCCCGCCACAAGGTCATGGCGCCCGCCATGGTCCCTACAGGGGATGATGGAGTGGGGATCGTGGGTCTTGGAGGTTGAGGAGTGGTCTTGAGACGTGGCCACGTCATGGCTAACCCCATGGCGCCCGCCACGGTGGGTGCCGCAAGTGCAAAATGCTGAATTTCTAGGTTTTCGTCCGTTTTCACTCCTTTTTCGCTCCTTTTCCCGATTCAAGCTCCGATTATTATAAAAACCTGAAAACATAAGAAAACAAAGCAATAACAAAGCAAAACAACAATAAAAGCTAAGAATGCATGCGAAATCGGAGTCAGAAATACGGTGAATTTTAGTGTGATCAAATTCTCCCACACTTAAACCTTTGCTTGTCCTCAAGCAAACATTAAAGCTTAAGAAAATATGGTGTCAACACTTGTCTTTGGGCTAAAGGGATTCTAAGTTCAAGTCAGGATGCAGTGACAGATACTAACTAAGTGAACCAAGGGTACCATAGTAACACAAACACAAACTTCAATCCTATATTAACCACTCCATGTAATCCCACGATACCTAGGCCTATCTTCTCATCTTTTTGTGTCCTTTTCATTCAGGCGCAATCACATTAAGCCCGTTATCCGTACATGCTTCATAGTAGAGTGACCGGTTAGTGATTCTGATCCATAACATAAGGTTTCTGGCACATAAGCATGTGTAAACCTGTTTTTATTTCGCCTAAATGTAGCTGGGGGGATCGGATCGTAATCCGCCCTACCAAGTTCAGTGCCAGATACCTCTGAACCAACTAACAATAGGTGACTTGCAATTTTTTTTCTTTTTGTGGCAAAATTTTTTTTTTCTTCTCTTTTTTCGATTTAAATGACTTTGAGAGGGTCACCTATACCAGAGTTTGCCTTTTTTTCTTTTTTTTTTTTTATTTTTTTATTTTTTTATTAGCACTGGATCATTCACTTATATTCATCGGCCCCCTACGTAGAGTATGCTTAGGCCAGAGCTGACTGCTAAAATAAACTACTTAGGACAATTTTTTGAATGATAGTAAAGGCCATGGTGGTGGGGTTTAGGAGTGATTCCTATATTCAAGAGGTCTATGGTGCTAAAATGGTTCTGATGTTTCAAAAAGATGACCTAAGTCACCACATCCTAATCTAAACCTGTCTCAAAGCCCAAAAAACATGTGAAACAACATTGTTTTCTTTTTAAAAATTTTCTGGTAAGGCTAAGGAAATGGGAAAAAATGAAGATGAACTAAAAAGACACTATACTGGTGACTCGTCAGACTCATGCATTATCTAAGAAAAATAAATTACTGAAAAGGGAAATAACTGAAAGGAAATTAACTAAAAAGGGAAATAACAGAAAGCAATAAAATCCCCTCCCACACTTAAATCGAACATTGTCCCCAATGTTTCGAAATAAGATAAGGGGGGTAACCTGGAAAAAGACTACTGAGGAGGGGCACTGGTGCCTTCGCCGTCCTGATGTGATGGTCTGGAACGACGGGATCTACTACGATGCTGGTCCCTCCGGTCGAGTCGTGCTGATAAAGCAGCCTGAGCACTCCGGACCTCTCGAAGGTTACCCAAGATGGAACCCTGAGTAGCCTCTACAAGCTGGTAGTGTCGGCTGTTGAACTCTCTCTGACGGTTCTGCTCTAATGAAATATCGTTCAAGGTACGGCAAACGTTGCTATAAGCACGATCCGAAACCAATCGCGATTGTTGCATGAAGCTCATATTGTTCGTCAGCTGCTGTGAAATAGTAGAGAGAAGGCCATCACGCCTTTCTTCTCTAGCTGTCATATCACGCCACATCTCCTCGGTGACAAAGAATCCAGGAGCAGTACCTACAACAGGGTTAGAGGAAGATGGTGCAGTGTGTGACTGTGAAGGACGATGGGGGGACATGTGAGGGATGGGAGACTGCTCTCTCCGATCATACTCATCATCAGTGTCATGTGCCTCCCCATCGGGAATATTAGGAGGAAGTGGACCCAAAACACGTGGAGCATTAAGATCATAGGTCCAGTTCCTTTCATCACGTACATCAGTACGTCTACTGCATGGTAAAGCAACAGATGGGATAGCTACCCCATGAATCATCAACTCATAACCACCTTCTCTCCTTGTTCGGCACAATTTCATGTCTTTCAGAAATTTTAAATTAATTGTGCGAGGAGGTAGTGGTTCAAGTGTAGCTATCTCATCATTCAGGCCAAGAGCCCGAGCAATAGACGTAACAAGCCCTCCAAAAACAATCGGTCCTGTTTTATTAGTAAATAAAGTCATGTGGGAAAGCATAAACGCGACCGGATTGATGTGGGTTCTAGTGAGGCATCCTTGCAAAAATAGGAGTTCACGAGCATTAACCTTGTTTGGACTTTCCCGGCCAAAAATAGTACATGCCAAAAGAAGTCTAAAAACTCTTATGGCCGGGTTGTGAATGGTCGACGCAAGTATCCCTTCAAAAGAATTAATTGAAGTACTTGAAAGCCTTAGCCAGAAGGTAAATACCTCGGCCGACCATTCAGCATCCAAAGGTGCCTCACAAATCGAACCTTCCCTATGAGGGATTCCTAACAAATCTGCTAGCTCATTGGTACTGAATTCATATTCAATTCCAAACAGTCTAAAAATAACAGTACCGACAGTGCTAGCAGTGTTAGGACTGACAGTGTATATCAAAGAACTCAAAAACTCAGTTGTCAGCCTCTCGTAGGTAGGTTCCTGATTAATGAAAATATTATGCAAGCTTAGAAATTCTAATAAATTAAAAACACTATGATAAATACCCAAAGCATACAGACAGTTATCGTCGACGTACCTAGTCGAGAGGATTTCTCGACTTTGAAGCCTCTGAATAATTTTCCGTTGCCTTTCGCCCGGTCTTCCATCACGAAGAATAAATCCGTTGAACTCCATTGTTGAAAAGCTCCTTAGGTAGTGAAAATAGTAGAAAAGTGGTTTATGAGGGGAATGATAAAGTTTTGATTTTTTTGGTTTTTGATGGATGAAAATGGAAATGGATGTTGGATATGTTTTATGGATGGAGGGTATTTTGGAAAAGGGGGAGCTTTAATGGGGTTCAAGGAGGATTTGGAAGGTTGGAAAAATGGGTTTTTGGTGAAGAAAGGGATGAAAATGGTGGAAATGGGGATTGAATCCCGTATTTGTTGATGGTACGGTGTGGCGCCCGCCATAGGGCCTATGGTGCCCGCCACAAGGCCAATTCCTGGGCCTTGTGGTTTTGGATCCTCCTTTGGGCCTTCCTTGCACCTTTGTCTTCCGGGGGGTCTGAATAGCGTTTTCTTCTTCTTTTCAAGGCATTGGCTTGCATATTTTTGTCTTATATATTTTTTTTCTTTGCACGACAAAAATAAAATAATTAAAATTCAAAAAAGAAAAAGAAAAATAAAAATTAGTGCATAATATGTATATATATAAGGAATTCAAAGTGCATGAAAATATAAAAGTGGAAATGCGATAAATAAAAGGAAGTTAAATACTAGGGTAGTGCTGTCAGGGTGGAATGAGTCATGTGGTAGGTTTCTTATCCTGGCTTGATCCACGAATCTCAGCTATCTCCCTCTGAAACTCGTCGATCGCCTGATGTAGAGCATCGGTCTCCGAGGCATGAGTGAGATCAGAAACCTGCATCTGTAACTCTAAGTCTGCCACTTCCTGCTTGAGCAGGGCAGTCTCCTTGCAGAGCTCATAAATCTGTGTTTGTAGGTCAGATGGCTGCAGAGACATATTGTTAGACATAACAGTGATTCGGGGAGTAAGAGGTGTAGGAGTGTACTCAGCGGCGGGAGGCGATTTCGGCTCTTCGACAGTCTCTCCATAACCCTCTAGAGCATAACTCCAATTGGCAGGATCATGGACACTGGTCATCAGCGGATCTGGTAATGTAAAGTAGTGTATCGCTTCACCGTCGATCAGCAATCTAAACATGTTGGGCTCAAAAGAAGCCCTCCTCATCAGTCCTCTATCAAGACAAAAAATCAATATCCAGGGTGGTGTAGCAGCAGAAGGTCCTGAGGTGCAATAGCTTGCGAGACAAACCCAATGCAGTAGCAATCTGTGTAACAATCCCACCGACATGGATGATTCCTACTGATGATCTGGCAACACTAGCAAGGCCCTTCAGTAGAAAGTTGCCACAAGCAACAGGGCGAGACTGAGTCGCACAAAACAGTAGGAAAACCTCCTCTTCACTTAGCAGTGTCTCTGTATCTGGAAAACCTAGGAAAGAATGTGCTAGAATCATCTGGAAGTACCTCAATGCAGGGTTGTGGATTACCTGAGAAAACTGGGTAGAAGGATCTTGGCTCCCTCCGCCTGATATTTTAGTCCAAAACTTTTCCACTTCTCTGCTCATAAAATACCCCATCGGAGTCTCTGGAATAGCATCAGGAGTAGTCTGGAAACCTAGTAAATCACCAAACTCTTTGTGAGAGAATGAGTAGTCAATCCCGAACAACCTGAAAACAGCGAGTCCATCGGGTCCAGCCCAAGGGTCATGATGAAACGAGCTGAGGAACTCAAGAGTCAAGTTCCTATAAGTGTTGTTCCGGTCGTCAAACTGGTCCCACTGGAGTTGATGGCATAAAAATCTGACGCTTGGCTCTATCCCCAAGGCATCCATGCAGTCATGGTCAGGGTACCTGGTAGGAGCCATAGGGCGTCTCATGTGAACATAGTAACGCTCTCTCTGTGCATCATCTCTAAAGGCCACGTGCATGTCATCAGGGTTCTGCATTCTGTACAAGGTTAGCAAACAAGTCCTGAAAGCACATAAAACATTCAATCGTGAGTCCTGACATAATAATAAAATAAACAAATTAAAATAAAGTAAAAATAAAAAGTACAAAAATAAGAAAAACCATGGGTTGCCTCCCATGCAGCGCTTGTTTAACGTCATTAGCTCGATGACCGATATTTAAACATCATTGGAAGGATATGGTGGATCACTCAGAGTATGACAGGTGTATGTTGTTGGAATGTCACCTCCTTCATAGGGCTTCAACCTCTGTCCATTGACTATGAACGGTTTACATGTTTGGTTCTTGATTTCAATAGCACCGGATCTCAGGATCTTAGATACTTCGAAAGGGCCAGTCCATCTCGAACGGAGTTTACCTGGAAATAGTCGTAACCTAGAATCGAACAGGAGAACAGGATCGCCTATTTTGAAGTCTCTTCTTATGATTCTTTTGTCATGCCAAGCTTTTGTTCTTTCTTTGTATATGATGGCATTTTCGTAGGCAGATTGTCTGAGCTCTTCTAATTTGTGGATATCAAGGATACGTTTCTCACCAGCTGTCAAGTAATCCAAATTCAAAGTTTTGATGGCCCAATAGGCCTTATGCTCCAACTCAAATGGTAAGTGACATGATTTTCCATAGACCAGTTGATAAGGGGTTGTTCCTATAGGAGTTTTGAAAGCGGTTCTATAGGCCCATAATGCTTCTTGAAGTTTCTGCGACCAATCTTTTCTAGATATAGAGACAGTCTTCTCGAGGATTTGTTTTATCTCCCTATTAGATACTTCCACTTGTCCATTGGTCTGTGGGTGGTATGGTGTTGCTACTCTATGCTTAACTCCATACTTGCTTAAACGTTTATCAAATATTCTCGATATGAAGTGTGATCCTCCATCACTTATGACTAAACGGGGTGTTCCAAACCTGGGAAATATATAATTCTTGAATAATTTGATGACTACTCTGGTGTCGTTTGTGGGTGCGGCGATAGCTTCAATCCATTTAGACACGTAGTCAACAGCTACTAATATGTACTGATTTCCAAAAGATGGTGGGAACGGTCCCATAAAGTCCATACCCCATACGTCGAAGAGTTCTACTTCTTGGATATTTCTTAACGGCATTTCATTACGTCTTGAAATATTTCCTGTGCGTTGGCATCTGTCACACTTGACAATGAAAGCATGGACATCACGCCACATAGTAGGCCAGAATAGGCCAGCTTGAAGAATCTTGGCGTAGGTCTTAGATGTGCTTGCATGTCCACCATAGGGTGCAGAGTGACAATGCTCAATTATATTATTTACCTCTTCTTCTGGAACACAACGGCGGAAAATGCCATCTTTACCTCTCTTGAAAAGAAATGGATCGTCCCAATAGAAGTTTCTCACATCACTATAGAACTTCTTCTTCTGGTGGTAGTTTAGATCAGGGGGTATGATGTCAGCGGCTAGGTAATTAACAAAATCTGCATACCAAGGTACATTGCTTATAGCTAAGGATTTATGAAATTGCTCATGAGGGTCTGGGTTATCATCTTCAATGGTTTCTAGTTGGGCTATCAGTCTATCGTAGGCAAAATCGTCATTTATGGGTACTGGATCAGGTTTCAGGTATTCTAGCCTAGATGGGTGATCAGCTACCACATTATCAGTGCCTTTCTTGTCACGGATATCCAAATCAAACTCTTGTAATAATAGAATCCATCGAAGTAACCTAGGCTTGGCATCCTTTTTGCTTAGTAAGTAACGAATGGCAGCATGGTCGGTGTAAACTATAATCTTGGCTCCTACTAGATAAGATCTAAATTTGTCTATTGCAAAAACTACAGCTAGGAGCTCTTTTTCGGTTGTTGCGTAGTTGAGCTGTGCAGCGTCTAGGGTTCTACTGGCATAATAAATCACATGTAACTTCTTATCTTTTCTCTGACCTAGAACGGCTCCAACAGCATAATCACTGGCGTCACACATTATCTCAAACGGTTCCGACCAATCAGGGGGTTTCATTATAGGTGCTGAAATCAGAGCTTGCTTCAGAAGATTAAATGCTTCAGTACATTTTTCATCGAAGATGAACTCAGCATCTTTCATTAAAAGACCAGTTAAGGGCTTTGTTATTTTGGAGAAATCCTTGATAAAACGTCGGTAAAATCCGGCATGTCCAAGAAAACTTCTTATCTCCCTGATAGTCTTCGGCGGTTTTAGATTCTCTATGACTTCTATTTTTGCTTTATCTACCTCTATACCTTTTTCGGAAACTATATGTCCTAAAACAATCCCTTCGGTGACCATGAAATGACATTTTTCCCAATTTAGCACAAGGTTTACCTCCACACATCTCTCCAGGATTTTCTCAAGGTTGACAAGACAATTTTTGAAATCTGACCCACAAACTGAGAAATCGTCCATAAATACTTCCATGATTCCATCCAAATAATCAGCAAAGATAGACATCATGCAGCGTTGGAAAGTTGCAGGAGCATTACAAAGTCCAAAAGGCATTCTTCTATAGGCAAAGGTTCCAACTGGGCATGTAAAGGTAGTTTTTTCTTGATCTTCGGGGTGAATAGGTATTTGGAAGAATCCTGAATATCCATCTAAATAACAAAAGTAAGAGTGTCTGGCTAGGCGCTCCAACATTTGGTCTATGAATGGTAATGGGAAATGGTCCTTCCTAGTTGCTTTATTTAATTTTCTATAATCTATGCACATACGCCAACCTCCATCAGTTCTTTTTGCTACAGGTTCGCCCTTCTCGTTTTGCACGACTGTGATGCCTCCCTTTTTAGGTACTACATGCACAGGACTCACCCATTTACTGTCCGAGATCTGATATATTATACCTGCCTCTAGTAACTTAAGAACTTCAGTCTTAACTACAGTACTCATTATAGGATTTATTCTACGTTGGTGTTCTCTAGAAGGTTTTGAATCTTCTTCAAGCAAAATCCGATGCATGCATACGGATGGGCTTATTCCTTTTAGATCAGAGATCTTATATCCTAAGGCTGAGGGGTACCTACGTAAAACTTCTAATAATTGATCGGTTTCTTCTTGGTTTAAGGTAGCACTGACTATAACTGGACGGTTCATATCTTCATCAAGAAATTCATATCTCAGGTTTTTAGGCAGTTCCTTAAGTTTTACGGTCGGTTTTATAGGGCAAGGCATAGGATCTGGGGTAAGAGATAAACATTCGTGAAGGTTATCATCAATGTAGGGTGTTTTATAATTGTCATCTTCCAAAATAAGGGTTGATGGCAATTTTATAGATTCAGTTTCTTCTTCTTGTTCTAATTCCCTAATACATTCTTCGATGATATCTAAGGCATAACAAGAATCTCCTATCACAGGTGCCATAAGAAATTTTGACAATATAAATTCTATCTTCTGGCCACCTACCTCAAAAGTTAGTTTTCCCTTTTTAACATCTATTACGGCCCCAGCAGTCGATAAGAACGGTCTACCTAGGAGGATTGGTATGTCGTCATCTTCTTTAATGTCCATGACAACAAAATCAGTAGGTATAAACAGCTGACCTATCCTAACAGGGACGTCTTCAAGTATGCCTATAGGGTATTTAACGGATCTATCGGCTAATTGAAGTGACATCTTAGTAGGTTGTAATTCTCCTAAGTTTAATCTCTCACAAACTGCTAAAGGCATTAAGCTCACACTAGCTCCTAAGTCTAGAAAAGCTTTTTCGATGACATGATTCCCCAAAACACAAGGAATGGAAAAATTTCCGGGATCTTTATCTTTCTTTGCTAACCTATTTTCGGAAATAGAATTACATTCCACGGGTTTCGGATCTTCGAGTCTACGTTTATTTGTAAGTATGTCTTTGAGAAACTTAGCATAAGAAGGTATTTGGGTGATGGCTTCTGTAAAGGGGATTTCTACGTGAAGTTTTTCTATAACCTTAACGAATTTTTGATATTGATTATCGATTTGGGTTTTCTTTAATCTTTGAGGGTAAGGTATTGGTGGTTTGTATGGCGGTGGCGGTACATAGGTTTTATTTTTAGGTTCTTCTCCTTTTTCTTGACTTTCCGGGGTTTCAGGCTTCTCTGGTTCCTTTTCCTCATTCCTCTCAGAAGTTTCGGGCTCACTTAATCTAGGGTTTAAAGGTTCCTTATAAGCGGTTCCACTTCGTAGAGTAATGGCATTAGCTTGCCCTTTCGGGTTTTGTTGAGGTTGTCCAGGGAACTGTCCTCCAGGTGTAGTCTGTGGGGCTTGGTTTAACGCTACCTGAGAGATCTGGGTTTCAAGCATCTTATTATGAGTAATAATTTGATCAACCTTGGTTCCTAACTTGGTAATTAGTTCGTTAACATGGACGTTATGGTTCATGAACTCTTTGTTTTGTTGTTTTTGAGCAACGATAAAATCTTTTACAACTTCCTCAAAGCTCGGGCTAGGTGGTACAGGTTGCATAGGTTGATTTGTTCTAGGGGCTTGGTAACCTTGTTGTCTCGGAGGTGCGGTATTTCGGATAGGGTTATTATTTTTGTAGGAGAAGTTTGGGTGATTCCTCCATCCAGGGTTATATGTGTTTGAAAATGGGTTCCCTTGGGTATAGTTCACTTGCTCAGTGTTGGTTTCATTCAACAGATTGCATTCGGCGGATTGGTGTCCTTGCGTTCCACATATCTCACAATTCGGCGAAACTGCGGCAACAGTATTCGGAGTTGTACACATATGTTCGACTCTAAGGGCCAACGCGTCCATTTTAGCCTGCATCATGTCTATAGAGCTTAGCTCATGTATTCCTCCTTGGGCTTCCTTCTTTTCCACTGTCGCTCGTTCTACTCCCCATGATTGATGGTTTTGGGCCATATCCTCGATAAGGGCACTAGCTTCAGGGTAAGGTTTGTTCATCAGTGCGCCACCAGCGGCAGCGTCGATGGTCATTTTAGTTTTATAAAGAAGTCCATTATAGAAGGTTTGGATGATTAGCCAATTCTCTAGGCCATGGTGTGGGCATGCTCTTAATAGTTCTTTATATCTCTCCCAGGCTTCGAACAACGACTCTCCTTGGTGTTGGGTAAATCTAGTTATTAGGTTTCGAAGAAGAGCGGTCTTACTTGGGGGAAAATATCTAGCAAGGAAAACTTTTCTAAGGTCATCCCAAGTTGTTATTGAATTGGGTGGAAGGGAATCTAACCATGATAGAGCTTTATCTCTGAGGGAAAAGGGAAATAATCTTAAGCGTATTTCCTCAGGAGAAGCTCCATTGGTTTTAAAGGTGTCTGCTAATTGAAGAAAGTTTTTTAAATGTTGGTTCGGGTTATCAGTAGCGAGACCTGCGAATTGTCTCTGTTGCACTAATTGCAGCAGGGATGGCTTAAGTTCAAAATTATTGGCTGGGATAGCGGGGTTTACTATACTGGAACTAGGTTCCTCGTTTGATGGTTGGGCGAAGTCCTTAAGAGGTATTCGATTTTGATCTTCGGCCATAGCTCTCCTATTCCTATGGAAAAATAAACGTGCGCGAGCGTAACGTTCAGGTTCAGCTAGAGGGTCTACTAAACTTCCGGCACTGTGAGTCTTTCGCATTGACCGGTGGGTAACAACCTTAGTCTAAACGGTATAACTACAGGGTAATGAAATTTGACGATATTGGTCCCCGGCAACGGCGCCGAAAACTTGATGCGTGTTTTTCGCAAGTGTACGAATCACGTCAAAGTAATATAAAAGATTATCGAATCCACAGAGACCAAGTGTCAATCTATCGTACCTGTTGTTATGGTGTTTATCTAAGGCAACTATTTTTAAGGGTTTTAGTAAGGGTGCAATGGTAAATAAAATTATAATTTTAAATAATAAATAAAAGACAGGCTCGAATGTAATTCACGTAATCAATGATAATCCAGTACTTGTTAATGGAACTACTTATGGGCAATGTTTTCTCCTTTGAAAAGAACTAATTTAACAGGAACTGTCGCTTTCGCGTATTCAGAACCGAGTTGTACTCTCTAATCAACCCCTCCTATTGTCACGGATAAAAAGGTGCGTACTGCGTTAGAGTAGTAAACCTATTTTTAAGAAATATAGTTTCTTAACAAAGTTGAAAAGTATTTTAACCTGGACTTCTTAGCAAAAAGAGGTTCTTATGAACCAGACTCTAAATCTCATAACGCGTCCGAAAATCGTTTTAAAATCTCTTTTCTTTTTAATCTAAAAACTCCTAATGAACTATACAAAGCGCTTTTGGCTGTTTTTGAAATAGTTAAAAACAATTACTTGAATTGAAAGATAAAATAGCCCTTAGGTGTTTCCACGAACAATTATACTGATTACTGGTTTAATTACGATCCTTACATTCTAACCTTTATGGGATTAGTTAGACATGATAAAGTAAATATTCTTTTTATAGTTTTTCATATGAGTAATTTAAAGCGAGTGCGGGAAGTAAACAAAGTAAATGTGCGAGTGCGGGAAGTAAACAAAGTAAATGTGCGAGTGCGGGAAATAAACAAAGTAAATGTGCGAGTGCGGGAAATAAACAAAGTAAATGTGCGAGTGCGGGAAATAAACAAAGTAAAGTGCGAGAAAATAAATAAAAGTAAAGCAATGCGGAAAAATAAAATACTAACTGGAATTAAAATGGCGGCAGGATTAACTTCCTCCAGAGTGCTCCAAAACTCGAACCACAGACAGATTACAGACTCGATCACTCGATTGCAGAGGCACCCCGATGTGGAATGGCAACTGCTTTATAACTGATATATGCCTAGAGAATTCTAATTCTGGATGAAGAAAAACGAAAATCTAAGGTCCTATTTATAGTAAAAACTGAAAGCATGAAATGACCGGGACGCCCCTCCACTAAAAAGTGGAGGTTATGAAATTTTGCCTTGTGGCGCCCGCCACAAGGTCATGGCGCCCGCCATGGTCCCTACAGGGGATGATGGAGTGGGGATCGTGGGTCTTGGAGGTTGAGGAGTGGTCTTGAGACGTGGCCACGTCATGGCTAACCCCATGGCGCCCGCCACGGTGGGTGCCGCAAGTGCAAAATGCTAAATTTCTAGGTTTTCGTCCGTTTTCACTCCTTTTTCGCTCCTTTTCCCGATTCAAGCTCCGATTATTATAAAAACCTGAAAACATAAGAAAACAAAGCAATAACAAAGCAAAACAACAATAAAAGCTAAGAATGCATGCGAAATCGGAGTCAGAAATACGGTGAATTTTAGTGTGATCAGTCACCCAAAGGGTACCACACTAACATCCATATTACTGGAGAGAGACCCTCCACCAACCTTTTCATAGATAGCTTAAGGCTCGTAACGTACGACTTCAATTAACCTTATTACTGTATTTTTGAATTATTTTGAGATGAGAAGAGAAACACCCTAAAACTATGGTTGAAAGGGGAATCTACCTACAATTATCATGCATGGGTCAAAACCTAATGTCTGTCATAATTCCCTCTTGCACAGAGGAAATCAGAGATCCTATGGGAAAACAGCAAAAAAAAGCAAGCAGTAAACAGTAAACAGTAACATGCATGCTATGTGATAACACGAAATCATATAGATATTTTCATGCATAATTCAACTAAAGTCTAACCGTTTTTGATCCGATTTCGGGTTATTTTCGTGTATTTGTCTGATGTTTTTGCAGGTATTCAACGATCACGTCTAAACAAGGCAACATGAAGAAAAGAAGCAATCTCAGATGAAATATGGACGAAAAAGGAGTGAAAACACAATGAAAAGCGCAGCAAGCTGTTTTTGCTGATGTGACGACCGTCACAGCTTCATGACGACCGTCACACCTTGTGACGACCGTCATGCAGGCAAAAACGCCCCACTCAGATTACACGTCAAAGAAACAGTTCCAATTCCCACAGAGTGGACCACTACTCCCTAAATTATCTGCCTCAACGTCCATCATCTTCATAGATAACCATTGGGATTCCACTTCTATAAAAAGCGAAGCAGGGGACTTCAGAAAGGGAGCTGCATTCATACCACGAAGTGCTGCCGAATTTACTTTCCAGAGCATTATTTTCCAGTTTTATTCACATTTTGTTTCTCTTTACCTTTCCTTATTCCCATTTCCTCTCTTCTGTAATTTCTATTGTACTGTATGATCAAATTGGTACTAAAGACCAGAATCCTGCCAACATCTGTGGAGGATCTGCCCAAAGGCCAATTGGCATATTTACAGGTTTTCATTTTGATCGACTTCAGTTTTATTATAATGCAAATTATTATTTATTATTCTTATTTATATTTTATCTTTCCCAAATCCATGTCTAGCTAAACTTAGGTAATCGATATGTAGTAATAATTCGAATGGGATTTGATAACCACTGGTTGGAAAACTTTCTTTTCACAAAAGTAATCTATGGCCTGAGTGTTTAAAATTGATTCACTGAATAAACTTCGTCGCGAAAGCGAGAACTTATTTAAAAGTAGTTTTGCCACGAAAGTGGGAAATTAATTAAGATACGAACCAACAAGCGAAAGCTGCGGTAAGGTCAGATAGTAAACACTAGGCATTTGTTTTAATAACAGCGAAAGCACTTTAAAATGAATTAGAACTTAGAGATTTCCAAAAAATAATTTTAACCCCGAACGGGATACGAAAGTGTACGTTTGGCCCTTAGGATTATGATTAGCGTCAATAACCATCGTGAGGCGAGAGTTTTCAAATCTCCATTTTTTTCTTGAATAAACTTTGAAAATTATTTCATACACCATAACTTATCAAATCCCTGAAGAACACAATTACTACGTATCGATTTAATCAATTATAATCTAAATAGTAATCTTAGTTCCCTTTTAGTGACAATCTTATTCCCTTAAACATATTCTACCTAGCTAAACATAGTAACTCCCGAGAACACTAGTTTGATTACGAGTCCCTGTGGGATCGATATCTATTATTACTACGCGATAGACTGTGCACTTGCAGTTAGTTGTATTAGACATAGAAAGTCGCGATCAAGTTTTTGGCGCCGTTGCCGGGGACCCGTTTAGTCAATAGTGTAATCTTCTGTTACGCCGTATAGACTAGGTTAACAATTTTCATTTTTCCTTTACTAGTTTTGTCGATTGTATGCCAAGAAATCGCCCGCAAAGCGATATCGTAAAACCTTCAGTCGCAGAACTAGAACGCTTCTAACATTTAAGAAGTAGAATCATTGAGTACCAACTCAAACAACTCAAACATAACACTCCCGAACCTCTCACTCCCATTCCCAAATCAGAAGAAGAAGAATCAGAGATGGCTGAAGGACCTCCGAACAAACCGCTGAAAGCATACGCTACACCATCTCAAATGAAGCCTAGAAGTAGCATTGCTGCCCCAGCTATTACCCGAAACGATTTTGAGCTGAAACCATCATTGCTGTCGGTTGTGCAACAAAACCAATTCTCAGGAAACGCAACTGAGGATCCAAACGAACATCTAACGAAGTTTGTACAATACGCAGACACAGTGAAAGCAAATGGAGTAACTCCAGACGCGATAAGACTTCGTCTTTTCCCATTCTCTCTTAGAGACAGAGCATGGACATGGTTACAATCGTTACCATCCAACTCCGTTACGACGTGGGAGCAATTGAAGAACGTCTTCTTAGCGAGATATTTTCCGCCAAGCAAAACTGCTATGCTTAGAGCTCAAATCAACGGATTTCGACAGAAAGATACTGAATCTCTTTACGAAGCATGGGAACGATTCAAGGATATGATGAGAACATGTCCTCGCCACGGTCTAGAAGACTGGGTGACAATCCATACTTTCTATAATGGGCTTCTATACAATACTAGATTGACAATAGACGCTGCCGCGGGCGGTGCACTTATGGATAAGCCATATGATGAAGCCTATCAATTAATAAAAAACATGTCTCAAAACCATTGCCAATGGGGAGGTGAACGCACTCCAACTGAGAAAACCACAGCGAAAGGTGGGATGTACGAAATCAGCAGCCTTGAAAAGTTCAATGCTAAAGTAGATGCTCTAGCACAGAAAATCGATAGTCTGACCGTTAACCCCACTGCAACTGTCGCTGCAGTAACTCCAAATTGCGAGTTATGCAGAAGCACCACTCATAATGCACCCGAATGCCCATTGCTAGCCGGAATCCCGCCAGACCAGGTAAATTATGCTCAAGGAAATCCCTACGCAAATACCTACAACCCAGGTTGGCGAAATCATCCAAACTTTTCTTACAAAAGCGAAAATGCATTGCAAATGCCTACTGCTCCGCCAGGATATCAGAAACCAGCTGCTCAGAGTGCACCTAGGAAATCGAACCTCGAATTGATGATGGAAAAGTTCATAGCAACTCAAGCTCAAACAAACAAAGAATTCCTGAATCAAAACATACACACTAGCGAGCAAATTAAACAGTTGACAGGAAAAGTAGACGCTTTAGCCACCCACAACAAAATGTTAGAAACACAGATATCACAAGTGGCTCAACAACAAGCCTCTGCTGCCGCACCTGCTGGCACATTTCCTGGACAACCCGAACAAAATCCAAAAGGCCAAGCAAATGCTGTAATACTAAGAAGTGGAAAAGAATTGGACGAACCGATCGATCCGAGGACCGAAAACTCAGCCATGCAACAAAAACCAACTAAACAAGCAGAAAAGGAATCCGAGTTAGAGAAGAAGGAGGACAACAAGAAGGAGGACAACGAGAAGGAGGATGCCGCAAGTGAAAAAACTCAAGCACCTCCAGCGCCATATAAACCACCTATCCCTTATCCGCAAAGACTAATAAACTCCAAAACTTCAGGACAGTTTAAGAAATTTGTAGAGCTCCTTAAACAGCTGAATATTACTATTCCTTTTACAGAAGCGATAACTCAAATGCCGTCATACGCTAAATTTCTCAAAGAAATCCTGTCGAATAAGAGAAAAATCGAGGATAATGAAACAGTTACACTTACTGCAGAGTGTAGCGCCATTATTCAAAACCGCGTGCCTCCTAAATTAAAAGACCCAGGTAGTTTCTCCATACCCTGCGTCATAGGAAAGTTCGTAATAGACAAAGCTCTATGCGATTTAGGAGCCAGTATCAGTGTTATGCCCTTATCTATATGCAAAAAGCTGAATATGGGAGACCTCAGACCAACCAAAATGTCCGTACAATTAGCTGACAGATCAGTGAAATACCCAGTCGGAATACTGGAAAATGTTCCAGTACGCATAGGACAATTCTACATTCCAACCGACTTCATAATCATGGACATCAAGGAAGATACTGTTACCCCAATTATCCTAGGAAGACCGTTCCTAGCTACAGCCGGAGCGATTATAGACGTGAAGAAAGGAAGGCTAACATTCGAAGTAGGAGAAGAAAAGATAGAGTTCATTCTCACCAAGTTCTTACAAGCACCAGCAATAGACGACACCTGCTATTTAGTAGACGAAATCGACGAATGCATAAGAGAACTTGAAAATGAAGAGACCACGTATTCAGAAATAATAAAGATTCAAATACCCGATATTTCTGAAGACGATAATTGGCGTAAACCGTACAAAGACGATAGCCTAAGCGAAAGCTTAGCACTGACCCCAAACCATATGCCAGGTCCGAAGAACCCATCTTTAGAACTCAAAACACTACCCAAAAACCTCAGATATGAATTTCTAGTGAACTAAAAAGACCAGTGATAGTCAACGCCGACTTAGGACAACTAGAAACCGAAAAGTTATTAGAAGTCCTAAAGAAGTACCCCACCGCGTTAGGCTATAACATAAGCGATCTAAAAGGTATAAGCCCTTCAATCTGTATGCATCGAATTACAATAGAGGAAGACTCTAAAACCTCTCGAGAGCATTAGAGAAGACTGAACCCCATCCTGAGCACTGTAGTCAGAGATGAAGTAAAGAAATTGCTAGATGCAGGAATCATCTATCCGATCTCCGATAGTGAATGGGTTAGCCCAGTTCACGTCGTACCAAAGAAAGGAGGAGTCACAGTAGTTAAAAACGAAAAAGGCGAATCAATAACAAAAAGAGTCGTGACTGGAAGCAGGATGTGCATTGACTATAGAAAGCTTAACAAGGCTACGCGCAAAGATCACTTCCCGCTACCCTTCATAGACCAAATGTTGGAAAGACTAGCCAAACATTCATATTTCTACTATCTAGATGGTTACTCAGGATTCTTCCAAATTCCCATCCATCCTGATGACCAAGAAAAGACTACATTCACCTGTCCTTACGGTACTTTTGCTTACCGCCGAATGCCGTCCGGACTCTGTAACGCTCCAGCAACCTTCCAAAGATGCATGATGGCAATCTTTGCAGATTTCATAGACGACATTATGGAAGTGTTTATGGACGATTTCTCGGTATGTGGACAAAGTTTCGAAAGATGCCTACAAAACTTAGAAATGGTACTAGAACGTTGCGTAAAAGTAAACCGCGTCCTAAATTGGGAGAAATGCCACTTTATGGTCCGACAAGGAATAGTTCTAGGACATGTCATATCAGATAGAGGGATTGAGGTAGACAAAGCTAAAATAGAGATTATAAAAGATCTCCAACCTCCAAAATCCGTACGAGAAATACGAAGTTTTCTAGGACATGCCGGTTTCTACAGAAGATTTATAAAAGATTTTTCGAAAATCACAAAACCTCTGACCGGCCTGTTGATGAAAGATGTTGAGTTCGTCTTCGATGACGACTGTTTAAAAGCATTCGAAACATTGAAATCAGCCCTTATCACCGCACCAATCATGCAACCACCCGATTGGAGACTACCGTTTGAAATCATGTGCGACGCGAGTGATTACGCTGTAGGCGCAGTTCTAGGACAAAGGAAGGACAAGAAACTCCATGCTATCTACTATGCCAGTAGAACCTTAGATCCTGCCCAAATGAACTACGCTACCACAGAAAAGGAACTTCTAGCAGTTATATTTGCGCTTGACAAATTTCATTATTACTTAGTAGGAGCAAAAATTATCATATACACAGACCACGCTGCCATAAGGTACCTAATAAGCAAAAAGGATGCCAAACCAAGACTATTGAGATGGATCCTGTTATTACAAGAGTTTGACTTAGAAATCAAAGATAAGAAAGGAACCGAGAACGTTGTTGCGGATCACTTATCCCGAATAGAAGGCATCAAACAAGAACCAGTACCGATAAATGACGATTTCCCGTACGAACGTCTGATAGCCAATTAGAAAGTGACACACCCAATTTAATCTCGGAAGATCCAGAATTCGAAAAAGCCGTAGAAGCCGTCTATGCCCAAGTCACGTTACCTTGCTATGCTGACATCGTTAATTACCTCGCTGCGGGCGTGCTTCCACCGGATCTTACTTATCAGCAAAAGAAGAAATTCTTCCACGATCTGAAACACTATTATTGGGACGAACCTCTACTCTTCAAGAGAGGGGCCGACAACATATATCGTCGCTGTGTCCCAGAGGAAGAAATAGAAAATATTATTTCCCAATGCCATTCAGCACCATACGGTGGTCATGCTAGTACATCCAAGACGTGCGCTAAGATTCTCCAAGCCGGCTTATTCTGGCCTAATCTCTGGAAAGACGTTCACATCGTTGTGCAAAAGTGTGATAGATGCCAACGAACTGGCAACATCTCATGACGCGATGAAATGCCTCAAAAAGGAATCTTAGAGGTAGAAATATTCGACGTTTGGGGAATAGATTTCATGGGACCATTCCCACCCTCTTTTGGTAATAACTACATACTCGTCGCTGTCGATTACGTGTCTAAATGGATAGAAGCCATAGCTGCTCCAACAAACGACGCACGAGTAGTAATCAAACTCTTCAAAAACACAATCTTTCCTAGATTCGGTGTACCGAGACTCGTCATTAGTGACGGAGGATCTCACTTCATATCACGAATATTCGATAAACATCTCTCTAGATATGGAGTCCGACACCGAGTAGCTACGCCTTATCATCCGTAAACTAGCGGACAAGTAGAGGTCTCAAACAGAGAAATAAAACAGATCTTGGAAAAGACTGTCGCTACCTCAAGGAAAGATTGGTCTTCGAAGCTACAAGAAGCTTTATGGGCTTATAGGACCGCATTTAAGACACCAATAGGTACTACCCCCTATAAATTAGTTTACGGTAAATCCTGCCATCTCCCTGTAGAGTTAGAGCATAAGGCCTTTTGGGCCATTAAGACACTCAACTTCAACTACACCGAGGCAGGAGAAAAGCGAATCTTGAACTTACACGAGTTGGAAGAACTTCGATTAGACGCTTACGAAAATGCCCGTATCTACAAAGAACGAACTAAAAAGTGGCATGATAAACGTTCAATCAGGAAACAATTCAGTGTGGGAGACATCGTATTGCTCTTTAATTCACGATTAAAACTCTTCCCAGGTAAACTAAAATCTAGGTGGTCTGGACCCTATGAAGGGACTAAAGTACTTCAGAGTGGAGCTGTTGAAATTACCGATAAGACAAATGCACCATTTATCGTAAACGGGCAACGTCTAAAACATTACAATAAGAACGACAACAGTCCTCAAGTAAGCAATATAACATTGCTTGAGCTTCCAGCACAGACACCCGAATAGCTTCTCACCAAGCTATCGTCAGGCTTTAGACGTTAAAAACAGCGCTTACTGGGAGGCAACCCAAATTTCCCTCGTTATTGCATTTCATTTTTCCTTAAAATTCTACTTTGAAAAATCCAACAAAAATTCTAAAATTACTACTACTTTCTACTTTCGTTCATTTTCGTACTTTTATTCTTATTTTATTTTCTCTCTTTTGTCTTTTGTTTCTACCTCTTTTCGTTTCTAAAAATCCTGACTTCAATTTCTTGTTTCAAACTTTTCAGGATTTTTTAAAGTCTTCAAAACATTCCTTCTGTTTTCTCCGAATTACCTGCGAATATGGCCGAGTACGACTTCACAAAGGTTCACTTCAGAGGACTCGCTCAAAAGGCAAGATTTGCAGCACTGACCGAAGGAGAATTCTCCTTAACGCTGTATTATGATAAGGCTACTATGGATAAACTAGGGATCACAGATAACATTCAATACCTGTTTAATCAACTGGGTTGGGAGAACACTGCTCTAAAAACACGTTTCGCTACCTACAAGGATCTTACCTATGAATTCCTTAGTTCTTTCAGATACACACCTAACTATGGCTTTGGATCCAACACAGAGTTGATTACCTTCCGATTGTTTGGAATGGACCAAACCCATAGCCGGATGTCACTAGCTAACCTCCTAGGATTCCCTAGCAGACCGCATGTGTTCATCAGTGCAGAAGATGACGATATTGATTTGCAACTCGATCAATTCTGGGGTAGAATCACAGGCGACTATCACCCTGAACCAGACAAAATGTACAATGATGACATTCATAACCCAGCCTTCAGATACTTCCATAAGATACTAGCCCACACCTTGTTTGGAAAAGAAGAAAATATTACTGCAGTATCTAAGGAGGAGTTATTCATCATGTTCTGTGCTTCTCAGGGATGGACAGTAAATGCAGTGCCTTTCATGATGAGATCTTTCAAACGTCTCACGCTGGAACCTCAGACACCTATCCTCATAGGAGGCCTAGTAACAATGATTGCCCACGAGCTTGGCCTTAGATTCCATTTAAATGCCAGCACTCGTTTTGGCACCATCAGACCCATGAACATACAATTCTGCTTTAACAGGCGCATTTTAGGAACTATGGGACCTGGACCGTATGAGTAACTTATTAACGAAAAACCAGTACAGCTATTCACACTGCCTGATCATCTGATGACAAGCATCCACAACAAGGATAACTAGCTCTACGAATTGGATGAGCCTATGGGACCTCCTTCACCACAGTCAACACCACATAACTATATGTATGACAGTGACCACATCTCTGAGGCACACGACTATATGTACTATGAGGACGCTGTATCTGAAACTGAAGTAGACCCTACGACTCCTCCACACTACAATACTTATCCTGAGCCTATCCCTGAGGAGACCACCGACAAAATGGATACCGTGTTACTCAGATTGGACAACGTTGATAAAGCTCTGACTAATGTAAAAGCTGATATCGCAGGCATGCACAGCGAACAGGTAGGCTTCATGGATCTAGTCTGCGACCAACTCGACTACTATTCACAGAAATTCGATGAGTTGAAGGCACGAAAAGATTAGCTATTAGTTATTAGCAGTAGTTTCAGTTTAGTTTAGTCTAGTTTAGTTTCATTTAATCATTTGGATATTTCGCATTGTTAGTTTTCTTTATGTACTACATACAATTGTTTCAATTTTATGTTATTTCAATTCTAGTTTTTATTAAACTTATCTGTTTTCGCATTATTTGTTGTTTGTTGGCTATTATATTACATCACCGTATCACTACTAAGCCTTAAAGTCACTACGAATACGCCCACAGAGCAAAATTCTGCGTTCTGCAGATTTTGCTGCTGTGACGACCGTCACAGCCACATGACGAGCGTCACGCGGGTGACGACCGTTACACCTATGTGACGACCGTCACGCAGTCCAGAATTGATATCTGATAAAACAGGGTTCGTGTTCTCTTCCACTCCCCCCATTATCACTTTCAATCATCCTAACTCCTACCCCACTACGAATTTTCGTCCTCCCCACATTGAACTATAAACTTCAACTCCAAATTCAACCTCCAAACCACCGTTCTGTCATTTTTCCCTCTCTGCAGAAAAACCCCAAACCTCAGAAACCTCTCCATCTTCCAACAATGGCAAGGAATGCAGAAACCCCAGATGTCAGCAACATTACCTTCAGTGAAGGAGACTTAGGCGAAAGACAACGAGCAAACTACATTGCATTTCATCAGAGGTCGCTCCAGCCGACTCATTATCCGCACCTTCCATCGCTTACGGAGCTCGGACTCCTTGAAGGTGTAACCTGGATGCTTCAAAGAGCAGGCATCTGGAACCTCTGCACCAACCCACAGCCAACATACGAACAACTCACTCTTGAGTTCTTGAGTTCGTTCACTTACGTCACAAGCAGCGGCGAACTTAACCAGCACACAGGTGCCGCATGCTTCCGGATGTTTGGCGTCAACTATCAGGTGAATCAAAATCAGATTGCCAGCATCCTACGGCTACCTCGCGGCGAAAACGCTCATCGCCACATCACCGATCAGTTCCAGCACGAAGCCTTCGCGCTGTGGTATCAGTTGACCGGCCTCAATGCCGATGGTTGGGACTCCCTGCACGCCACTCACATCCATAACCCAACCATCAGGTACTTTCACAAAGCGTTGAGTAACACTATCTTCGCCAGAGACAGCAACCACAAAGTGAACTCCAAAGAGCTCTTCTTTCTTCATTGCATCTTCAACAATGAACCTGTCAACGCTGCCCCGTTTCTGCTGGCCCATATTCAGGCCAACTGCAACCGTGGCTCGAAGCCATTCTACTTTGGCGGGATTGTCACGGCTATTGCACTTGGGCTGAACCTTGGCGACCGCCTCCAGCACCTCCATTCCATCCCCTCGGTGTTCCTTGACACCGACCACTGCAGAGCCTCTCATCTCATCCGCTCTCGAGCTGACGGCAAATACCATCCGGTTGTGCGTGGCAAGACCGTCTGAAGCATCATCCTTCCGTCCCGCACCCGCATCCATCCAGAGGACCGTACCAACTGGTTGTTCGACCTCACTGCCCCTCCTGCTGCCGCTGTTCCCACTCAGGACCACACTCACGGTTCCGACGATGAAATCCAAGCTGAGTTGGACAGGTCCGAGCAGCCAGAGGCATCGCAGCCTCCTCCTCCCGTAGGTACATCTTCTCGCCGCCGCCGCCATCATCCCGTGCCAGACTACACGGAAGAGGACCTTCGTCGCTCCCTAGACCAGCAGGCACAGATACTCACGATGCTGCAGCAGCAGAATCAGCGAGCTGACCAGTTCGAAGCTTGGCACCAGACTCAAATGCAACAACTTCACACCGACCAAGCTACGATCACTGAGAGCCTAGCGAATCTGACCTTGCAGGTTGAAGGACTTCGAGACACCGTCTACCACACCGGAGCGATGAGCTATGAAGACAGAGTAGCCCTTGTCAGAACCAGAGGACGCCAACGCGGATGTGACAGAGGCCGTGACTAGATTTTCATTTTTTCCTTCATTGTTTACTATATTTCAGTTATTTGTATTTTCATTTTCAGTTGTATCTCCCTCTCGCATGCTTCAAGAATCAGTGAGGACATTGATCGAGATAGTGTGGGAGCGGAGCCTTATTTCCATTCCACTGTACTCTGAATTTCCTTTATTTCCTTTATTTCCATTTCACTGCACTTTGAATTTTCGTAATTTCTATTTTAACACTTTCTATTTTTAGCACATAAAGCTCGTCTATATATTTTTCACGTTACGCAAACAATCCCCACATTATTCAACGTAAATAAAAACTTTCATTTGTTCCTCAAAAGCAAAAGCATCACGAGAATGCACCTGAGTTCAAAACAAGTTTTGAAACTCCGAGGAAACGACAGTTCTAACAAAACCAGTATCATTCAGACACCTTAGATCTCTAGTTTATGCGAGTCGGTTTCACCACCTACGTGTACCAAAGTCTCAAGTGTCTGCGCAAACTCAACCCCAAGTAGTTTATACTAGCAGTCAGCACCATCCTAAAAACACTTCTAAGCGAGCGACCGATGCAAATAAGTGTATGATCTCCAAAAAGATGAAAAATCATGAAAAGAGAGCTAAAAAGCCCAAGAATATAAGATACGTTTCCTTCTAAGTTAGGTGCTCCTCACCCGAGCATTTAGCCCAACGGCACGAAAAACTCATTGAAAATCAATGACATAAAATTATGATCAATGAAGAAGATCAAAAACAGAAATGAGATCATATTCACTAATAGGTCGACTTGCCATGAAAGTGTACGGACAACGGGCTTAATGTGATTGTGCTAGAACAAACAGGGTGAACTTGCCGCGAGAACCTTGACACCAAGCTACAATAGCATGACTGAGACCGATTTGCATAAAAAGGAGACCTCCGAAGACTTGTAGTCCAGTGTCGTCATGATACTCGTCTTGTTCCTACCAAGAATCTCGGGTTTTTTTCCAAACTCTGCGAACGAAGAAGCTGCCTCGTGCTTGCCGACTTTTCCATGTTTTACTTTAGGACAAGCAAAGATTCAAGCTTAGGGGAGTTTGATAACACGAAATCATATAGATATTTTCATGCATAATTCAACTAAAGTCTAACCGTTTTCGATCCGATTTCGGGTTATTTCCGTGTATTTGTCTGATGTTTTTGCAGGTATTCAACGATCACGTCTAAACAAGGCAACATGAAGAAAAGAAGCAATCTCAGATGAAATATGGACGAAAAAGGAGTGAAAACACAATGAAAAGCGCAGCAAGCTGTTTTTGCTGATGTGACGACCGTCACAGCTTCATGACGACCGTCACACGGGTGACGACCGTCACACCTTGTGACGACCGTCATGCAGGCAAAAACGCCCCACTCAGATTACACGTCAAAGAAACAGTTCCAATTCCCACAGAGTGGACCACTACTCCCTAAATTATCTGCCTCAAGGTCCATCATCTTCAGAGATAACCGTTGGGATTCCACTTCTATAAAAAGGGAAGCAGGGGACTTCAGAAAGGGAGCTGCATTCATACCACGAAGTGCTGCCGAATTTACTTTCCAGAGCATTATTTTCTAGTTTTATTCTCATTTTGTTTCTCTTTACCTTTCCTTATTCCCTTTTCCGCTCTTCTGTAAATTCTATTGTACTGTACGATTAAATTGGTACTAAAGACCAGAATCCTGCCAACATCTGTGGAGGATCTGCCCAAAGGCCAATTGGCATATTTACAGGTTTTCATTTTGATTGACTTCAGTTTTATTATAATGCAAATTATTATTTATTATTCTTATTTATATTTTATCTTTCCCAAATCCATGTCTAGCTAAACTTAGGTAATCGATATGTAGTAATAATTCGAATGGGATTTTATAACCACTGGTTGGAAAACTTTCTTTTCACAAAAGTAATCTATGGCCTGAGTGTTTAAAATTGATTCACTGAATAAACTTCGTCGCGAAAGCGAGAACTTATTTAAAAGTAGTTTTGCCACGAAAGTGGGAAATTAATTAAGATATAAACCAACAAGCGAAAGTTGCGGTAAGGTCAGATAGTAAACACTAGGCATTTGTTTTAATAACAGCGAAAGCACTTTAAAATGAATTAGAACTTAGAGAATTCCAAAAAATAATTTTAACCCCGAACGGGATACGAAAGTGTACGTTTGGCCCTTAGGATTATGATTAGCGTCAATAACCATCGTGAGGCGAGAGTTTTCAAATCTCCATTTTTTTCTTGAATAAACTTTGAAAATTATTTCATACACCATAACTTATCAAATCCCTAAAGAACACAATTACTACATATCAATTTAATCAATTATAATCTAAATAGTAATCTTAGTTCCCTTTTAGTGACAATCTTATTCCCTTAAACATATTCTACCTAGCTAAACATAGTAACTCCCGAGAACACTAGTTTTATTACGAGTCCCTGTGGGATCGATATCTATTATTACTACGCGATAGACTGTGCACTTGCAGTTAGTTGTATTAGACATAGAAAGTCGCGATCACTATGCAACAGTACCAGAGAGGCAAGGGAGAAAACAACAGGAAAGAGGAGACAAGCTCCACCTCAAACCTAAAGGTAATCAACACAAGCAAAAAGACAATGCAGAGAAAAAGAAACAGAGAATGCATGTCAAGCAACAGCAACAACAAGCTCTAAACAACACAGTTGAAAAGACAGCAAAGTTGACAGCAAGACTTCATCTTCAAGCTAGCTTCTATCTTCAAGCTTCATCAAACTTCATCTTCAAGCTCTAGCAAGCACACTCCAAGCAGAGAATTAATCACTAAGATCAAAGTTGAAATGTTGAGAACCAAATGAAAACCAAAGGAAATCATCAAGTACCAACATTGAAATGGAAAGCCATCCTCAAAGTTATACTCATCTATGGGCATACCACACATCCCTCCAAAGGAGAGATGGAGTTTCCCTAGGAGGACTTTACATCATTGAATAGAATAGAAGCACAAAATGCATTCTATGTTTGATGAAAGAATCAAAACTAGTCGTAATGGCTCTTCCTAAAACCCTAATTTCCTAAGCTCCTAAAAAGCTCCTAAAAGAGAAGAAAGCTTCAACTCCAAGCTCCAATCTACAAGCCACAACAGCTAGACCAAGTCTAGAAGACCTCCCAAGAATTAAACCAAGCAAATCCAGCTCTAAAGTCACCAACAAAACCAAGCAAGCAAAGAGCACTCAAGATAGAACACCAAAAGCACAAGCAACTTGCAAAATTCAACTAAAATAGAAAACAAAGTTGTAAAATTCTAATAAAATTTCTAGGGGAACATACATGTTTGAACAATCTAGGGTTAAAATATTAAAGCCTAATTCAACTTCTAAGTCACCTAAATAATTTCTTGATTGAAGGGTATATAGGTGATCCACAAGTTTGGGAAGGTTCTAATCTCAACACCTAAAACAGAACCTAAAGTTGTTCTAAAATTCTAAAAAAAATCCTAAGGGAACATGAATATCTACCCTAAAACATACAAAAACATAAAATCCAAATTCATCACCAATTGGAAGAACAAAATTCAACAAAACAGATGGTCAAATATGCGAAACAATGGACATTAGCACAAAATAAAAATCGTAACTAATTCAAATTAATTCCTAAAAATGTAAAATCAACGCCTAAAATTTCTTAAGGTAATCAAGAACTACAGAAAAAAATTTCATAATTTTTTTATTAGTTTTACTATTTTTTATGTAATTAATTCAAACAGCTATCAAAACAGAAAAATAAAAGAAAAGAAAAGAAATAAAGAAAACAAAGGAATAAGGTGAATTAAATGGAAGTGCCAGGGTAGGATTCGAACTCGCGTGCAGCTGGCCTCCCCCGCCTATCAAAACGGCGTCGTTTTGGGAGGGGTGAGGTGGCGCGTTGTAAGCTCTCCGATTGCAAGACTAAGTCTCCATTCTTCATCCAATCGGACGGTGATTATGCGTCTTCTCCAAATGCCAAATTCAAAGCTTCCCGCGGGTTACTATTCATGCCAGCAATGGAGCAATTTTCCGGCGACTTTAAACCAACCTAACTTCTTCGATTCTTATCCGTTTTGCACGTTTTTTGGACCGAAATTGAAGGATTTTTCACAAGGATTCCAAATATGTCAACCAAAATTATTAATAATGCAGCATCAAAGAGAAACGAAGTAAACAAAGTTTGGCACCAAAAACTCAAGTTCATCAAAACCTCTCCAAATTAATTCTAAACTCAAGCTTATGCCATGGAGGTTATAGATCAAGCAAAAACTAAGCAAAATCATGCAAAAACAGTCCATACAAAATCTCACAAGTTTGGAGCACCAAATTTCGAACGTCATAAACATCAACAATTATCATCCAGAAATGATCTACATGCTTCAAGGAGTGCAAAGAAACAAAAATGGCAAAGAATCATCAAGTATTAAGAGAGATATGTTGAAATTCAAGTACCTAGTGGAGAACTTCCATTGAGCCTTTAATCCTTGATGAAGCTTCGCAAAACTCTCCAGAATCGTTCAATGATCTTCAATAAAGCTTTCTCAACTCAAAATTTGGCTTGAAACGATCTAGATTTGAGAATTCACTTTTTGAGTTTTCTTCACTTTTTCAAGCTTGTTCTTGATCAATTCTGCTCCAAATTCGAAAACTTCTGATTTGTGAAGGTTGGAAATGTTATATACAATGGAAATGGATCCAAAGAAAGCCCAATCATTGCCTCTAGGCCCAAAATGAATTTTCAAAATTTCACCACTTTTTGCTCTTGAGTGTACACGAAAATGGCAATGTTTTGGCTCCAAAATGATTCAATTCAACTAATAGCAGCATGTGGAGTGTGAATGGCTGGGATTTGATCCTTGTATTTGATCCAATGGCTATTTTTGATTATGTAACTTCATGGTGAAGTAATCTAAATGACAACTCCCAAAACTTGGCCTATGCTCAAAATTCTGCCAATGCCAATGTGCTTAGAATGTGATCTCCATTCAAAAAATGTACTCATATGACATGTTTTGGTCCTCTAACTCAAAAAGTCAATTTTCCCTCCTTAATCCATTTGAAAAATTTCCTTTTTTAGGCCATTTTAAGTGACTTTTTGCTATGAGCCAAACCAATTCCACATGACTACTTGGTTGCACTCAAAATCATTTTCTGAGCAAGTTCCATGTTGAACAAATCTCCATTTGAAGAGTGCAAGTTGGAGATTTTGACCTATGATTGAAAATGGCCTATAATCTCACTTTCCCAAAATACCCCTGACTTGTATACCTCATTACTTGAGTTCTATAAATCAGATGGAAGACTTCTAGTACAATTTAGAAAGCTAATATTATGAGGAACAACTTTCCTGTTGGCTAAAAGTTCAGGTGAAACCTCCTTCTAGGTCAAAAATAGCTTGGAAGTCAGATGATTTTCACAGACAAATTTCAGAGGCATCTGAGGACTTGTAATTTGTATGGACCATAACTTGAGTTTTATAAATCCCCTTGAGGACTTCTGGTACTCAAATTAAAGGTATTGAGATGTTCTACAAGTTCCATGTTGGCCAATGATCCATTTGAAAACTTTATCTTGACTTATATGGTCTTGAAGTTAGGCACTAAACAGGGGATTTTACACTGAAACCCTAACTTTGCAACTTCCCACACTCTTGATTCTTCTTCACTTGATCTTGGCACAACACCACAAATTTTTTAACATATCATTCCATGAAATTCATGACCTAGAAATAGGCTTTGAACTTCTTCAATTGCATAGTTGACCTAGATGAAACCCTAATTGCTTGCACCTCAACTGTGGCTCTTGCACTTCAATCAATGACTTGATTGAGCTCCAACATGGCCCTCTAAGCACTCCATGAGCTCTATATCAAGACTTCACATCCCTCTGATGGTCTTCAATTGATCCTCAAGTTAGGAGAAAATCCACATATAGGCATCTAAACTTCACAAGACCTCAAACCACTTTCTGATGACCTTGATGACTTCTCAAGCTTGAATAAGATCTCTATATAGGCTCTTCTTGATATAAACCACACTTGATCCCCTGTTAGATGAATGATGCAATGCTATGATAATGCTAGGACAATGCTATGCTAATGCAGTGAAACATAAACCAGTTAAAGAAAAAGGTTGGGCAAATTTTGGGGTGCAACAGGGTGTTTGAATGGGGAGAAGTGGATTTGGCAGCAAAACTACCAAGACAGATTTTGGGTGTTTTTGTGAAAATGAGATTTTGTGATTTTTGAAGCAAGGAGTGGAAATAGTGAAAGCTTTCAATTTCTCTGGTTTTTAGAATTGATAATGTGTCGGAAATGAAGTGGTGAGGGTTCTATTTATAGGCAAGGAAGTGGCTTGGGGCAGATTTGGAGATTTCTTCACTTTGAAGAAAGGTTTTGGATTTTTTTGATTACACCTCCACAAGAGGGTTTTCTTGGTTGATAGGCAAGCCTCAATAGTCAAGAAAAATGATGAATTAATGTGGCTAACTGCAAGTTATAGATGTAGCTTAAGGGCTGTTGCAGAATTGCTTTACACCTCATGCTTACTTTTTCACTTTTGAATGCAAGTTGCAAACCAACTTGCAAGGCAACTTGCAAAGCTTGGCTTTTCTTCTCTTCTGCATAATTCCTTTGTTTTTCATGCTACAAACTCCTCACATATCAGATGCAACATGGTTCACCAGCTGAGTTTGGTCAATTTTGATGAAAGAATGAATTTTTGAATTTTGACAATGTGGGACTAAAGTATGAAAACCTCAACTTGCCATAACCATAACTTTCAGCTCACAAATCCTTTTGAGATGTGTTAGTACTTTTTAGAAAGCCCTCAAATAGCTCTAAAACATTCATGTTTTCATAAGTTACAATTTCCCAAAGGAACTTGGCCAAAAAGTCTCCCAAAGTTGCTAAAAAATGAACTAAAAGTGAAATTTCTCTAAGTCTTTTTCCCTTCTAGAAATGAATTTGATCCTAACTCCAAATCTATGCATTTTCTGATCATGGACCACTTAGGGACTTTTGTAGGACTTGTCAAGAGCTTCCAAATGAGCTTTGAACCAACTCAATTGGATGTGTGGTTAAGGAGTTATGGTTTAGCCCCTTTCAAAACCCTAATTTCTCGATTTTTTGATTACTCCTTCATCCTTGATCCAATGGTCATGAAAATTGATATGAAAGTCCAATATGACATAAGGAATAATTTTGTTTCACAACTTGAAGTCCAATTCCTAAAATTTGAAGAGTTGACTTTTTGGTTAACCGTACGATCGATCGGTGACTACCGAGTCGTCTGTTGACACTCTGGACCTTCTGAGACTTTGAAACTTCTTAGATGAACCTTAATAATCTATATGAACTTCATGAATCATAATCTCATCATTAAAACACCTTCCAACATCAAAGTCAAACTACAGTTGACTTTTACTAGTCAAAAACCCTAATCGGGTGCCCTGAAATACACTGCTCTGGATTCTGGGGTAACAACCTCAAATTGGATTCTCAATTGTCATTATATGATACCCTTGACCTTTTTTCATAATTGAATGAGCCCAAAACATTGACTAATCAAACCCTTGAAGTTTTGATTTTGACTGCACGAAACCCTGATTCATCTGTAATTTGACAAAGACAAACTTGCATTGGGTTAAGGTTAGATATTTCATGAGTATGCTCCTAAAATGATAATGGGAATCTAAGGGGCCAAAATTTGGGGTGCAACAAGTAAGCACGTAGAACAACTGTTCAAAGTCTTCTCAAGAACTACTGATCCAAACTGGATCTTCTTAAGGTTCTCTTACAATCAAATGTAATAATAAATACAAGTGTTAAAATTCTTCTAATAAAGCTTTATCACAACTGTGATTTTTCACTTAAGATTAAGAACAATGAAATAATTCTAGCAAGTATATATAAGTTGTATGAGAGCTTTTTAATGAATTCTTTTCAAGTGTATTCGTCAACTGAAGAAGATGAGTGGATACTTGCTTTTATAGGCACAGTGATCCAAGAGCTTTTCACGTTGAGAATAGTGTACCAAAAGGTCTGAGCCTTTTTGTCTTCACATCAAGTGACCTTTCCTAGAATAAGAATGCATAGAGAAATCCTTTTTGTCTGTGTTCTTGTGTCTAGCATAAATAAGGAAAGAGTCGTTTGGATATTCCAACGGACATAATCTTTGAATTCTTCTTCAACAATTTTCAGCAAGAATCATCAGAGTCTAAGTTAGTCAGAGCCTTCTGATGTTCATCAGAGTTTTGCTGAATCAGAGTTTTTGCAGCAGTGTGCTTTCAGCATGTATAAGTTCAGAGCAGAATTTTGGGTCAGATCCTCAGTACTGGAAACGTTAGTACTATTGGAGTCTTCTGAAGTAACTGTGCTTGAATAACTCTTCATACAGACTTCTTCATTGCTTCAGATGCTTCTGGCTTGCTTCAGATTCTTTTGTAGCTTATGCTTCAGATCCATTTGGAGGCAGCGCTCAGAATCTTCTGGTGGCAGCGTTCAGAATCTTCTAAGAGATGTTTCTGACGCTTCAGAGCCTTGCATATTTGTTATGTTCAGATCTAATTTGCTTCTGGAGTGATATTTACTTTAACATCTGCAGCAAACATTCTCAAGCAAATTTTAGAGTATATAATTCTTCAATACAAAATTTCATAATAGTTATCATCAAAACCTAGAGATATTATTAAGAACCAATCTGTGTTCTAACAATCTCCCCCTTTTTGATGATGACAAAAACATCAGAAATTTTGTTCAATTAGAAAAGAAAATAATTATAACTCCCCCTGAGATGATGAATCTCCCCCTGAATTGAATATTAATAAGGAATAGAAACTTCCCTTTTTGTCTTGAGTATTCTTTTCAGAATTAGAGCTTGAATGTTCTAAACATTAGATCTTGCATGTTTCAGAGTCAGAGTCTGATACGTTAAAAATGATCTGGAAGTCTCAGAGTTTCTTTTAAGGAATATATCAGATTTATCAAATGTTCTGAAACACTTAGAGTTTATGTTAGATAAAATTTGGTATATCTGAAGTTTCATTTTGGTAGAGTTTATTTAAACAGTTCAGATCTATTTTCTCCCCCTTTTTGTCATAATCAAAAAGTAAGAAAACTTTTAAAAGAAAAATAAAAGGAAATACAGAAAAGATAAATCATGTAGAGAAAACATTTAGTCATTCATTCATTTAGAGCAAATAATACAAACATCAGAAAAGATTCAAGTACATGTGCAAACATCAGATAAAAAATAAATTAAGTTTGTTTTGACAAAATCATCTTCAACAGATCAGTGATCTCAGAGGATGATTGTTCTTGCTTTGACATCCACTTAGCCATGGTTTCATTCTTCTGGTCTTGTTTGGACATCCACTGAGCCATGTCTTCAGACTTCTTATCTTGCTTAGCCATCCATGACTTAATCTCTGATTGACCAGCTTCCAGAACTGCAATCTTATCTTCAAGATCTGGATACTCTTTCTGGATCTCAGATGAAGAAGGTGGGACAGATTCTGATGCAGGAACACAGTCAATTTCCATAGGGGATTCAGAGTCAGGAGCAGCAGATCCAGAGGGATGTTCTACAAGAGTCATAGCCAGAGGGTTGTCTTCAGATGCAGATTCAGCATTCACTTCTGTATCACATACTTCAGATGATGAAGGAGCATCTTTAAGAAGCAATGGTGCAGACCTTTTAACAGTCCAGAATAAACTTCTAGCAGTTTCAGCAAATCTGAGCTTCGCATCATTAGAGCATACGTTCTTCAGATTCGATTCTACAGTATTGAATCTGTTGATGAAGCTATTCCAAATAGCATCAGATTCATTTGCATCCATTTTTGATAAGCACTTCCTCTGTACAAAGCCTAAATGCATCTCTATTTCTTTCAAAAAACTTGTAAATAAATAATCAACATTCAGCCTAGGTTTTAGTTTTAGAAGAGTTTCCAATGTGATTGGATTTGGTTAAGGTGAAGGTGGAATGGTGAATTTTGGAATGGTGATCAGAGGACGAGGGTAGAAGGGTATGGATGGAGGATCAGATGAAATGACAGTTTTTGATCTACTTAAGGCATTCAACAAATATGGTTTTGCATCTGATGCATAGGAAACAACATCAAATATGGTAGAAGAGTAAGGAATGAATGCAGATTTATCAAATAAAAGAGGTTCTGATGAAGTCATTTCTGCCAGTTCTTTTATATAGGTTTGAAGAACATATGGTAGAATGATGGAAAGCTTAGGTTTAAGAGGGGTGATAGTGTCAGATGGTTCAATTCTGTCATAGAAATTTTTAACTTTCAAAACATAAGAAAGTGGATCAGTGGGGAGTAGTTTAAAGGAAGCAAACGATACAAATTCAGATCTCCTTGGCTTAGGTTTTGGAATGGGATTGGGAATGAGAGAGTCTGATGAAACAGGTGGTTCTGGTTGGTTAACTGCAAGATTTTTGAGAGAGGGAGGTGACAAAATATCTGGGTGTATATCAGATTCTGATGAGTTTGAGGATGTGGTTGGAGTACAAGACGTAGAAGACACTTCAAAAACAGTTTTGAGAGGTGTAACGTCTAGAACCTCTGTCTCAGGTATATTTGTTTCAGATGGGTTGGTTGGTTCTGATTGATGATCAGAAGGTTTTGATGGAGGTTCAGATGCAGGTTGTTCAGATGTAGGTGGTTCAAAAATAGGTTGTTCAGATATAGGTGGTTCAGAAATAACTTGTGCAGATGCAATAGGTTCAGATGTGTTTGATTGTTGTTTTCTGGTTGTTGTTGTTTTTCTGGTTGTTGTTGTTGTTCTGGTTATTGTTGTTGTTCTAGTTGTTGTTGTTGTTCTGGTTGTTGTTGTGGTGCAGATTGTTCTGTTAGTTTTGTTATAGGTGGTGGAGTTTGATTTGCTGGTGTTGTTGTTGTTGTTGTTGGTTCAGATGATGGAATAATAGAAGGTTTTACTGGAGTAGTGGAAATGGGATCAGATGATTTTTGTGGGGAAGGAATTTTTAATGGTTCAGATTTTTGAGATGGAGCAGGAACATATTGTTTTTGAGTAGAAGGGGGTTTTGGAATAGAACTAAATGTTGATTCATTTAAAACAATGTTATTGAAAGAAGATACAGAAGATTTGGTACCTTTAATCTTGATACGCTTTATGGGAACAGAGAGAGCGTCTCCAGATGCTTTCCTCTTGATCAGCTTCTGAGGCTTGTCAGCAACTTTTGGCTTCTTCTGAGCAGCAACTTCTTCTGCCTCTGATTGACCTCTTTTCCTTGTGTTATAATTGCATACATCAGGCATTGGTTCTCTTGCTCTTTTCAGAATATCTGTAGGAATGGGCGTTCCATCTGCCTTGCATGCATCAATATATCTCACAATTATTTCTCTTGGTTCTTCAGCACAAAACAGTGGATAGTTTTCAACTGGAATTCGCTTTTGACTGATTTCAGAAATATTCAGCTTCTTGGATGCAGATGAGAGTTCCTCTACAATTTTTAGTCTCTGAAGACTCTTTGCATTCAGAGGTTTTCCAATAATGGATTCAAGTTCATCCTTGACTCCAGCTTCATACAGAGCAGTCACCAGATCATTCTCTGTCAGAATGTCTGAAATTAACCTTCCAAAGGGAATCCATGTTCTGATCTTCTGACCCTTATCCTTTACAGATTCTCTTGAAGCATTGATATGATTCCATTAATGCATAAACAGAATGTAAGGAAGATCTACCTTAGTGCTCTGACTTAAACAGTACATGAAGTAGAGCTGTTCATTGTTCACATAATCTGGAGAATTTGTAGATTTTCTGTGATGAATGCATCCCAGAAAAATCTTTGCCCAGATTTTGTAGTCAGGCTTCAGATCTTTAAATTTGTTGGAGGCCTGTCAAGAAGTGATGACTTCCTCATAAACTTCTTCCATGTCTACACGCCCAGCTGGCAGATGACATACTCCATCAGTCTCCTCATACCCTATGAGTTTCCTGATTAGATCTTCAGTAATTATAATCTCCTTACCCAGAACAGAAGACAAGATGAATTTGGGATAAACAGAAGCATGTATCTAGAATTCTTTCACCAGATGAGGGTAAACTGGTCCAAATAATCTGTCAAAGTATTTTACCCAACCTTGTGCATCAATTATTGAACGAAATTGAAATCCATTTTCAGCTAGCAAATCAAATTCCACCGTTGATTCACAGAGAACTTCAAGTTTGTCAACAGGAGTTAACAAAGTCCTTTTAGGTACAGTGAATGTAGTCACACCCATATTTGCAGAAGTAACTGCAGCCATGGTTGATTGAAACTGAGCTCCTGTAGAAGATGAGGTTGCCATTGAAGATGATGAAGATGATTTTGACGAGGGTTTAGGGTTTTTGTGAAGAGAGAATAGAAGACAGAAATGCATAAACTTGCTTGTGTTGTGAAAAGTGTGAAATGGGTGTGAGATGTGGTATTTATAGAAAACAATTAGGGCACTCAACAGACAAACAAAGCACGTTTTTTTTACATAGCATTTAATGACAATTAATGAAAGAGAATAAAAATAATTTCAAACATTAATTGATTATGACAAATTGGGGGGAAAATCAAGATTTTCACTATTCAAACCATACCTCAAACGTCTCTTCAGTAGTGTACACGCTATCTTTTCAGATTTAGAGTGACACGTGTTTGCTTGCATGTGCTTCTGAATTCTCTTGAGAAATGAAACTTTAGCCAACGTTCAGATCCTCTAAGATTGGTTAGTTCAGATACATACAAATGAACATAAATCTAATAAGCAACAGATGAAATACTTCAGAGTGATAAACTTTTTACGTCTGAAAAATTTGCTTCTGACAAATATTATTCTGGACACAAATCCATACCAATATTTTTCAGAATAAATTTGAACCTATCTTCAACAAGGGGTTTTGTGAAAATATCTGCCCATTGATGATCTGTATCAACAAAGGCTAAGTTTATAATTCCCTTCTGAACATAGTCTCTGATGAAATGATGTTTAATTTCTATATGTTTTGCCTTAGAGTGTAAAATGGGGTTTTTAGACAAACATATAGCAGAAGTATTATCACAAAATATAGAAATGTTACTTTCAAATATCTGATAGTCTTCTAGTTGACTTTTCATCCAGAGCATTTGTGTGCTACATCCAGCACAGCAATATATTCTGCCTCTGTAGTTGATAGTGCAATTATGGGTTGCTTCTTGCTGTACCAAGAGATTAGATTTATTCTTAGAAATTGACAACTTCCAGAAGTACTTTTTCTTTCCACTCTGCCTCTAGCGTAATCAGCATCACAGAATCCAACTAATTTGAAATCATCAGATTTTCTGTAACGCAAACCCACATTAGAAGTACCTTTCAGATACCTTAGAATCCTCTTAACAGCTGTTAAGTGTGATTCTCTATGATCTGATTGGAATCTTGCACATAAGCATACACTGAATAGAATGTCAGGTCTAGAAGCAGTTAAGCAGTGAAGAGATCCTATCATACCTCTGTAGAGTTTCTGATCTACTTTCTTACTTACCTCTTCCTTGCTTAGTGTACTAGTTGGATGCATGGGAGTCTTTGCCATCTTACTATCAGTCATGTTAAATTTCTTCCGAAGTTCTTTAACATATTTGGTCTGATGAATGTAAGTGCACTCTGGAGTTTAGTTGGCTTGAATTCCCAGAAAGAATCTGAATTCTCCCATCATGCTCATTTCAAATTCTGCCTGCATACATTGAGCAAACTCCTTTCCCAGCATAGTATTGGTAGATCCAAATATAATATCATCCACATATATTTGACAAATTAGAAGATCTTTCTTAAATGTTTTACAAAAGAGTGTTGTGTCCACTTTGCCTCTGATGAAATTTTTCTCCAGAAGAAAATTGCTTAATCTCTCATACCAAGCACTGGGAGCTTGTTTTAAACCATACAGAGATTTATTTAGTTTGAAAACATGTTCTGGAAATTTTTCATTCTCAAAACCAGGAGGCTGGTGAACATAAACTTCTTCTTCTATAATTCCATTTAGAAAGGCACTTTTAACATCCATCTGATATAGAGTGATGTTATATTGTGCAGCAAAAGAAATGAGTAAACGAATAGACTCTAACCTTGCAACAGGAGCATAAGTCTTTGTATAATCAATTCCTTCTTGCTGACTGTACCCTTGAGCAACTAGCCTTGCCTTATTTCTTTCAACTTCTCCTTTCTTATTAAACTTGTTTCTGAAGACCCATTTAGTTCCAATTATGTTGAATCCTTTTGGTCTTGGAACTAAGTCCCACACATCATTTCTAGTGAACTCATTTAGCTCTTCTTGCATGGCAATAATCCAGTCATTGTCTTGCAGAGCTTCATCCACAGAGGTTGGTTCAATTATTGACACCAATCCAAATAATGATGCTTCAGATGATCTGAGGAAGGATCTTGTTCTGATAGGGTCATCCTTCTTTCCAATGATCACATTCTCTGGATGAGAAGCTTTGATTCTGGAAGATGATCCTCTAACAGTTGATTCTTCAGAAATGTTTAAGTTGTTCATCTGAGAAGTCAAAGGAATTGCATCAGGTGTTGCGTCTGGTTCCTTCACTTGAGCTTTGTCTACCTCTGAGTCTTCAGAGTCTGTGAGAATTACTTCTCTATCTGCAGAACTTTCAAACTGCTTTGGCTTTTCAATGCCAAGCTTATCATCAAATCTAACATGAATAGATTCTTCCACAATCTGTGTTTCAGTATTGTATACTCTGTAGCCTTTAGAGCGTTGAGAATACCCAAGCATGAAACACTTCTGTGCTTTAGAATCAAACTTGTTCAGATTTTCTTTAGTATTTAACATATAGCAAATACATCCAAAAGGATGAAAATATGAAATGTTAGGCTTTCTGTTCCTCCACAATTCATAGGGAGTCTTTTCCAGAAGAGGTCTTACAGACACTCTGTTCTGAATGTAACAGGCTATGTTGATTGCTTCTGCCCAAAAATGCTTTGCCAAATTAGTCTCATTGATCATGGTTCTGGCTATTTCTTGCAGAGTTCTATTTTTCCTCTCTACAACCCCATTCTGTTGTGGAGTTCTAGGACAGGAAAAATCATGAGCAATGCCATTTTCATTAAAATATTTTTCAAAATATTTGTTTTCAAATTCACCACCATGATCACTTCTGACTTTTATGATTTTGAAATCTTTTTCATTTTGGACTTGTTTGCAGAAGTCAAAGAACACAGAATGTGACTCATCCTTGTGTTTTAGGAACTTTACCCATGTCCATCTACTATAGTCATCAACAATGACTAATCCATACTTCTTGCCTCTGATGGATGTAGTTTTCACTGGTCCAAACAGATCAATATGAAGTAATTCTAATGGTCTGGAAGTAGAAACAACATTCTTTGATTTAAAAGAGGATTTTGAAAATTTTCCTTTTTGACATGCTTCACAAAGAGCATCTGAGGTGAACTTCAACTTAGGAAGTCCTCTGAAAAGATTAAGTTTATTAATTTGAGATATACGTCTCATATTAATATGCCCCAATTTTCTGTGCCAGACCCATTGCTGCTCATTAACAGACAAGAGGCATTTAAAATTTTGAACTTTAAGTTCTGAAAGATTTATTTTGTAAATGTTGTTCTTCCTCTTTCCATTGAATAGGATTGAGCCATCATTTTGACTAATAGATTTACAACATTTTTGATTAAAGACTATGTCATAACCATTGTCACTTAATTGACTTATGGACAATAGATTATGCTTTAATCCTTCTACAAGTAAAACATTAGTAATAAAAGGAAGATTACCATTTCCAATAGTGCCAGATCCAATGATCTTGCCCTTCTGATTCCCTCCAAATTTCACATCACCTCCAGATCTAAGCTCCAGACTTTGGAATAGACCTTTCTCCCGTCATATGTCGCGAGCATCCAGAGTCCAGGTACCATGACTGGCGTCCTGACCTTGCTGCTAAGAACATCTGCAACAGGAATTATTTTACTCTTAGGTACCCAGATCTTCTTGGGTCCTTTTGGGTTAGTTGTTCTGAAGGTTCGTCTAAACTTCTGTTTTTCAACATAAGGTTTATTCTGACTAGCCTTAGATTTAAATACATGAATGTTCTTTTCTGAACAAGTGTGTTTAATATCATTCAAGTGACCAAATTTAAAATGGGAATATAAAGGAGTCTTCTTGATGATAATTTTATCAACAGGTTTTGGATTTAAATAAGAGGAAGATTTATATCCAATTCCTTTTCTGTTATTTCTGCTAACTCCATAGATCATGGAAGCCATTTTGCTTCTGTCTATGCTTTTAGCAAGAAACTTCTGAAAGTTGTAGTCATATTTTTCCAAAATATTTTTGCATTCAGATTCAGTTTCAGAATCAGAGTCTTGTTGAGCTAATTCAAAATCATTTTTCATTTTTAAGTTCTTTTCATTTAGCTCAGCCACTTCTGATTTGAGAATATTATTCTCAGATACAAGATTGCTTTGACGCTCCTTGTATTTGAGCTTAATATTGTTATAGCTCTTCAGAACCTCTGATAACACTTTGATAAGTTCATCTTTAGTGAGTTTAGCCATTACCTCTTCAGCGTCAGAGTCAGATTCAGATCCTGAAATTCCTTCCTCCTGATCTTCTATGTCTGCCATCAATGCTACGTTGGCACATTCCTCTTCTGACTCAGATTCAGATTCAGATGTATCTGAATCATCCCAGGTTGCCATTAGAACCTTCTTCTTCTTATTAGATTTTCTTTTAGGCTTTTCTTTCAACAACTTTGGACATTCATTTTTGTAATGCCCAGGTTCTTTACATTCGTAGCAGACAACCTCCTTTTTGCCAAATCTTCTGTGTCCAGAAGATTCTTTTCTTTGGTCAGGCTTCTTGAAGTTTCTAAACTTCTTTCCTTTATGCTTCCAGAGTTTGTTTATTCTTCTGGACAACATGGATATTTCATCTTCATCTTCAGATGAGGATTCTTCAGAGCTTTCCTCTATTACCTGCAACGCTTTAGCAGATTTATTAGATTTTAAGGCAATTAACTTACCTTTCTTTTGAGGCTCATCTTCCTCAAGTTCAATTTCATGACTCCTTAGTGAACTGATTAGTTCCTCCAAGGAGATCTTGTTCAGATCTTTAGCCATTTTCAGCGCAGTCACCATAGGTCTCCATCTGGTGGGTAAGCTTCTGATGATCTTCTTCACATGATCAGCAGTAGAGTAACCTTTATCCAGAACCTTTAGTCCAGCTGTAAGTATTTGAAATCTGGAGAACATGGCTTCAACAGATTCAGCTTCTTCCATCTTGAAGGCTTCATACTTCTGAATTAGAGACAGGGCCTTTGTTTCCTTGACATGAGAGTTTCCCTCATGAGTCATCTTCAAGGACTCAAACATGTTAAATGCAGTTTCTCTATTTGTGATCTTTTCATACTCAGTGTGAGATATTGTATTTAACAATATTGTTCTAGCCTTGTGGTGGTTTTTAAACTCCTTCTTTTGAGCTTCTGTCATAGATTTTCTATCTATTTTCTTGCCATTCCCATCAATGGGATGAACATATCCATCTATGACCAAATCCCATAAATCAGCATCATAACCAAGAAAAAAACTTTCAATCTTGTCTTTCCAATAATCAAATTTCTTCCCATCAAACATAGGGGGTTTAGTGCTGATTTTATCCCTTTCTTCATATTTGTTGTTAATGTTGGATATTGAAGTATCAGCCATAGTAACAACCAAATATATATCAAAGTTTTTCTCACTAGATCTTTTCTGTCACTGTGAAGTGGTAGCACACACAGAACCGGAGCTCTGATGCCAACTGAAGGTGAGAAAATACTTAGAAGGGGGGGTGGAAGAAGTATGAAAATAAAACTTAGAAATAAAAACTCAAGGATTTTTGTCCTGGTTCGTTGAACTCAACTACTCCAGTCCACCCTATCTAGAGTGATTTGCCTTTCTCAAACAAGGACTTAATCCACTATTTAATCAACTGGTTACAATAGTAAGCACTAAGAACAATTATTCAAAGTCTTCTCCAGAACTACTGATCCAAACTGGATCTTCTTAAGGTTCTCTTACAATCAAATGTAATAATAAATACAAGTGTTAAAATGCTTCTAATAAAGCTTTATCACAACTGTGATTTTTCACTTAAGATTAAGAACAATGAAATAATTCTAGCAAGTATATATAAGTTGTATGAGAGCTTTTTAATGAATTCTTTTCAAGTGTATTCGTCAACTGAAGAACATGAGTGGAGACTTTCTTTTATAGGCACAGTGATCCAAGAGCTTTTCACGTTGAGAATAGTGTACCAAAAGGTCTGAGCCTTTTTGTCTTCACATCAAGTGACCTTTCCTAGAAGAAGAATGCACAGAGAAATCCTTTTAGTTTGTGTTCTTGTGTCTAGCATAAATAAGGAAAGAGTCGTTTGGATATTCCAACGGACATAATCTTTGAATTCTTCTTCAACAATTTTCAGCAAGAATCATCAGAGTCTAAGTTAGTCAGAGCCTTTTGATGTTCATCAGAGTTTTGCTGAATCAGAGTCTTTGCAGCAAGTGTGCTTTCAGCGTGTATAAGTTCAGAGCAGAGTTTTGGGTCAGATCCTCAGTACTGGCAATGTTAGTACTATTGGAGTCTTCTGAAGTAACTGTGGTTGAATAACTCTTCATACAGACTTCTTCATTGCTTCAGATGCTTCTGGCTTGCTTCAGATTCTTCTGTAGCTTCTGCTTTAGATCCATCTGGAGGCAGCGCTCAGAATCTCCTGGTGGCAGCGTTCAGAATCTTCTAAGAGATGCTTCTGACGCTTCAGAGCCTTACATATTTCTTATGTTCAGATCTAATTTGCTTCTGGAGTGATATTTACTTTAACATCTACAGCAAACATTCCCAAGCAAATTTTAGAGTATATAATTCTTCAATACAAAATTTCATAATAGTTATCATCAAAACATAGAGATATTATTAAGAACCAATCTGTGTTCTAACAGCATTTGCAAAGGATGAAACAGCCTGACCTCGCCGTCAGGCATCCATGCAATTGGGAAACATCTAGCATCGTCGCCAAACAACCACAAAGTTGATAAACATCTGACATCGCCGCCAGAAATCTGCGAAGTTAATACGCATCTGACATCGCCGCCAAAACTCTGCAGAGGATAAAACATCTGACATCGCCGCCAGAACTCTGCAGGAGATGAAACATCTGACATTGCCGCCAGATCTCTGCAGGAGATGAAACATCTGACATCGCTGCCAGACCTCTACAAATCTGATAAACATCTGACATCGCCGTCAGACAAACCCAATGCTGATAAGCATCTGACATCGCCGCTAGGAACCTACGGAGGATAAAACATCTGACATCACCGCCAGGAAATACACGAGTTTGGTACACATCTGACATCGCCGCCAGGAATCTGCATCAAGTCGGAAACCACAAATGACCTCACCGCCAGGTATTTTGCTTGATAAAATAAAAACACCAAAACTGAAGATAGAGACTTCTGACATTGCTGCCAGAACTTCGCTAAATAAAAGCGAGAAACGAACCCAAAGGTGAGAACTTGTGACATCACCGCCAGACCTTCGCTAAATAAAAGCGAGAAACGAACCCAAAGGTGACAACATCTGACATCGCCGCCAGACCTTCGCTAAATAAAAGCGAGAATCAAACCCAGAGGTAAAAAAACTTCTGACATCTCCGCCAGACCTTCACTAAATAAAAGCGAGAAACGAACCCAAAGGTGAGAACTTATGACATCGCCGACAGACCTTCACTCATCTGATAAACATCTAACATCGCCGCCAGACAACCACACATTTGATAAACATCTGACATCGCCACCAGACAACCACACATTTGATAAACATTTGATATCGCCGCCAGACAAACATACTGTTGATATTGATAAATGTCTGACATCCCCGCCAGGCATCTGCTGAAACTGATAAATGTCTGACATCACCACCAGGAATCTGCTAAAACTGATAAATGTCTGACATCGCCGCCAGGCATCTGCTGAAACTGATAAATGTCTGACACCGCCGCCATACATCTGCTGAAACTGATAAATGTCTGACATCGCCGCTAGGCATCTGCTAAAACTGATAAGTGTCTGACATCGCTGCCAGACACCCTTAAATAAAAGCGAGCGACGAACCCGAATGTTGGATGCCTACGAAGTTAAGACCATCAAATGATAACAATCATAAGGAAACCTCCGCTGGGGAGAGAGAGAACTTGAACAAGTAACTCTGACAGAGAGCACATGATAAGATGAACACATCTATTCCAAATCTTCTGCTGAGGTCTGAACATCTGTGTAGACATAGAGAATAATATCACAACTGGCCACATTCTGAACACTGCGGGGATGCAGAAACAACCATCTTTTGGAGATACACCCCAAAGCAAAGAGGTAACAACCTGACTTATGTTCCAAATGCATATGTTTGAAAATGGCGTAATGCTCCATACGGAATGGAAATGCTACGCGTTTCTGAGTATGCTATGCACGCATGCAGATGCAACAGAACCAGATCAGCAAAATAAATGTTGAGGGAGGAAAAACCACCCCGTTGGGGAAAAAAAAGCATGCCAATAACGCTCGGACTTAAGCTGGGGAAACGAACCCTGGATGACTTCCTGCAAAGAAATTCCTGAGTGACAACATCCCTGCTTGAGAGATAGAACAACCTGTTAAACGGTAACTATACTCTACTGGAGATTAGCTCAAATCCTGCTGATAAAATTCCCTGAACGACCTTCCAGGATGCAACTCCGCGAGGAATAGATGACTCGGCTGAGCAAAGACAGCCAGATGCTGGAAACGAATCTATCCTTCCGGAGAATCAACGACTTCGCGAAGAAAATGCAACCAAACTCCAATGTTGATTGCACTCTATTGGGGCCATCCACCCTAAATAACCTACCAAAACCAATAATTCTGTAAGGGATAACGGCTCTGTAGGGGAATCAAAATCAACCACTGAGATTAACTTTACCTGTCTGGGGCACAAAATGGCTTCCCTGAATCACACTCTCGGGAAACAGCTGACTCCACTAGGGAGATAGATTTTATACCTATACTCTTCCGGATATTCTGCTCTTCCGGAGATAAAAATCCACCTTGTCGGGGATACTCAACTGGGGAAGAGAATTCTCCTTTCTGACTCCACTGGGGATTAAGCGATGAGGGAGACACCAATCACCCTATGCTTAGGGGACTGAATCACCACTTCTGTTGACTTCACTGGGGATAAAGAGTCAATTCTCTTCTGCTAGGAAGTAGCATTACTCTGTTGAGGAAAATTCAAACCTTGCCGACTAGCTGGGGGAACAAACTCGACCTATGCTCCGATTGAGTCAGCAATCTAAAATCTGAAGGGATACAACATCACCTGATTAAGCTCTGTGGAGAGGAAAATCCTGTCCTAAGTTGCTGGGGATGAAGCACGTACCTACAACCTGTTGGGGATAGGGGGTGTACATGACCTGCAAGGGGGATACCAATCTCGACTCTCTGGGGATTACTTACTTTGCATGAATAAGTCAATCTTGCACTGCTGAGAATTGAATGCATACAGACATTCTGTTGGTTCAACTTGTATACCTGACCCTGGATGGGGATATAGAGGTGCGCAACCTCCACTTGCTAGGGACTAATGAGTCTCTATTGCAGGTCAGGGGAGATATTCATCTTAGACTCGAAGGATAATTTTGCCCTAGCATATGGGCCCTTGTAGAAGTCTTCCTTGAAAGGGAATTTAAAGTCTATGTTCCCTGATGGTTTGATCTAAACTACCTCAACATTCTGAACCTCGAAGAGGTGCTAGCTTCTAGATAATGACAGCTTCTGGGATCTTAGGGTGGCCTGCCCCAGCCCTTGCAATGACTTTTCCCCTGACTTCGAGAGATTTGTCAAATCTCGACCTGATTGCCCCATGTTAACTGACCTTCAGATGGTTGACTCCCTTGATATGAACATTTGATATAGCTTTCCCCGATTCAACAGAGTGGATGCTCTGCACTCTATCCTGATCAAGCTTTCCACTGTGGAAACTCGCCTGCTACCAAGCGCTTACTCGCAAGTAAAACAAATTGTTCTGCACAAGAGATATATTAATGTAATGCATATGCAGTTTTGAAATCCAAGTCTGTTCACTGGAAACATTTTGTGATATATAGTGAACGAATCACCTATTAAAAATGTCAACCTTAGCAACCACCTAATAAGAGGAATCCTTTTAGGAGTCAGTTTCGATGCAATCTTTACCGAAGTATGCTTTCGAAACAACCCTGCTTCAATTAGGAGTTTTGAAGGTTGTAACTTGGTCAGGTTCACGGTTTTAAAGAAATGATATAAGGCTCAAAGCTTATTCTAACCCACCCATTCTCCTTGATGTTCTCCAATCCTACGGTCAGCTAACTTGACACTAGCGTTCACCTTTCAAAGGTTGAGTAACAGGAGTGATCGTTCAGGAAACCACAAAAAAAAATTTTTTTTTTTGGGAATGACAGTCACTCGCTTTTCGTCTTTTGGTGTCTGGAGTCACACGAATTGTTTGTTCGAGGATTTTTCTTTTGTAATCCTTTTCGCTTTTCTGCTTTTTCCCTAACTTTTGCTTGGACTGGCTCTTTTGAGCTTCTTTTGATTTCAAAGTCCAGCAGGATGCCCTAATTTTTTCCTAAGCCACTTGTTCTCAAGTTATTGACTTAGCGGGCTACTTCTTTCAATTATTTTCTTTTTCTCTCTCCCTCTTGTTTTTTTGAACAAATCGTGTGACACCGGCTTGTCTGACTTGTTTTCTCCGAAAGGGTTATGACTGTCTCACTCCTAATTGGTGAGGTTTAACCACTGTGGTTTTTTAGTCACGACCTATAGAGGTATGATTGATCCTCGAATGGGAACACTTCTTTTGCAATTTGGACACTCGGTCAAATTAACAGACACCTACCCTGCCCCGGGTTAAGATTGAGGGTTTTTTCGTTTTCCGAAAGAAACTCCTACTACTAGGCTCAAAGGGGTTGACAAGGGATTATCTTCCTTATATCTCCGGTGTTTAGGAATTTGAAAAAATGCTTGTAGATCATCAGCAGGTTTTATTTGAAAGCATATAATCGGAAGTTTTTGTCTTTCGACTTCATCATCCTCCTCGGATTCCGCTTAAACAAGCGTTTGATATTAATAAAAACATAGAGTAAACACGAATGGATTTAATCAAAACCTGCATATTCATTTCATTATCAATATCAATTGAAAACAACAAGTTTTACAGATGAAATTTGCACTTAAAACAGGAAAGAAACTACAAATGCAAAGAAAATTACATGATAACAAAGCGATTGCCAGCTTCGGAGAATCGGGCTTTCAAATATTGACTTGCTATGGGAGCATGTGCCCCTTGTCGTCTTCTAACTCAATCAGATGAGAGGTCGACATACATCCTTAACTTTCCTCTCGGAAAGGATATGTACCTCTTGTCGATCAACTGTTGCCCCCTGGCTTGAAAGGCCTTGCAATCTTCGGTTGAGTGCCCTATGGATCCTCCATGATATCCGCATTGAACACTGGAGTCATATCCTGGAAGGTACGGCTCTGGCACCGGCTTGAGAGTCTGGGGATCCACCAATGAGTTCCAAATCAGATATGGCAGAAGTTAATTGTACGACATCAGCACTGGATGCAGAGGGGCATTCCTTCTTTCCAATTTGTTACGAGGCCTATTCTGGCCCCGATAGTTTTTCGGCTGAGGAGCAGGAGGTTGTTGGCGCTGATTAGGACGTTTCTTATGCTCAGGCACTTTCATTCTCAGACTTGGCCCAGGAACAGGCAATAGCTGTGGGCATGGAGATTCTGCAGTCATAAATTGCAAGGCACGCTCTTGACCCAATGTAGCTTCAGGGGAAATAAGAGGAACAGCTATCTCTTTTGCAATGATGGGACCAAGACTACCTAATACACTTACACCGCCCGGCGCAAATTCAACTGCCTTTGCATCAATTAAGTCTTGAACCTGGTGCTTAAAAGCTTTGCAGTTCTCGATGTTGTGCCCTGGTGCCCCATAAAGAAAATCACAGTGAGCACTTACATCATAGCCCAGTGGTAACTCACCCGTAAGTGGAGACATAGTCTGAAGTTTAACCAATTGAAGTTGAAGCAAGAGTTGCAACAATTGCGCATAAGTCATAGGGATATGATCAAAGATTCTCTCGAGTTGCTTCGTCCTTTGACCATACCTCCTAGTCTTAAGATTGTCTCTCGAGTTGCTTCTTTTTTTTATATGTATAATATACGTATAAATATTAAAAATAACTATATATATATATATATATTGATGCATAATTCAACTGATGTTTAATTGTTTTCGATCCGATTTCGGGTTATTTCCGTGTTATTTGTCTGATGTTTTGCAGGTATTTGATGATCACGTCTAAACAAGGCAATATGAAGAAAAGAAGCAATCACAGATGAAATATGGACGAAAACCGGATGAAAACAACATGAAAAACGCAGAATGCATATTTTGCAACTGTGACGACCGTCACAGCTCCATGACGACCGTCACACGGGTGATGACTGTCACACACCGTGACGACCGTCATGCAGGCAAAAACGCCCCACTTCAGATGCACGTGCAAGAAGCAGTTCCAAGTCCCAAATAGTGGACCACTACTCTCTGATAATTCTGCCTCAAAGTCCACCTTCTTCAAGTTATAACCGTTAGAATTCTATTTCTATAAATAGGGAAGGAGGGGAGCTGAGAAAGGGAGCCGCATTCAGACAACGAAGTGCTGCCCAATTTCATTTCCAGAGAAAAAGTTCAATTTTATTTCTTTCCTATTTTTTTGTTTCCTTTCATTTCTTCTGTAATTCTTATTTCCCGTGTACGATCAATTGGCATAAAGACCAGAATCCTGCCAACATTTGTGGAGCATCTGCCCAAAGGTCAATTGGAATATTTACAGGTTTCTAATTTTAATCGTAATTTCCATTTTCATTATGATGCATGTTATTATTCATTGTTTTCATTCATGTTTTACCTTTCCCAAATCCATGTCTAGCTAAATCTAAGTAATCGGCATGTAATAATAATTCGGAAGGGATTTGATAATAACCGGTTGAAAACTTCCTTTTCAAAAGTTGTTTATGGTCTGAGTGTTTAAATTTATTTACTGAATAAACTTCGTCGCAAAAGCGAGAACTTATTTAAAAGTATTTTTGCCACGAAAGTGGGAAATTAATTAAGGTACGAACCTACAAGCGAAAGCTGCGGCAAGGCCAGATAGTAAACACTAGTCATTTGTTTTAATAACAGCGAAAGCACTTTAAAATGAATTAGAACTTAGAGATTTCCAAAAAATAGTCTTAACCCTGAATGGGACACGAAAGCGTACGTTTGGCGCTTAGAATTATGATTAGCGTCAATAACCATCGTGAGATGAGAGTCTTCAGATCACTATTTTCTGCTTAAATAAACTCTGAAAAATATTTCATATACCGGCAACTTGTCAAATCCCCGAAGAACATAATTATCGCATATCGATTCACATAATTATAATTTAAGTAACATTTTTAGTTCCCTTTAGTGACAATCTTATTCCCTTAAGCATTTTCTACCTAGCTAAACATAGTAACTCCCGAGAACACTAGATTGATTACGAGTCCCTGTGGGATCGATATCTATTATTACTACGCGATAGACTGTGCACTTGCAGTTATGTTGTATTAGACATAGAAACTCGCGATCAAGTTTTTGGCGCCGTTGTTGGGGACCCGTTTAGTCAATAGTGTAACCTTCTGTTACGCCGTATAGACTAGGTTAACAATTTCATTTTTCCTTTACTAGTGCTGTCGATTGTATGCCAAGTAATCGCCCACAAGGCGATATCTTGAAACCTTCAGTCGCAGAATTAGAACACTTCTTACATCTAAGAAGCTGAATCATTGAGTACCAACTCAAACATAACATTCCCGATCCTCTCACTCCCATTCCCAAATCCGAAGAAGAATCAAACATGGCTGAAGGACCTCCAAACAAACCACTGAAGGCATACGCTACACCCTCTCAGATGGAGCCTAGAAGTAGCATTGCTGCCCCAGCTATTACTCGGAACGATTTTGAGCTGAAACCATCATTGCTGTCAGCTGTACAACAAAACCAATTCTCAGGAAATGCAACTGAGGATCCAAACGAACACTTAACGAAGTTTGTACAATACGCAGACACAGTGAAAGCAAATGGAGTAACTCCAGACACGATAAGACTTCGTCTTTTCCCATTCTCTCTTAGAGACAGAGCGTGGACATGGTTGCAATCTTTACCATCCAACTCCGTTACGACGTGGGAACAGTTGAAAAACGTCTTCTTAGCGAGATATTTTCCGCCAAGCAAAACTACTATGCTTAGAGCTCAAATCAACGGATTTCAACAAAAAGATACTGAATCTCTTTACGAAGCATGGGAACGATTCAAAGATATGATGAGAACATGTCCTCACCACGGTCTAGAAGACTGGGTGACAATCCATACTTTCTATAATGGGATTTTATACAATACCAGATTGACAATAGACGCTGCCGCGGGCGGTGCACTTATGGATAAGCCATACGGCAAAGCCTATCAACTAATCGAAAACATGTCTCAGAACCACTGCCAATGGGGAGGTGAACGCACTCCAATAGAGAAAACCACAGCGAAAGGTGGGATGTACGAGATCAGCAGCCTTGAAAAGTTCAACGCTAAAGTAGATGCTCTAGCACAGAAGATTGACAGTCTGACCGTTAACCCCACTGCAACCGTCGCTGTCGTAACTCCAAACTGCGAGTTATGCGGAAGCACCACTCATAATGCACCCGAATGCCCATTGCTAGCCGGAATCCCACCAGACCAAGTAAATTATGCTCAAGGAAATCCTTACGCAAATACTTACAACCCAGGTTGGCGAAATCATCCAAACTTTTCTTACAAAAGCGATAATGCATTGCAAATGCCTACTGCTCCGCCAGGATATCAGAAACCAGCTGCTGCTTAGACTGCACCTAGGAAATCAAGCCTAGAGTTGATGATGGAAAAATTCATAGCTACTCAAGCTCAAACAAACAAAGAATTCCTGAATCAAAACATACACACTAGCGAGCAAATCAAACAGTTGATCGGAAAAGTAGACGCTTTAGCTACCCACAACAAAATGTTAGAAACACAGATATCACAAGTGGCTCAACAACAAGCCTCTGTTGCCGCACCCGTTGGCACATTTCCTGGACAACCCGAACAGAATCGAAAAGGCCAAGAAAATGCTGTAATACTAAGAAGTGGAAAAGAATTGGACGAACCGATCGATCTGAGGACCGAAAACTCAGCCATGCAACAAAAACCAACTGAACAAGCAGAAAAGGAATCCGAGTTAGAGAAGAAGGAAGACAACGAAAAGGAGGATACCGCAAGTGAAAAAACCCAAGCACCTCCAGCGCCATATAAACCACCTATACCTTATCCTAAAAGATTAATAAACTCCAAAACTTTAGGACAGTTCAAGAAATTTGTAGAGCTCCTTAAACAGTTGAATATCACTATTCCTTTTACAGAAGCAATAACTCAAATGCCGTCATACGCTAAATTTCTCAAAGAAATCCTGTCAAATAAGAGAAAGATCGAGGATAACGAAACAGTTACACTTACCGCAGAGTGTAGCGCTATTATTCAAAACCGCATGCCTCCTAAATTAAAAGACCCAGGTAGTTTCTCCATACCTTGCGTCATAGGAAAGTTCGTGATAGACAAAGCTCTATGCGATTTAGGAGCCAGTATCAGTGTTATGCCTTTATCTATATGCAAAAAGCTGAATATGGGAGACCTAAGACCAACCAAAATGTCCGTACAATTAGCTGACCGATCAGTAAAATACCACGTCGGAATACTGGAAAACGTTCCAGTACGCATAGGACAATTCTACATCCCAACCGACTTCATAATCATGGACATCAAAGAGGACTCTGTTACCCCAATTATCCTAGGAAGACCGTTCCTAGCTACAACCGGAGCTATTATAGACGTGAAGAAAGGAAGGCTAACATTCGAAGTAGGAGAAGAAAAGATAGAGTTCATTCTCACCAAGTTCTTACAAGCACCAACCATAGACGATACCTGCTATTTAGTAGATGAAATTGACGAATGCATAAGAGAACTTGAAAATGAAGAGACCACATATTCAGAAATAATAAAGATTCAAATACCCGATATTTTTGAAGACGATGATTGGCGTAAACCGTATAAAGACGACAGCCTAAGCGAAAGCTTAGCACTGACCCCAAACCATATGCTAGGTCCGAAGAACCCATCTTTAGAACTTAAAACACTACCCAAAAACCTTAGATATGAATTCCTAGACGATGAACTAAAAAGACCAGTGATAGTCAACGCCGACTTAGGACAACCAGAAACCGAAAAGCTATTAGAAGTCCTAAAGAAGTACCCCACCGCGTTAGGCTATAACATAAGCGATCTAAAAGCTATAAGCCCTTCGATCTGTATGCATCGAATTACAATAGAGGAAGACTCTAAAACCTCTAGAGAGCATCAGAGAAGACTGAACCCCATCCTAAGCACTGTAGTCAGAGATGAAGTAAAGAAATTGCTAGATGCAGGAATCATCTATCCAATCTCCGATAGTGAATGGGTTAGCCCAGTTCATGTCGTACCAAAGAAAGGAGGAGTCACAGTAGTTAAACACGAAAAAGGCAAATCAATAACAAAAAGAGTTGTGACTGGAAGCAGGATGTGCATTGATTATAGGAAGCTTAACAAGGCCACACGAAAAGATCACTTCCCGTTACCCTTCATAGACCAAATGTTGGAAAGATTAGCCAAACATTCATATTTCTGCTATCTAGATGGCTATTCAGGATTTTTCCAAATTCCCATTCATCCTGATGACCAAGAAAAGACTACATTCACATGTCCTTATGGTACTTTTGCTTACCGCCGAATGTCGTTCGGACTCTGTAATGCTCCAGCAACCTTCCAAAGATGCATGATGGCAATCTTCGCAGATTTCATAGACGACATCATGGAAGTATTTATGGACGATTTCTCGGTATGTGGACAAAGTTTCGAAGGATGCCTACAAAACTTAGAAATGGTATTAGAACGTTGTGTAAAAGTGAACCTCGTCCTAAATTGGGAAAAATGCCATTTTATGGTCCGACAAGGAATAATTCTAGGGCATGTCATATCGAATAAAGGAATTGAGGTCGACAAAGCTAAAATGGAGATTATAAAAGATCTCCAACCTCCAAAATCCGTACGAGAAATACGGAGTTTTCTAGGATATGCCGGTTTCTACCGAAGATTTATAAAAGATTTTTCAAAAATCACAAAACCCTTGACCGGCCTGTTGATGAAAGATGATGAGTTCGTCTTCGACGACGACTGTCTAAAAGCATTCGAAACATTAAAATCAGCCCTTATCACCGCACCGATTATGCAACCACCCGATTGGCGACTACCGTTTGAAATCATGTGCGACGCGAGTGATTATGCCGTAGGCGCAGTTCTAGGACAAAGGAAGGACAAGAAACTCCATGCCATCTACTATGCCAGTAGAACCTTAGATCATGCCCAAATGAACTACGCTACAACAGAAAAGGAACTTCTAGCAGTTATATTTGCGCTTGACAAATTCCGTTCTTACCTAGTAGGAGCAAAAATTATCATATACACAGACCACGCTGCCATTAGGTACCTAATAAGCAAAAAGGATACCAAACCAAGATTATTGAGATGGATCCTGTTATTACAAGAGTTTGACTTAGAAATTATAGATAAGAAAGGAACCGAGAACGTTGTTGCAGATCACTTATCCTGAATAGAAGGCATCAAACATGAACCAGTAGCGATAAATGACGATTTCCCGTACGAACGTCTGATAGCCAAATTAGAAGTGACATGCCCAACTCAATCTCGGAAGATCCAGAATTCGAAAAAGCTGTAGAAGCTGTCTATGCCCAAGTCACATTACCTTGGTATGCTGACATCATTAATTACCTCGCTGCAGGCGTGCTTCCACCGGATCTCACTTATCAGCAAAAGAAGAAATTCTTCCACGATCTGAAACACTATTATTGGGACGAACCTCTACTCTTCAAGAGAGGGGCCGACAACATATACCGTCGCTGTGTCCCAAAGGAAGAAATAGAAAATATCATTTCCCAATGCCATTCAGCACCTTATGGTGGTCATGCTAGTACATCCAAGACGTGCGCTAAGATTCTCCAAGCCGGCTTATTTTGGCCTAACCTCTGGAAAGACGTTCACATCGCTGTGCTAAAATGTGATCGATGCCAATGCACTGGCAACATCTCACGACGCGATGAAATGCCTCAGAAAGGAATCTTAGAGGTAGAAATCTTTGACGTATGGGGAATAGATTTCATGGGACCTTTCCCACCTTCTTTTGGTAATAACTACATACTCGTCGCTGTAGACTATGTGTCTAAATGGATAGAAGCCATTGCTGCTCCAACAAATGATGCACGAGTAGTAATCAAACTCTTCAAAAACACAATCTTTCCTAGATTCGGTGTACCCAGACTCGTCATTATTGACGGCGGATCTCACTTCATATCGCGAATATTCGATAAACTTCTTTCTAAATATGGAGCCCGACACCGAGTAGCTACACCCTATCATCCGCAAACTAGCGGACAAGTATAGGTCTCGAACAGGGAAATAAAACAGATATTGGAAAAGATTGTCGCTACCTCAAGGAAAGATTGGTCATCGAAGCTACATGAAGCTTTATGGGCTTATAGGACCGCTTTTAAGACACCAATAGGTACTACACCCTACAAATTAGTATACGGTAAATCCTGCCATCTCCCTGTAGAATTAGAGCATAAGGCCTTTTGGGCCATTAAGACACTCAATTTCAACTACACTGAGGCAGGAGAGAAGCGAATCTTGAACTTACACGAATTGGAAGAACTTCGATTAGACGCTTACGAAAATGCCCGTATCTACAAAGAACGAACTAAAAAGTGGCATGATAAACGTTCAGTCAAGAAACAATTCAGTGTGGGAGACATCGTATTGCTATTTAATTCAAGATTAAAACTCTTCCCAGGTAAACTAAAATCTAGATGGGTCGGACCTTATGAAGTGACTAAAGTACTTCAGAGTGGAGCTGTTGAAATTACCGATAAGACGAATGCACCGTTTATCGTAAACGGACAACGTCTAAAACACTATAATAAGAACGAAAACATCCCTCAAGTCTACAGTATAGCATTGCTTGACCTTCCAGCTCAAACACCCGAATAGCTTGTCACCAAGCTATCGTCAGGCTTTAGACGTTAAAAACAGCGCTTACTGGGAGGCAACCCAATTTTCCTGCATTTTTCCTCGTTACTGTATTTCATTTTTATTCAAAAATTCTACTTTGAAATTTTAACAAAAATTCTAAACTAAAAATTTCCACTATTTTTACTTTCTTTTATTTTCATATTTTTATTTTATATTCTTCTTTTATCTTTTGTTTTTTTTGCCTTTCGCTTTTCTTAAAATCCTGACTTCAAATTTCTGTTTTAAACTTTTCAGGATTTTAAAAGTCTTCAAACCTTCCTCCTGTTTTTCTCCGACTTACCTGCGAGTATGGCCTCGTACGACTTCACAAAGGTTCATTTTCGAGGACTAGCTCAAAAGGCAAGATTTGAAGCATTGACTGAGAGAGAACTAGCCTTAACGCTGTACTATGATAAGTCTACCATGGAGAAACTAGGGATCACGGATAGCATCCAATACCTGTTCAATCAACTGGGTTGGGAGAACACTGCTTTGAAAACCCGTTTTGCTACCTATAAGGACCTCACCTACGAATTCCTTAGTTCCTTCAGGTACCTACCCAACTATGGTTTTGGATCCAACACAGAGCTGATCACCTTTAGGATGTTTGGAATGGACCAGACCCATAGCCGGATGTCATTAGCTAACCTCCTAGGATTTCATAGCGAACCGCATGTGTTCATCAGTGCAGAAGATGATGATCTTGATTTTGAACTCAACCAATTCTGGGGTAGAATCACAGGCGACTATCACCCTGAACCAGACAGAATGTACAATGATGAGATTCATAACCCAGCTTTCAGATACTTTCATAAGATACTAGCTCACACCCTTTTCGGGAAAGAAGAAAATATTACTACAGTATCTAAAGAAGAGTTATTTATCATGTTCTGTGCTTCTCAGGGTCGTACAGTGAATGCAGTACCTTTCATGATGAGATATTTCCGACGCCTCACTCAGGACCCACAATCACCTATCCTAATAGGAGGCCTCATGACAATGATTGCCCATGAGCTTGGCCTTAGATTCCACTTAAATGCAAGCACTAGTTTTGGCACCATCCGACCCATGAATATCCAGTTCTGCTTTAACAGGCGCATTTTAAGAACTATGGGACCTGGACCTTACGAGTACCTCATAAATGACAAACCTGTCCAGCTATTCACATTGCCTAATCATCAGATGACAAGTATCCACAACAAGGACAACTGGCTCTATGAATTGGATGAGCCTATGGGACCTCCTTCACCTCAATCAACACCACAGAACTACATGTACGACAGTGATCACATCTCTGAAGCACACGATTATATGTACTATGAGGATGCTGTATCAGAAGCTGAAGTAGACCCTACGACTCCTCCGCATTACAACACCTATCCTGAGCCATCCCTGAGGAGACCACTGACAAAATGGATACTGTTCTGCTCCAATTGGACAACGTTGACGCAGCTCTGACTACTGTAAAAGACGACATCGCAGGCATACACAGCAAACTCGTAGTCTTCATGGACTTAGCCTGTGACCAGCTCGACTACTACGCACGGAAGTTTGATGAGTTGAAGGCACGAAAAGACTAGACATTAGCTTTAGTTTAGTTTAGTTTAGTTTTTCTACTTTCCGTCCGTTTTTAATTATTTTGATTTTTTCATTGTTAATTTCTTTATGTATTACATTACAATCATTCTAATTAATTGTTATTTCAATTATAGTCTTTATTCATTTATACAGTTTTTACGCTATTCTTTGTTTATTGGCCGATATACTACATTGCCATATCATTTATAGGCCTAAAAATCACTGCAAGAACACCCTAAAAGCAAAATTCTGCGTTCTGCAGATTTTGTTGGTGTGACGACCGTCACAAGAGCCTGACGACCGTCACGCGGGTGACGACCGTCACAGATACGTGACGACCGTCACGAACCCAAAACTGTTATCTGATATAACAGGGGTTGAGTTTTCTCTCCCACTCATCTCCTTTCAACTTCCAATCATTAGAAACTCACACCCCACTCCCAAATTTCGTTTTCCCCACCTTGCACCATATATTCCAACTCCCATCTCAACTTCCTACTACACTTCTGTCACATTTTTCCCACTCCACAGAACCACATCAATCCACATTTCCTCCGTATCCTCCAACAATGGCGAGAAACAACGAAACCCCAGACCTCAGCAACATTGTGTTCAGGGACGGTGACTCCGGAGAGAGACAGCGAGCCAACTTTATCGCCTTCCACCAACGGTCGCTACAGCCGACCCACTATCCACATATCCCATCGCTCACTGAGCTCGGACTCCTTGACGGCGTCACTTGGATGCTTCAAAGAGCCGGCATCTGGAACCTCTGCACCAATCCACTACCGACGTACGAACAACTCACCCTCGAGTTCCTAAGTTCGTTCACCTACGTCACTTCCAGCGGCGACCTCAGCCAACACTCCGGTGCCGCATGCTTCCGGATGTTCGGCACAAACTATCAAGTGAACCAGAACCAGATTGCCGCCATCTTACAATTCCCTCGTGGCGACAATGCTCATCGCCGCCTCACCGATCAGTTCCAGCATGAAGCCTTCACGCTCTGGTACCAGTTAACCGGCATCAATGCTGATGGTTGGGATTCTCTGCACGCAACGCATATCCACAACCCGACCATCCGGTATTTCCATCGAGCATTGAGCAACACCATCTTCGCCCGGGATAGCAAGCATAAGGTGAACTCGAAAGAACTCTTCTTTCTCCATTGTGTCTTCAACAACGAGCCTATCAATGCCGCTCCGTTCCTCCTGGCCCATATTCAGGCCAACTGTAACCGTGGCTCCAAGCCATTTTACTTTGGCGGGATTGTCACTGCCATTGCACTTGGGCTGAAACTCGGTGACCACCTCCAGCACCTCCATGCCATTCCCTCGGTGTTCCTTGACACCGACCACTGCAGAGCCTCTCACCTAATCCGTTCCAGATCCGATGGCAAGTACCACCCAGTAGTGCGTGGTAAAACCGTCTGAAGCATCATCCTTCCATCACGCACTCGGATGCACCCAGAGGATCGTACCAACTGGCTATTTGACCTCACTGCCCCTCCTGCTGCCACTGCTCCAACTCAGGACCACACCCAAGGTTTTGATGACGAAATCCAAGCTGAGTTGGACAAACCAGAGCAACCAGAGGCATCGCAACCACTTCCGTCCGAAGGTACATCCTACCGCCGCCGCCGCCATCGTCCAGAGCCTGACTACTCGGAAGAGGACCTCCGCCGCTCTCTCGACCAGCAGGCCCAGATACTCGCTATGATGCAGCAGCAGAATCAGCGAGCAGAGCAGTTCGAAGCTTGGCATCGGACCCAAATGCAACAACTCCAAACCGGCCAAGAAACCATTACTGAGAACTTGGCGAATCTGACCTTGCAGTTCGAAGGACTCCGCGACTATGTCTATCATACCGGAGCTATGAGTTTTGAGGACCGAGTTGACCAAGTCAGAGCCAGAGGACGCGAGCGAGGACATGACCGAGGTAGAGGCCGTGATTAGTTATCATTTTCCTTATTTGTTTACTATATTTTCAGATTCTTTGTACTTTCATTTCCGTTGTATCTCCCTCTCGCATTCTTTCAAATCAGTGGGGACACTGATTGAGATAGTGTGGGAGCGGAGCGTTTATTTCTCATTCCTGTGTACTTTTATTTTCGTAATTTCTATTTAAACATTTTCTTGTTTTAGCAAATAAAAGCTCGTTTATATATTCTTTTTCCGTTATGCAAACATCCCCACGTTATTCGACGTAAACAAAAAATTTTCGTTCCTTCCTCAAAAGCAAAAGCATCACAAGAATGCGCCCAAGTTCAAACCAAGTTTTGAAACTCCGAGGAGACGACAATTCTAACAAAACCAGTACCGTCTTGACACCTTAGATCTTCGGTTTATGCGAGTCGGTTTCACTACCTACGTGTACCAAAGTTTCAAGTGTCTACGCAAACTCAGCCCCAAGTAGTTTATACTAGCAGTCAGCACCATCCTAAAACACTTCTAAGCGAGCGACCGATGCAAATAAGTGTATGATCTCCAAAAAGATGAAAAATCATGAAAAGAAAGCCATTTAGCCAAAATATAAAGACGCGTTTCCCTCTAAGTTAGGTGCTCCTCACCCGAGCATTTAGCCCAACGGCACGAAAACTCATTGAAAAATCAATGATATAAGCTTATGAGCAATGAAAAAGATCAAAACAGAAATGAGATCATATTCACTAACAGGTCGACTTGCCATGAAAGTGTATGGACAACGGGCTTAATGTGATTGCGCTAGAACAAACAGGGTGAACTTGCCGCGAGAACCTTGATTCCAAGCTACAGTAGCATGACTGGGACCGATTTGCATAAGAAGGAGACCTCCGAAGACTAATAGTCCAGTGTCGTCACCGTACTCATTTTGTTCTTACTAAGAATCCCGGTTTTTCCCAACTTTGCGAACGAAGAAGCTGCCTCGTGCCTGCCAACTTTTTCCTGTTTTACTTGAGGACAAGCAAAGATTAAAGCTTAGGGGAGTTTGATAACACGAAATCGTATATATATTGATGCATAATTCAACTGATGTTTAACTATTTTTGATCCAATTTCGGGTTATTTCTGTGTTATTTGTCTGATGTTTTGCAGGTATTTAATGATCACGTCTAAACAAGGCAATATGAAGAAAAAAAGCAATCACAGATGAAATATGGACGAAAACCGGATGAAAACAACATGAAAAACGCAGAATGCATATTTTGCTGCTGTGACGACCGTCACAGCTCTATGACGACCGTCACACAGGTGACGACCGTCACACACCGTGACGACCTTCATGCAGGCAAAAACGCCCCACTTCAGATGCACGTGCAAGAAGCAGTTCCAAGTCCCAAATAGTGGACCACTACTCCTTGATAATTCTGCCTCAAAGTCCACCTTCTTCAAGTTATAAGCGTTAGAATTCTATTTCTATAAATAGGGAAGGAGAGGAGCTGAGAAAGGGAGCCGCATTCAGACAACGAAATGCTGCCCAATTTCATTTCCAGAGCAAAAGTTCAATTTTATTTCTTTCCTATTTTTTTGTCGCCTTTCATTTCTTATGTAATTCTTATTTCCCGTGTACGATCAATTGGCATAAAGACCAGAATCCTGCCAACATTTGTGGAGGATCTGCCCAAAGGTCAATTGGAATATTTACAGGTTTCTAATTTTAATCGTAATTTCCATTTTCATTATGATGCATGTTATTATTCATTGTTTTCATTCATGTTTTACCTTTCCCAAATCCATGTCTAGCTAAATCTAAGTAATCGGCATGTAATAATAATTCGGAAGGGATTTGATAATAACCGGTTGAAAACTTCCTTTTCAAAAGTTGTTTATGGTCTGAGTGTTTAAATTTATTTACTGAATAAACTTCGTCGCGAAAGCGAGAACTTATTTAAAAGTATTTTTGCCACGAAAGTGGGAAATTAATTAAGGTACGAACCTACAAGCGAAAGCTGCGGCAAGGCCAGATAGTAAACACTAGTAATTTGTTTTAATAACAGTGAAAGCACTTTAAAATGAATTACAACTTAGAGATTTCCAAAAAATAGTTTTAACCCCGAATGGGACACGAAAGTGTACGTTTGGCCCTTAGAATTATGATTAGCGTCAATAACCATCGTGAGACGAGAGTCTTCAGATCACTATTTTCTGCTTAAATAAACTCTGAAAAATATTTCATATACCGGCAACTTGTCAAATCCCCGAAGAACATAATTATTGCATATCGATTCACATAATTATAATTTAAGTAACATTTTAGTTCACTTTAGTGACAATCTTATTCCCTTAAGCATTTTCTACCTAGCTAAACATAGTAACTCCCGAGAACACTAGATTGATTACGAGTCCCTGTGGGATCGATATCTATTATTACTACGCGATAGACTGTGCACTTGCAGTTAAGTTGTATTAGACATAGAAAGTCACGATCAGGAAGCAGGAGATAGCTGCTGATGTGGAAAATTTGGGACCCCAGGTTGTGCAACAGATCTTTGAGGCACATCACGCCTTGGGAGAGATTCCACAGGCAGGGGTGGAATAACCATCTCTGCAATGGCTTCGAGCGCCTGATCACCCTCATTCCTTATCACTTATGTGATCAGGCCCATCTGAGCCTTCAGTTGCTCAACCTCCTCCCTAAGCATCTTCTGCTCCAGAAATAAAGCTTGCATACCTGCCACGAATTGTCCCATCCGGCTTCGAACCTCCTTCAACTCAGCCTGAATTTGTTCCATAGCTTCACGTTCATTCCCTCTAGTATAGTAGCGATGAACTATCTGATTGTCTATCCTAAAACAATCTAACGAACCAATAGGAATAAGATCAATGGTTCCGTTGCACCTGCTATGCAAAATGCAAACATGCATATACGCCACAGGGAAATTACCCCCCGATTCTAGTTCCTGCGCGAACGACAAGACATAGGGAAACCATAGCCAAGCATAAATCCAAACACCTCATACATACAAGAAAAGGCCAACAGGCACTGTACAATCATACAACTGAGTACAATGAATCCACAAAAGGACCTCAGCCAATAGGTATGGTGATGGTCACTATAAACAGGCTACAAAGAAAGATATCAGGTACGACAACGAGTACGAAACTCCTCTAACAGCTCATGTGTCTCAGGATGATCTGGTCTGACGAGTAATCCTTGAATGAGTGCCTCTCTCTGTCTGATAGTGGTCTGTAAATCCTCAGCGTAGTCTTCCCAGGCTCCCTCACCGAAGACTTCCTCTAGCTTGCACCTCTTCGAATCAGCCCTCAGCTTGTAATCCTCCAAGGTTGCCAAAGCTTTGTTCAATATGCAATTACTATCATGTCTGAGTGAGGCTTCATCTGAAATCCTCTCATCCTTTGCCCTGAGCTAAGTCTTCAGTCTAGCAATCTGCTGCTTCAGCTTATCCTCACGTTCCTTGTTGTTGGAAAGAGTAGCATTCCACTGCTCGTTGAACTTGGAGATTTCTAGATAAGCTTTGTCTAACTCCTTCTTCTTGAAGGCAAGAACACTACTGACAACTTTGAGATACAACCCTAAATGTTCTCGAGCACTTGTCTGCTTGGTTAAATCTGTACCTAATTTGTTCACAAGCTCAGTCTATTTCTTCAAGGAATAAGTTGCTTCATTATTCTTGCTCCAAAGCTTATTAATCTCTTCTTCCAACTTTTCATTAGCCTTCCGCAACCCTTCCTTCTCAAACCACAACTGATTGTACTTCTGAATATCCACGGTGGTAGGCTCTTCAATCATAAGAGGGTACAAAGGTTCAACAGATGGGAAAGGCATCAGTAACCTCTTTGCTCTATCTTGGATCCAAGTCAGGTAAGGGTCATAGGCTTGACTATTACTCTTCCCCAATAATGTTTCCCTTTCCTGTGAATATTGTTCCAAGCATGCTCAACTCTAGCTAGGGTATCACCCTCCAATAATCCGGTGAGATACAGAGATTCCTGTATCTCCTCTTCCTTAGGAGGATCTCTCAATGCATACCCAAACTGTCGGACCATCAAAGATGGGTTATAGTTGATACATCATTTCCTTCCGACGAAAGGGAAGTTAGGAAATCCACTGCAACTATAAATGATCTCTGTACCAAGCATATCCCTGTCAAACCATATAATGTTCTCTGCAGACAATCCTATCAACCTCTCAGACCATTCTGAAGTACCTGCAGTAGTAATGAAAGGCCCAGATTTGGGAAGATGACTAGCAAACCACATATACAACAAAGGAACACAGCAGGATACATTCTTTCCCCTTCGGTTCTTATTCTTGTAGTGAACAGAATGATAGACGTCTCCTAGCAACGTAGGTATAGGATTCCCTGAAGCAAAAATATGGAACGCATCCGAATCCACAAAATCCGGAATGTTAGGAAACAACATGATACCATAGATGCACAATGCTAAGATAGCATTAAACACATCCCAACAACCATCTTTGGCGAACTGCTGAGCCTTAGCAACCAGAAAGGGAAAAGGAAAACCAGACATCCCATTCCTCTTAGCCAATTTTCTTGAAATCTTAGAAACATCAAGATGAAGAGCAGCAGCAAGCTTGGCCAGATCAGGCTCAACATCGGAGTGATAAAATGGCATCTGATCCAATATGGGAATTCCCAACAATACAGAATACTCCTCTAGAGTAGGTGCCAGGATATAATTAGGAAACAAGAAACACCTCAACTGAGAGTCATAAAACTGAAGTAGAGTCTGGAGACCACTCAACTCATAGACTGAAGGCTTGCAGACACAGCCCAAGAGTTTCCCATATGATTCTTTGATCTCTTCCATCACCTTCTTGTCGGCCACAAAAAGCAAACTCAGTAACGACCCAATATCCGGAGTAGGAAACTTGTATGCCACTGTCTTCTTCAAGGGCTCCATATCAGAAGTAGGGGAACAACATCACTAGAATCGAGGAGGAAATATGCACCTGCAACATAAATACATGTCAATGAAAATGCCATATGAAAATGCAAATGCAAATGCAGACATGGGATCAAGATTGTTGTGTTGTTGATTGAGAAGGACCAGCGCTCTCCTTTAGCAATAACATAACACTGTCATTAGAACCCCTTGTATCAAGAACACAGATTCACACTACAAAGAAAACCAGGTAGTCTAGAAGTCAAGGTTTCCTGCATAACCCAATCCCTCTCATAGGTATGGACCTATCCACTGACAAGGTTCGACATTCTATGCGTTCATCAGCGTCACAGACTTTCGAGAAACGATGATACGTTCACCATTTCTGGTTTGGCATCATAATCTCACAAAGAGGCCTCACTTAGCTGAATCACAAATGATCGTTCCCCAGAGTCGACAATCCTCAGATCAAAAATCCTCTCAACGGTCCAAAAGACTGGAAAGAAAGTCATCAAAGAGAACCTCGTCTGAGCGCGAATTTCATGGGAACTAGTGCATGTCGAACATACAGGTTCACCACTACTTTCCACTTCTAATATTATGTTTTTACTCAACCCCGGGTCCAACTTATCTCTCAATGGAACATTTCCTTCCCATAGCACAACAATAATGACATATACAATGTTGAAAGTAAATGCAGAAAGATAAATAAACTACAATACACATGCACACACCCAAAAGATAAACAACCAAGCGCTAGAATTGACTAGCATAGGGGATGTTCCTTTTCCCAGCAGATTCGCCAGCTGCTGGGGAGCCCAGACAGCCAGGAAACAAAGCGAGGCGAGACCACACCCTGCAAGAGAAAGAGTCCCCAGCAGAGTCTCCAATTGTCGCTACTGCGAAAAAAGGTGCCGGCAATGACATAAGAGTCGCCACCGTTCGTTATTTATCCCAAAAGAGGGAAAGGAAACAATCAGAGAAAACCTGATGAAAACGGGAGAAGACAGGTCATCGCAACCATATCTCGGGTTCAGGAGTCGGTTACGCAAGGGGAAGGTATTAGCACCCTTCACGTCCGTCGTACTCGACATGATCCATGCTAGTTATCTATCTAAAGGGTGTTTACTATCTACGCTAAAGGTCTCAGGGACAAAAGAAAAGAAAAGAGACTCGGCGGAGCATCACCGCTCTGTGCCTACGTATTCCCTCGTGCAATGGGAAAGTCGGAGTCAACGTAGTTCGGCAAACTACGGATGAAAGTAGGGGAAAGGTTGCTCACCAAGACATCGCCGTCTTGTGCCTATGTATTCTCATCTGGTATGAGAAATCAAAGCAAACATAGTTCAGGCTAACAAGAACACTGGTTGGTTCAAAATGTTTTTACCCGAGTAGGGTTAAAACTTAGTTCTAGCGGTTAGGTGTATGCAGCTCGACCATTGGACACTTAGGCATTACTTATTTGCGGTAGAACCAAGAGTTAACGAAACTCTCCTTATGAAAAAGCTTTGCCAAATTAAGATCCCGAAGAATAAAAGATTTGAATTTTGTTTTGGTGTTTTTTAGAGAAGAAGTGCATTGATTATTGTTTGTAATTCATCTTGCACTAAAGACTATGACCTAGGAGCGAATGCGTCGCATATCACCCAAAGGGTGTACACTAAACACTCTAGGCCATTGAGAGGAAGCCCCACAATCACCATTTCCCAAGTACTTAAGGCTCTTAACTTACAATAATACTTAACCTTTATTATGTGTTTTGAAAGTGTTTTGAAGATGAGAAGAGAAAGACACTCTAAAGGGAGACTAACTCAAACCTAGTAGTTGTCATGCAAAGTATACCTATAGTTGAGGTAAAAGGGAGTGCTACCTAATGTTGTCATGCATGGGTTCAAGCCTAAGGTCTATCATAATCATCTCTTGAACAAGAGAGATTAGAGATCCTAAGGGAACATGGCAAAGAAGAAAGAAGAAGAAGAAGAAGGAAGCATAAGTAAAGCATAAGATAAGAAATATGCAAATATGCATATGCAATGCAACACACAAGCAAAGGGAGGAAAAAGTGTGGTGTGAACACCTCCACAAGCAAATCTCAAACTTTATTAATGCAAGAAAGAAATGCAAAAGGAAAAGAGAAAGCAATCCAAAAGAAAGCACACAATTGCAAACAACAATGGGATGAAAATGGGAGAATAAACCCTACAACCATTTGTCATCAACCACAAGACCTAAGGCAAACCAAATGAGAAGTAAAGAGGACATAAATCAATAAGAGCATGGGAGGAAATATGAGAACCAAGGGAACTCACATGGGCAACTCAACCATAAGCAATCTCAATGATTATGCAGGAAACAAACAAAGAAGTCCTCAAGGAAGCACCATTCATGACATGCTTCAAGTACCTCCAAAAGAGGGACTAAGATATCTCAAATAGGATCCAAAAGTCATTGGAAAGAGGTAGGTATGAGAGGAGAATGTGCATAAACCAAATAAAGAAAAGCACCAAAGAGAATGCAAAGATAGGCAAGGCAAAAGACCTAAGTCTTAAGCACATTCAACACTTGTAGCACAAGTGGAAAGCCTAAAAAGAAATGCAATTCTCAACAAGCAATGAACATATTTATGACCCAAAAATGAACATCCAAACACATCAATGTGTTAAAAATATGAATCAACAAAAGTTAGGAGTTCAATCGATCTACAAAGGCCGTTTCCAAAGCAAACTAGTTCAAGCACATGTGTGAACCTCCCTTAGAAATGACTTAACTTGTAAATCATCTAAAAAATAGGAAAAAGGTTCAATTAAATCCAAATAAAATTAAAAAATGATCACAAATGAGTTAGAAACCAGAGGCCAAAAGCCCAAGGGCAATGTCCCATCAAAGCACCACCAAATGAAATGAATCCCTAAGGTGTACCACTTTGAAATGGAAGAATCGAGGGTGATCAAAAGTGCCCTAAAAATCCAACAAAAATTCCCTAAACCAGGGGCAAAATGGTCCTCAAAATTCATTCAATTTATCATGGATGTGAGGAACAAAAATCATCCATTGGATAGGAAAATTGCTCAAGAAAGAAAATCAAGAACAAAGAAGAACAATTTTAAATCAATTAAAAAAACATCAAATGTGAAAATCCCTATTTAATTGAAAAATATATAGAAAATTGAAATAAAAATTTCCACAAATTAGTTAATATCCTAAAGTACCTAAAAGTATTTTTTTAGGGATTTTACAACACTTGGAAGTATTTTTCTTGAATTAAAATCCAAACAGAAATTAATTGAAAAGAAAAAAATAAAAGAAGAAAACGTGTGTGTCAAATAGCAAGAAATAAAATTCATTTCAGTGGGTCTGTGCTAGAGGGGGTGTGGATAGCATTTTAAGCCCAATATCCATACAAAGCTGAGCCACACAATGAAACTCCTCATTTCATTAAGTGAGGTGGCAGTCAACCAAATATGCGTGGCCAGTCAAAGCTATCAAGGTCGTTGATCACGCTTTAGTCAAAGTTTCAACGCTCTCAATGGCGTGACACGCTGACAACGGAGAAAAAAACCAGACGCTGGAGCCAGTGTGCTCTAGTCGTCTTCTCCGATCACACATCCAGAATCACATATGCAAATCATCACCAAATCAGGCAAAATATAGGTATAAACTGATCCTCATGCAACGTAGGTTACGAATCTAGGTTTCAATTTCATTTTTCATGCAAGAACAAAGAAATACGAATGATCCAAGAATTAAGATCAAAACTGAAATTATCAAGAACATCATCTAAACCTATCCAAAATTTGCCTACATACGTAGGGCTTCAATATGCAACAAAAATGGCATGAAATGGATGCGTATAGAGTGAGAATTCTTGAAAGGTAACTTACCTAACGGAACCTCTCCGTTGGGTCTTGTAATGGTGTTAATCTTGTGCAAAACGATCCAGAAACAATCAATGAACTTCAAGGAAGAGGTTGATGGTGTTCAATTGCTCTGAATTGGCTTCAATATGGATTCACGATTTCAACTTGCTTCGTGGATTTTCTCAACTGTATTTGCTACAATCTTCACCAAATTGCACTAATGAAGGTTTGTTCTTCATCAGGAGTTTATATATTATGGATCCATGATCAATTGGAGGCCCAATTATGGCATGTTATGATGAATTGAAAAATCCAAAGTTTGGAAGTGAAGCTTCAAAGTGCACGTGCAATCTGGATCCAATTGCCTTGATTCTGATTCAAATTGCTTGCTAGTGATTCACTTTGATCAAATGGATGGAAAAGAACCCTTGAATTGATCCATTGGTTAAATTTGGATGTGTGACTTACACTTTAAGTAACCATGAATTTGCACATGAAATTGGCCTCAAATCTCAAATCCAATTTGTGCATCTTGCTTGTTATGTTCTTGTGACTAAAAACATGCCTTGTAAAAGTTCAAAAATCAAATTAATTGAATTTCCCCTTTTAAAGACTTTTTCATGAAATTTCCTTCACCAATCTCCAAACCCTAGCCAAATTCATGACAATTGAGTGTTCTATGATGGAAATGAGATCACTTGAAGAAAGTTTCATGTTGGACAAAGTCCCATTTGAAGTGCATAAGTGGATGAAATGGACCTATAATGAAAATGACTTGTAATCTTACTTTCCCAAAATACCCTTTCCTTGCAAGCTTCATAACTTAAGTTCTACAAATCAAATGAAGGACTTCTATGGCTTTTTGGAAATCTAAGATCATGAGGAACAACTTTCATGTTTTGGTCAAGGTGAGATGAAACATAATTCTAGGTCAAAAATTCATTAGAAGTTGGTTGACTTTTGTTGACTGAAATCACCTTCATCTAAGGACCTATAACTTGTTAGCATCATAACTTGAGTTCTAGAAATCAGATGGATGATTTCTAGTACTCAAAAGAAAGCTAAGAACATGCTCTACAAGTTTCATGTTGGCATCAAAGTGAGATGAAAATTGTATCTTGAGATATGTGGTCTTGAAGTTAGGCACTAAATAGGGGATTTTACACTGACAAGCTTAGAAACCCTAATTCAGCAACTTCTCACACTCTTGATTCTTCATAAATTGATCTTGAAATAACCTCTTGGATGCCTCAACACAACTTTCCATGATCACAATGACTTGGAACTAGGTCTCAATCTCCTTCAAATCTCCAGTGGACTTTGCATTAGGCAGATGAAACCCTAGGTGTACAATCCTTTGACTGCAACCTCTTGTACATGATATAATCACTTGGATGAGCTCCATAATGGCTCTCAAAGCACTCAATGAGCTTCCCAAGATTCTCCAACCATAACCATGGACTCATGATCCTCTGATGATCTTCAATTAGCCTCCAAGATAGGAGATAAACTACAACTATCCATCTCCTTTCTCAAAGAGTTTTGATATTCTCCTGCTAGTGATAAGCATTTGACCACATGAATAAAACCTTTTGCTTAGGCTTAAAACCCTTGGTAACCTTATCTTGCTATGCACACCTCTCCTGATCCCCTGCAAATGAACAATGATATGTAAATGCAAATGCTAGACCAATGAGATGAAACATAAACCAAGTTAGAAAAAGGTTGGGCAAATTTTGGGGTGCAACAGTAAGCTAATAACAGAGTGTATTGGATGTCATGCTGAATGTTATGACATCAGGTAGCTTCCATCAAGGGTGCTGTTAGCTAGGGCGCTATTTGTTTTTCTGTTATGGTTCCTAATTTATTTCAGGCTATATTTTAGGAATCTTTCTGGTCAGACCTGATCATGAAAGGAAACGCCTATGGTCCATTTTTCAGCACCTTGAATAGTGAAGATTGGTTTAACTTAGTTAAACCTAATTTCTGCTGCTATTTATGAAGATTGAATACTTCTCTTCCGGCTGTTATTTTTTACCAGCCCAAGCCCAGTCTACATAACTATTTAAGGAGGCGCAGAAGCAAGGGAAAGGATGCACTCATAATAAGAAACACTTGAGTGTAAAATAAGGGTTTAGGGTTTTGAGAGTCTTTTGTGTGTGACCTTGTAAGTCACCCTTTATATCTTTGGATGCATAGTGTTAGACATGTTTAGGCTGTTATGTGTTAATTGTTAATTGTTCACTCGAAGCTTTTAAGCAAGAGTGTAGTGTTCTTGATTGAAGCTGTTAAGCAAAATCAAGTATTATGACTTTGAAGAGTGTCTTCTAAAGTCTTTCTTTTTGTATTGGATTGTTATCACTGCTGTGATTGTGGGGAGTGAGAGGTGTCTCTTGTCTAGTGGATTCTAAGCAGAAATTGCATTGGGTAGAGATTAAGTGAGGAGTTGTAAACTGGGAGTTTAGCTCTGAATTAATTCTGCTAATAGTGGTTTTCCTTCCTGGCTTGGTAGCCCCCAGATGTAGGTGATGTTGCACCAAACTGGGTTAACAATTCATGGTGTTATTTATCTTTCAGCATTTAGAATTCTGCACAATTTAAATGGTTAGATAAATAGTTTGTTCAGTCTGCTGATGTTACAACTGATGTCATGACATTGTTAATTTTTAAAGGAATTTAAAATGGTCATGTTTTGTCCTTGTTCTATTTTAACAGATATCAATGTTCTTTGCATCTCCTAGGACATCTGAGATCTGCATACCAGAATTTCAATTGGTATCAGAGCAGGCATCCTGTCTGTTCTGGATGAGATCCTGGGACATACTTTCTGGTGTTTTGAACATGGAGATGTGGTAGCTGATTTGCTGATCTTGCTAAATGTCTGAGCTACTGCTTATGGAGTTAAGGGGGAGTTTGTGTTTACTCCTGTTTGTGAAAGATTCAGTGTATCTGTTGATGTGCTCTCTGATATAGGAGCCTCTATGATTTGTTGAATGTTCTTCTTGGATAGATCAGATCATATACTCAAGGAGGAGTGGCTTCTTCCTCTGTATGATGTCCTATAAGATGTTCTGACATCTTGTTCAGGGCATGTTGAAGAGGTTCTTTTGGTGGTTCTGCAACATATTTTTCTGATAGAAGAACTCTGATATCAACGTTTCTGAAAGCTCTAGTCATTCCAACGGTCGGGAGCAATGGAATGAAGATAGTTTTTTGTTGGTATATGTTATTGTTGACTTCATACTTGGAAGATTGGTTTTTTTTTCATGTACCTTGAAGTCAATTTGAAGAGAAGAGCTCTTTCAGGGAGATAATCTGGTTCTCATGCTGAAAAAGGATTTCTGAAGGTCTCTGGTGCTGATAAATGATATAATGGGAGGTGATTTATTTTCACCATTCATGTTTTGCAAGAGCTCTATTAGCAAGAGGAAGTCATAGGCAGGCTGAGTCAAGGGTGGCAGCCTTGTTGTTTCAACATTAAAGATACTTATACTAAAGAATACTTTTGGTATTAGTGAAGTGTAAATATCTATCAGATGGTCTTCTCAACAAGTTGTATGGATCTAAGATCATTTGCTATTTGTGGACTACACACGTATTTAATTGGTTATCCATGAAGTTCAAAAAAGGATTTATTATAAGGATTTAAGATTCATTTCTATTTGAGATATTATCAAATATTTAACGGATTATCCTTAGTTGATGATCAAGTTGTCTCATCAGTTGCAACACAAGTATCAAGCCCTTGATTTGTTTGAGGATCTGATGTTCAACCAGATGTTGAGACATTCCACCAGCAGAGATTGTGCAGAATTCTGTTGATTCAAGGAGTGAATCACTAGATCAAAGGAGATATAGCTGATGATCTTGGTACCATACACATGTGTGGTAGGATCTGTCTTTATTCTAGTAAGGTTCTTAGCAAGAAACTAAGGATAGAAGGTAGTGCTGATGGAAGTGAAGATGAAGACATTTTTCTTGGATCAGTTTATTGGAGTGCTGCAGATGTGCTCCAGTCTCTACTAGAAGCATTTGATATTTATCTATAAAGTTTCCTGGCAAGAAACTTGTCTAGAATATGATGCTGGTGATAGCACTGATTGAGTCAGTTTATTTCTGATCTAAGTACATAGGAGCATGTGACCTTGCTCATCTTGGAGGTCAAGGATAAGTGGCAGTTATCTCTGAATTTCTGAAGAAGTCTCTACTTAAGGAAAGCGGGATTCCTTCTGTAAAGATCTCTTGTGACTAATCTTCTCTGAAGAATCAATCTTTGCATGGTTGGTTTCTCTAAAGAGGAGTTTTCTGGAGCAAATGCATTTCGAAGGTAGCTATTGCAGAATAGAGGTTGTCTACTCAAACCTGATATCATTAATCAAGTTTATAAGAACATGGAACTCTTTTTCTTTTATATGGAGAAGGTTATTCTAAGTGGCAGAATGAAAGCCTGAACTCTCCACCAGGATGTCTGGTCAGATGTTGTGACATCAAGCAGAAAATTCTGTTTGCATGAGCTGTGAGAAGAAGTAGATGTTACAGGTCGAAGTCTTGGTGTATCTAAGTTTCCTTGGAGCATGTAGGATATGAAGATCAAGTTTGCTTAGATGTTATAGAGCTCTGAAAGAAGCTGAGTTAACCAAACAGTGGCATTTGGTTGGTCTCTAATGTGATTCCATGCAGAGAGCTTGGAACTAATTAGTCTTGTGCAGAAGGGTAGTTGGTTGAAGATCAAAGAAGGTTCTGGTTCTATTCATATATTGGTGCTTGTGGTAGAAGCTCTAAGTTGCTTATGGAAGATTACCTTCTTTTGGAGGTGTATTTGATGAAGTTGGTGGAGTTGTGTTCTCTGAAGATCTTCAGTTGGATTACTAGGCAGTAGTAAGTCCAGTCGTAGGCATATAAAGAACCATTAGATGTTGTGTCTTTGATATGTATCATCTGGCTTGTTTTTACTTGGAGAAGGACTTCAAGATTTGTTGTGGAACTTGTGATTCACATCTTGACTAAGAAGTACTCTATCTTGCATACAGGAGAATGATAAGGTAAAAGGACTATCTTGGAGTATGATGTGGAGGTATTATACAAGACTGGAGTGGATCATTGGTTGATTGCATGAAAGTCTGGAGTATGATGTGTTATATGGAAGTGAATATTCACCAGTTAAACCAGAACTATTCTAGCTTATCATATGGGAGAATGATGAAGAAAGAATGTCTTGGATTATGGGGTGTCTATCTTGTTCTCTGATTCAGGCTGAGGTCAGAATACCTGTGGAGAAGTGGTTTCTTCTACTGCAGGAAAGAAGTGGAGCAGTTTGGTGCCTTCTTATTATATGAGCATAGAGATTGGTCATGAGAGATAATGTGGTGATCTTGGGTGTTTCTTGCTGTAAGGAGCAGCTTTTATAGAAGATAGAGGCAGAGCTTCTATCTGATGGGTGTACTAGTTGTTTGTGGTTCAAACAGTAAGTGAATGCGTTCAACAGGTATGTTGAACAAAGAGTGAGCTCTTGAAGACATGAAGATGATTCTTATGTTTTCCATTCACTTGAGTCTGGAAAAAGAGCACTGGTTATCCTTGATATGGGGAGCTATAGTTCCATCTAGGATCTGTTGCTGCAATAGTACAGTTTTTCTCAAGACGGGTTGTGGTTTCAAGCAGTGTGTGATTGTATGTCTCTATGAGGATGGAATGTCAAACAAGATGTCTTGACATTGTGCTAGCTGGAGTACCTTTTTGCCTTATCAATGTGTTTATGGGTTTGGCTGTTGGTTTGAATTAGGACTATGCTTACTTCTTATAAATGACCTAGGAAACAACATTGGTTATCGTCTGGGAGAATTTATTTTTCTCTGCAGAATATTTGTGTCTCAAATTGGGGATTTAAAATCAATTGTTACTGGTGGCAAGTAGTTAATTGATTATCCTTTAATTAGGGATGTCAAAAGTTTCACTCCTGAAGGTGCAACTTCAGACAAGGCAAGAACTCAAGATTCAATGACTATGCTCATAGGGTAAAGATATGTTTCTCATCATGAGGAAGCATGGTGTATGATGGTCATGGTGAAGAATCGTTTTTGATGGATCTGTCCAAAAGGGCAGCATAAGACTGTATTTCTCGCTTGATGGTCTGGTGTTTATGATGATCTGCTGGTGTGTCCTTTTGAGATTTTCATGTGTATGGATTACTGTGGAAATGATAAGTCATGTGGTTGGAACCAAGGTGGATGGCACAAATGAAGAAAGGGATAGTGATGGTGCTGACTTTGAGTCTGATGACTAGAGTTCTAATGATTTTGTTTGCCACACAGGAGGAGCAGTATGAACAAATATTTTGTGAACAAATATTTTGTATTGAAATGTTGTAATAATCCTTTAAATTTGTGTTTCCAACTATGTATGATTAATGCTAATTCATTAGTTATGATCTAATTTTGTGGCTAAAAAGGGGGAGAAGTACTAGTAGAAACAATATGGTTTGATGTTGTTTCATCAGGTAGCTGCCAGCAAGGGCGCTGTTTGTTTTTCTGTTATGGTTCCTGATTTATCTCAGGCTATATTTTAGGAATCTTTCTAGTCAGACCTGATCATGAAAGGAAACGCCTATGGCCTATTTTTCAGCATCTTGAATAGTGAAGATTGGTTTAACTTGGTTAAACCTAATTTCTACTGCTATTTATGAAGATTGAAATCTTTTCTTTCGGCTGTTATTTTTGACCAGCCCAAGCCCAGTCTGCATTACTATTTAAGAAGGCGCAAAAGCAAGGGAAAAGATGCACTCACAACAAGAAACACTTGAGTGTAAAATAAGGGTTTAGGGTTTTGAGAGTCTTTTGTGTGTGACCTTGTAAGTCACCCTTTGTATCTTTGGATGCATAGTGGTAGACATGTTTAGGTTGTTATGTGTTAATTGTTAATTGTTCACTCGAAGCTTTTAAGCAAGAGTGTAGTGTTCTTGATTGAAGCTGTTAAGCAAAATCAAGTATTGTGACTTTGAAGAGTGTCTTCTAAAGTCTTTCTTTTTGTATTGGATTGTTATCACTGCTGTGATTGTGGGGAGTGAGAGGTGTATCTTGTTTAGTGGATTCTAAGCAGAAATTGCATTGGGTAGAGATTAAGTGAGGAGTTGTAAACTGGGAGTTTAACTCTGAATTAATTATGCTAATAGTGGATTTCCTTCCTGGCTTGGTAGCCCCCAGATGTAGGTGATGTTGCACGAACTGGGTTAACAATTGATTGTGTTATTTATCTTTCAGCATTTACAATTATGCACAATTTAAATGGTTAGATAAATAGTTCGGTCAGTCTGCTGATGTTACAACTGACGTCATGACATTGTTAATTTTTAAAGGAATTTAAAATGGTCATATTCTGTCCTTGTTCTGTTTTAGCAGAGATCAATGTTCTTTGCATCTCCTAGGACATCTGAGATCTGCATACCAGAATTTCACAAGGCGAGAGATGTTTTATAGGGCCGTTTTTCAAAATATTTCCCCTTTGCTCTACCTAAGGCAAAGGATTTGTTTGTCGGGATTTTGTTTCAAGAAATAATTGATTAATAATAAAGATGTTGTTTTTGATTCTGTGCTATTATTTTTACTTTTTACTTTTTCAGAAAATAGTAACCTAAACATAAAACAAAAAATTATAAACACTTTCAATATCTGCACGCACTATGTATTTATCTATTTTTCTAAAAACCAGTAATTAATCATGTGTGCAGATTAAACATTAGAAACTCCATTGAAAAACATGAGCCTATGCCCTATCCCAACTTTGAGTTCGTAGTGTTTGAAGTGGAAGATGAAGAGGAAGAAGAAATTTCGAATGAAATTTCCTGACTGCTTAAGCAAGAAGAAGCCTCCATCCAGCCGTATAAAGAGTTGATAGAGGTGATCAACCTCGGTTCCGATAAAGATAGAAAAAAAGGTCAAGATTGGGGCACTGCTTAGTCCAGCCATTAAAATAAAAATGGTAGAACTTCTCAAAGAATTCCCAGATGTGCTTGCTTGGTCCTACCAAGATATGCCAGGGTTGGACATCGATATTGTGGAACACCACTTGTCGTTGAGAAGAACTCGCCCAGATATGGCCATCAAAATAAAGAAGAAGTGCAGAAACAGATTGACGCAGGGTTCCTTGCCACGTCAGAATACCCTCAGTGGTTGGCCAATAAAGTGCCTATTTTGAAAAAGGATGGAAAAGTCAGAATGTGTGTGGACTACCGAGACTTAAACAAAGCTAGTCTGAAAAATGACTTTCCATTACCATATATTGACATGTTGGTCGACAGCACCACCAAATTCAAAGTATTCTCCTTCATGGATGGTTTCTCTGGATATAATCAAATTAGAATAGCACCTGAGGACATGGAAAAAAACCTCATTTATTACACCATGGGGAATATTTTGCTATAAAATGATGCCTTTTGGTCTGAAGAATGCTAGTGTAACATACCAAAGGGCCATGACAAATGTTTTCCACGACATGATCCATAAATAAATTGAGTATAAATCGATGACATGATTAATAAGTCTAGAAATGAAGAAGGACATGTGGAATATTTGCTGAAGTTATTCCATCGTTTGAGGAAATACAAACTCCACTTGAATCTTAACAAATGTACCTTCGGTGTTCGTTCAAGGAAACTCTTAGGCTTTATTATTAGCCAAAAGGGAATTAAAGTTGATCTTGATAAAGTCAAAGCCATTCAGGAAATGCCAACACCCAAAACTGAGAAGCAAGTAAGAGGCTTTCTAGGCTGTTTAAACTACATCTCTAGATTTATCTCTCATATGACTGCTACTTGTGGGCCGATATTCAAACTTCTTCGAAAAGACTAGAGTTGCATATGGACAGAAGATTGCCAGAAAGCCTTTGAAAACATCTAAGAATATCTACTTAAGCCTCATATCATGATCCCTCTAGTAGAAAGAAGACCTTTGATCATATACTTAACCGTATTGGAAGATTCCATGGGCTGTATGCTTGGCCAGTAGAGAGAAACTAAAAGAAAAGAGCACGTCATTTATTACTTAAGTAAGAAATTCACAGACTATGAATCTCGTTATAGTGTGCTTGAAAAAACATGTTGTGCATTAGCTTGGGCTGCTAAGTGTCTCTGTCAATACATGATTTGTCATACTACTTGGTTGATCTTGTCGCTACTGCGAAAATCGGCGCCGACTATGACAGAAGAGTCGCCACCGTGCGATATTTATCCCACAAGAGGGAAAGGAAACGCTCAGAGTAAACCTAACGCAAAGAGGGAAAGGAATGGTCATCGCAACCAAATTCTGGATTCGGGAGTCGATTACGCAAGGGAAAGGTATTAGCACCCCTCACGTCCGTCGTACTCGACGGGAACCACGTTTGTTTTCTATCTAAAGGGGTGGTATTCTATCTACTCTACAGGTCTGGGTTAATAAGAAAAGAAAATGACTTGGCAAAGAATCTCACTTTATGCCTACGTATTCCCGTCTGGAACGAGAAATCAGAGTCAACGTAGTTCGCCTAACTATGGGTAAGGAGAGGGAGGTTGCTCGCTAGGATATCACATCCTATGCCTACGTACTTTCATACAGAATGAAAGATCAGAGCAAACGTAGTTCGGGCTACAGAAGACACAAGCTTGTCTGACAGTTTTTTATCTCCTTAAGAAAAGGCTTTCCTGATTAAAGGTCCAAGCGGACAAAAACAGAGTTTGAATGTTTGTTTGAGTTTTTTACGAAAGAAATGTTTTTTAGTCTGTTTGTAACTTGTACTGCACTAAAGACTTGTGATCTGAGCGTGACTACGTCGCATGTCACCCTAAGGGTACCATACTAAGCAGTCAGATTACTGAAGAGTGACCCTCCAACAACCTTTTCTCAAATAGCTTAAGGCTCGTAGCGTACAACGCGCGTTATCCTTATTTCTGTGTTTTTGAATTGTTTTGAGATGAGAAAAGAGACACCCTAAGACTATGGTTGAAAGGGAAATCTACCTATAGTTATCATGCATGGGTCAAAACCTAATGTTTGTCATAATTCCCTCTTGCACAGAGGAAATCAGAGATCCTAGGGGAAAACAGCAAAAGAAAGCAAGCAATTACAGTAAACAGTAAACAAATAAACATGCAACAGTATAAGAGAGGCAAGGGAGAAAACAATAGGCAAGAGGAGACAAGCTCCACCTCAAACTTAGAGGTAATCGGCATAATTAAACAGGTAATACAGAGAAAAACAAAAGACACAGAGGAGGTAGCTCAGGCAGCAGTACTAGACTCCTACAGCAACAACAGCTATAAACAACAAAGTTGAATAGACAGCAAAGTTGACAACAAAGGCCTCATCTTCAAGCAAGATTCTATCTTCAATCTTCATCAATCTTCAAGCTCCAACAAGCACACTCCAAGAGGAGAATCAATCATCAAGATCAAGTTATAATGTTAAGAAACATAATGGCAACCAAAGGAAATCACTAAGAACTCAACATTGCAAATGAAAGATATCCTCAAAGTTCTACTCACTTGGGCATACCACTCATCCCTCCTAAGGAGAGATGGAGCTTCCCAAGAAGGACTTTGTGTCATTGGATAGATTAGAGGCAAACAATGCACTCTATGTTTGAAGAAAGAATCAAAACTAAGTCTAAGGCATTTCCTAAAACCCTAGTTTCCTAAGCTCCTAAAAAGAACCTCCACAATAGGAAAAGCCTTCAACTCCAAGCTCTAATCCTCAATCCCAAGAATCTTCAATGAATCCAAAAGCTCCAACAAAAAGAACTCAAGCTCAAACCAACTCCAAGGCAGCCAACCAAGCCAAACAAACAAAGGTACTCAAGAGAGAACAACACAAACATAAGCAATTTGCAAAATACAACTAAAATAGAAAATGAAATTGAAAAATTCTAATAAAATTCCTAGGGGAATAGAAAATTTTGAACAAACTAATGTAAAAATATTGAATCCTAAATCAACTTCTAAGTCATCTAAACAAATCCTACATTGAGATAGGTCAAGGGAATCCACAAGTTTGGGAGGGTCCTAATCTCAATACCTAAAACAGATCCTAATATTGTTCTAAAAATCCACCAAATATTCTAAGGGAACATACATATCTACCCTAACACATACTAAAAAATCAAAGTCAAACTCAAAACCAATTGGAAGAACTAAATTCAGCAAAACAGATAGCCAATTATGCAAAAATAAAGAACAAAATAAAATGTGAAAAATCAAATAAAAATTGAAAAATGCATGAAATTGTATTTTGTTAATCCCATAAAATCATAAATTCCATAAGGATCATGAGGATATTTTTAAAATAATTTTGTGATCAAAATTGGAATTTATATGATTTTTGGAATAACAATGCACTGAAAATAAAACAAAATGAAATAAAAATGAATTAAAAACAAAAATAAACAAGAGCCAATGGATCAGGAGACCAGTCAATCCATCCAACGCGCCAGAGCTTGCCACCTCATTTATTTAAATGCAGCGTTTTGAATTAATCTGGAGTCAACAAAAAAACAAGTCCCAGCCACACGATCTAGTGGTCAGTCAATGGTCCAAGGTTGATCTGATGGCTCTCACATCATCTTCTTCATTTTTCAGGTCATCTGAGTAGAGACACAGGGCGGTGGTGCATGGTGGCCGGAGAAGACTCCGATTGTCTTCTCCGGCGAGAGTCCAGTTTCAGGCAACCAAAAATGACAAACAAAATACCAAATCAACTCAGTTTTTCATGTACAATCCAAATCTCCACTCAAAATCCTCTAGATATGGCTAGGTTTTAAAATTCGAAGGCAAACTCCAAATGCACCTCAATTTTGATCATCATCAAATCCTAAACTAAATACACAGAAATGTTCCTCATGCTTCCTAGGTCATCATCATCTATCCAATTCATGTCAATTCTTCAAGATCAAGCCAAATCGTGCCTCAACAAAATTCATACATGATCCTACATTGTCTCTAATTGTCCAAATTCCTATCCAGAAACGATCTACATCTCTTCCTGATTCTAAAAGCAAGCTCAAAACTAAATGAATCATGCTAAATCATGTAGAATATGGAGATTTACTAACCTGCTCTAGATCTATTGACAGAGGTACTTAGAACTCGTGATCTGCTTCCAAATGCTCCAAAAACTTTCAATGATCTACCAAAAAGAGATTGCACACCTCAATTTTTCTTGAATTGGCTCCAAACTCAGAATCCGATTTCAAGTTGCAGCTGTGAAATTTCAATTGCTCTTGCATGCTTTGGCGCGAAATGAGGCTCAAAACCGATCTGAAGTTTCATGGGCCTTTGGATCCAAGTTGAAGCCCAAAATAGTGATTTGCATTTTCTGATTTTTCCTTCAAAGTTCACTATGACAGTCGTGTATTGCAAGCTTGGCATTGGTTCTAGAAGTTTCTAACACCTTGCACATGTCATTTAGAATGAGTTTGGATGGAGAAATTGGCCTGAATTGCCTTGTGTATGATTTTGCATATGTGACTTGTTCATGAAGTAACAACATTGAAAGTCATGGAATTATGCCTCAAATAAAAAATGTAAAAGTGTCAAAGTGTTCAAAATGATGTTTCCAGTTTGAAAATGTACTCATTTGCTTGGTTTTGGCCATCTAACTTAAAATCCCATTTTCCCTCCTTTCCAAATTTGAAATCTTTTCATTTTCAAACCATTTCAAATGACTTTTTGATATGAGCCAAACCAAACTTTTATGACCACTTGGTTGCAACAAAACATCATTTTAAGAAACTTTCATGTTGAACAATTTTCCATTTGAAGCTTGCAAGTTAGAGAATTTGGCCCATGCTTGAAAATGACCTATAATCTCACTTTCCCAAAATACCCCTGACTTGTAAACCTCATAACTTGAGTTCTACAAATCATATGGATGACTTCTAGTACAATTTATAAAGATAATATCATGAGGAACAACTTTCATGTTGACCAAAAGTTCAGGTGAACCCTCCTTCTAGGTCAAACGTAGCCTTGAAGTCAGATGATTTTCACAGACAAATTTCAGAAGCATCTGAGGACTTGTAACTTGTCTGGACCATAACTTGAGTTCTATAAATCCCCTTGAGGACTTCTAGTACTAAAATTAAAGGTATTGATATGATATACAAGTTTTTCATGTTGGCCAAAAATCCATTTGAAACTTGTATCTTGACTTATGTGGTCTTGAAGTTAGGCACTAAACAGGGTAATTTGCACTGAAACCCTAATTTAGCAACTTCCCACATTCTTGACTCTTCTTGATTTGATCTTGGCACAACAACACAAATGTCTTATCACATCATTCCATGAATTCCATGACCTCAAAGTAGGCTTGAATGTTTTTCAATTGCACAATTGACCCAGGGTTGATCCAGATGAAACCCTAATTGCTTGCACCTCAACTGTGGCTCTTGCACTTGAATCAATGACTTGGTTGAGCTCCAACATGGCCCTCTAGGCACTCCATGAGCTCTATAAACATCTTCTATTAACAATCCAAGCTTCACATCTCACTGATGGACTTCAATTGATCAAGACCTCTCACCACCTCCTGATGACTTGGATGACTTCTCAAGCTTGGATAATATTTCTTGCTAGGCTTCTCTTGATAATAATCACACTTGATCTCCTGTTGGATGAATGATATGCCATGATATGCAAATGATAGAACTATGCAAATGATAATGCAATGAAACATAAACCAGATAAAAGATGTTGAGCAAATTTTGGGGTGCAACAACTGCCCCTATTCAAGCGGCTTGGACCCGACTGGGTGAAGAGCGAACGACCTTCAAACAATCGAGGTAAAAGACGGTTGAATACCAAGAAACCCGGAAATTTGCCAACTGCAGAAATAAGCTGCGAAAACTGCTTGGGGAACAACATCCGTTGTGCTGAACCCAGTTGTTACGGAAACAACTGATCAAACTTCTAATAAAACTTTTGATTTCAACACTAACTCCCTGTGTGACGCCACAGACATCGAATTAACTTTACGAACAAAAATTCCCTCCACAACGGGACTAAACTTCGTCAACATGAGGAAGGACTCCATCAACAGGGGTACAATTCCGTCTATAATTGGAATAATGACCTCTATCAGTCACAGGCAACAACTCCACTAAGGATAATCCATCGATTACGGATAATAACTCCGTCCACACGGGTAGCAATCACTGTCAACACAGGTGCAAAACACTATCAATCACAGGTAACAATCTCTGTCAACACAGGAGCGATCTCTGTCCATTACGGGTAACAATCTTTTCTGATGCTTTTACTGGGGAAACAACTCTGCCAACAACACAGGGAATAACTTTGGCGACTTCCAATGAGGAAATAGTTTTATCAACAAATAAGAAATAACTCTGCCAATAATATAGGAAAATAACTCTGTCACCACTACAGGAAATAACCCTGTCTAATACAGGAAAGTACTCTGCCAAATACAGGAAAATAACTCCGTCACTACTACGGGAGATAACTCTGCCAACAACATAGGAAAATAACTCCGTCACCACTACGGGAAAATAAATCTGCCAAATACAAGAAAATAACTCTGTCACCACTACGGGAGATAACTCTGCCAACAACACAGGAAAATAACTTTGAATACAGCCTCTCTTCCTATCTTTGCAGTAGCTAACTCCCTCAATCAAATGGGTAACAAAATACTGGTCCATATTCAAACTTTTAGCGCGGACATGGCAGCAAATCTGAGAAGGACTCTATTGCGGATTTTCTAAACCCAAACTGACTGACACCAAGCAACTCTGTGGTGAATAAAACGAACATTATCATTACATGTCTCACGTTGAGACCTTGCTTATCTGGTAATTAATCTGAGCAAGAGCTCCCTCCACCTGCAGGGAAAACAACACTTGAAAACAGAAGGTTAACCAACCTGGCTTATGTTTCAAAATGCATATGTTTGACAATGGCGTAATGTTCCATTCAACATGGAAATGTTACGCGTTCGGGTAGATGTGAATATGATAATATATGCAAATGTTGATGCAGGCTCAAACTGCTGAGAAACACTCCGGTATGAAATGACTAAGAACAAAACCAACTCCGCTGGGGATGAACGGGTATCCCAAAGTATTCCGGCAAAGTAAATGCCGGAGACAACAACCAACTCTGCTAGGGAGAGATCAGACATTTGGGAAGAAAACACAAACCCTGCTGGGGAAAGATGCGACCCTTCTGGGGGAAGAACTACACTGTCGGGACACAGCCTACAAACTCAAAGCTACAAACTCAGCTGAGGATAATCATCTTGACGAAAGAATGACAACCTGCGGGGAAGGGAATAACCATCCTCTGGGGAGGCGTCCTCTGCCGGGGATATTGATTTTGACCTGCTGGGGATATCCTATGGACCACTTCCATGAGGATACTCTTTAGGCGACATTCTTGGTGATACTCTCTCAAGGAGGACAATTCTACATCTGGTAGAAATAAGCGCCGTCTCCACTCTCTGGGGACAAAATACGACTTGCTAAGGAACAACATCAACTGAAGTCAAGCCCTACGTCAAGAGACTTTGGCTAGGGAATACGATTCTTGACCGTTTGCTTCAAAGGTAAGGACCCTGCAAAACACAAACGAGACAAAACAAATCTACACAACAAAATCTATCCAATTTAATATCCGTGACGTTCATTCATTCAATTCGATGTTTTAGCAATTATTGGCAAGGGCCAGCGAGTTTATGCAAGTGTAAGTTCATCAAAACATCGGCGTTTTTCACAAACAAAATAGTAAAGAACAAGCATCAAGTACTGAATAACATGCTTTATTGAATGGGCCTGTAAATAGGCAAAGCTTTGTACACTGGATGTAACGCCTGAAAAGAGGAAGTTACGCACAAGCAAAATACAATATATGTACAAGAAGCACAAAGAAAGATACAAAACAAATTTGATATACATGTCGGCAACGTGGTACAGACAAGCACCATGAGCTGATTCTCCTATGACTCGCCTGACTCTGACACTTTCCCGGTACTCGATCTTCGGAAGAGATTTTTTTGGATATACGACCCTCAGGTACTCCCAAACCACTTAAGCAATGCAGTATCAAACTCGGACCGCAGTCATTTGCTTTTTCAATCCCTAACTTTTGCGTAAATCGCCCTTTGCGGGTTATCAATTCATCGGGATACCCTTTTTTGCCGAAGTTGCCCTTTTCAGGTTTTCAACTTCGCGGGTGTACATTTTTTCAATTTTATCCCTAACTTTTGCCCGAACCTTTTATTCCTTTTTTATGGTTCTCCGGGATGCCCCATTTTTTTGCCTGGACTCTCTTTTTCTGTCCAGCGGGTCACTTTAAGCAAATTATTTTTTAAATGCGTCTGAATTCACAGGAGACGTAAAGTCCTCACCATCCATGGTGGATAACAACAAGGCTCCTCCAGAGAAAACCTTTTTGACGACATATGGACCCTCGTAGTTGGGCTTCCATTTGCCCCTGTGATCCGATTATGGTGGGAGAATCTTTTTCAACACCAGATCGCCCATCTGAAAGCTTCGAGGGCATACCTTTTTATCGTAAGCTTTCTTCATCCGGCTCTGATACAACCGACCATATGCGAGAGAAACCAGTCTCTTCTCATCCATTAAACTGAGCTGGTTCAGTCTATCTTTTACCCATTCTGCCTCATCAAGTTGGACATCTCGTAAAACCCTCAAAGAAGGAATCTCAACCTCCAATGGTAACACTGCCTCCATGCCATACACCAATGAGAAAGGGGTTGCCCCGGTTGATGTGTGTACCATCGTACGACAACCGTGCAAAGTGAAAGGCAACATCTCATGCCAGTCCTTGTAAGTCACAACCATCTTCTGAACAATTTTCTTTATGTTCTTATTGGCCGCTTCGACAGCGTCATTCATCTTGGGCCGATAAGGAGAAGAGTTGTGATGCTCGATCTTGAAATTCTGACACAGCTCTTTCATCATCTTGTTACTCAAGTTTGAACCGTTATCGGTGATAATCCGCTCTGGGATTCCATATCTGCAGATAATATCTCTTTTGATAAATCTGGCTACCACTTGTTTGGTGACATTAGCATATGACGCTGCTTCCACCCATTTGGTGAAGTAATCAATAGCTACCAAAATGAACCGGTGTCCATTTGATGTTGTGGGCTCAATCTTGCCAATCATATCAATTCCCCACATCGAGAAAGGCCACGGTGATGACATAACGTTCAAAGGGCTCGGAGGCACATGAATTTTGTCCGCATAAATTTGACATTTATGACACTGCTTCGCGAACTTGAAACAATTTGTTTCCATCGTTAGCTAATAGTAACCTGCCCGCAACAGTTTTCTCGTCATTGCATGTCCACCAGCATGCGTACCAAATGTACCTTCATGGATCTCTTCCATGAGCAGCTTAGCCTCTTTCTCGTCCACACATCGCAACAACACCAAGTCATGGTTTCTCTTGTACAGGACGCCATCCGGATTCAAATAAAAATTGCAAACAAATCTCCTAAGAGTCTTCTGATCTCGACTAGACGCCCCAGCCGGATACTCTTTGGTCTTCAGGAAATTCTGGATATCAAAATACCACGGCTTGCCATCGGGTGCTTCCTTAATGGTGAATATGAAGGCGGATCTATCAAGGCGAGAGATAACAATCATGGGAGCCTTTTGCACCCCAAAATTTGACCAACATTTATTTACCTAGCTGGTGTTCACTAGCATTATCATCTGCTTCTCATTGATATGTGGGCAGTAGATCAAGAGGTATGATTACCCAGCAAGAGTTATGCAAGACTTGGAAGCTAGCCAAGAAGGTTGTTCAAGTGTTCAAAGGTTGATACCTTTGTCAGAGAACTCAAGAGATCCTCAGAAAGATTGGTTGAAACCAAGGGTGTATGCCTCATAACTTGAGAGTTGTGGGAGCCCCTCAGATGATTTTGAGGCTATGAGGATGGACTTGAAGCTTTGATAGAGCTTATGAGATGTCTTGAAAGCCATCATGAGGCCTAGAGAGGTCATTGTACCAGAATAAGAAGACTCAGCCATGAGTGGTATAATTAGGGTTTGACTGGGTCAACCCTAGGTCAACTGATGATTTGGAGAGAGTTGAGACCTAATCCAAGAGCCATGTGATCATGGATTGATGCATTGAGATGATATAAGGATGATTCCTAGACCAACTCATCATGATTGAGGAGTTTGAGAAGTTTTAAGCTAGGGTTTCTAAGGCTTGACAGTGTAAAATCCCCTAGTTTGATCCCTATCTTCAAGGCAGTTTAGCTTAAGATGTGATTGTCATCTCATCTTACCCCCAACATGAATGTTGTGGAGCTTGCTCTTAGCTATAATTTGAGTACTAGAAGTCCTTGATAGGATTTGTACTCAAGTTATGACTTTGACAAGTTGCAGGTCATCTGAGGTTTGTGAATCTGGGTCCTTGAAAGTCACCCAACTTGCATCCAACCTTTTCCCAAGAAGGATGATTCCTATGAACTCTTGGTCAACATGAATGTTGTTCCTCATCTTCTTAGCTTTCTAGAGAGTACTAGAAGTCCTTGATAGGATTTGTAGAACTCAAGTTATGGCTTTGACAAGTCAAGGGCATTTTGGTCATTTGGATGTTATAGGTCATTTCAAGCATAAGGCCATATCTCCTATTTCCAAGCTTCAAATGGAAAAATATTCAACATAAAACTTGCTTAGAATGATGTTTTAAGGCTAGTAGGGAGGTCATGAGATGTTGGAAAGGCTTGTAGCAAAAAGTGATAAAAATGACCTAAAATGGAGGCATAAGTTAAATAAGTTCAAGTTGGAATTGGAAATCCCAAGTTACACATCCAAACCATGGCATATAATAGGTCATTTTGACTCTAAAAGACATTCTAAAAACAATGGTTCAGCCACGTTTTTGAATTGAGGCCTAGATCATGGGGCTGCTTTGGAAATTGCTTGCTTGCATCTTAAGGCACAAATGCAAAACATAAGGAAACTCAATGTACAAGCTTGCTAAGGGTTTTAGCACATCCTATATCTCATTTAGGGAGGATTTCAAGCCAAGGCAAGTTGCTGCAAGAGCTATGTCATGAGATGATATGTGAGAAGAGGTGAATTCATAAACTCATGACATGAGAATCCCAATTTCTCATGGGATGGTTCCAGATGGTTCTAGATGATTCTAAACCAATCTATATAATGTATAGAACTTGCTCAGATGCAAGGTTGGTGAGAGAATTGAGCGAAGAGAGGGATAGCCATTTCACTTGCTTCCATTGCAAGTTGAAAGCAAAATCCACATTCTGATTCAATTCCATTTATTCTTTCAATCTAAACACATTCTTTTGATCATATTGAAGCTGTGCAGACCAATTTGAGGGCAAGTTCTTGAAGAATTGAAGAGTTGGCATTTGGATTTTCAAGGTTGCAAGTCACCATTGAATTCTGAGATTCAAGCATTCTCCATCAAAACTTTTGCAAACAATAGCAAGATCATCATTCAAGGATCGATTCTGAAGAGTTTAAAGGCTTGCAGTGAAGGTTTACTCCATCTGTTAATCAAGATTCAACAGGTTAGTAACTTTTCTCCTACACCATGATTTAGGCATGATTAGCAAGAATTGTTAGGTTAGAACGGTTAGAGACCAATAGGAGATGGATTCTGAACAGTTTGAGAGCAATTGGTGAGGTTTCAGTTGGTGTCACTATTTTTGTTTGGACCAAGAACTCGAGTTATGGTGAGCTATAGAATGAATTAGATATCAAGAATCAATCAGTGTGAGTTGGTGATTAATCTGAGGTATTTAATTTCAAGAATGGTTGAAGTTGATGTCTGAGCCTATCTTTGATCTTGGATTGGGTTTGAAGATTTAGGATGTTTCAATTGATTTTAAGACCATGGTTAGATTCAACATGAAATTCTGGACAGGTTAGGGTTTGGAATTTTAGTTTTTCATTGAGATTTGATGGATTTCGAATTGGGGTTAGAGCTCTGCAACTATGGAGCTTTTCCCTCCATTGCCATGGCTGAAGGAAGAAGACGACCCTGTGACCATTGGATCAGGCGTGGACTCATTGACTGATTGGAGATCCAAGGGCCAGGATTTAATCTCGCGTGTGAAAGGAAATTCTGAAGACCATGAAACGCATCGTTTCATTTAACTGTGGTATTGGGCTCATTTGATATTGACACCCCTTTCATGGCCCACTTGGTTTTTTGTACTACATTTCATTACTTTCTGCATCGTATCCTTTTCTTTTTCTTTATGATTTTTCAAATGATTTTCTGGTTAATTCGGCCTGGCACACATTGCTTTCTGAAACCCCATTCTGAGCCCATTGCATGATTTGAACTGGATATACTTGCTATCTGCACCCAATGTCTTCACATTTTAATTTCCTTTTCTCCATTTTTCATTAATCTTTGGAAAATCATAATAAATAGGAAATTAATGATTTTTGCATGGGGATTTTTTCTCCCATTTCATGATAATGTCTAGAAAATTGTCAAATAAAAATATTTGCATTTCAGGCATTTTTAATATTTTTTGTGTATTTCCTCTTTTAATAGCTTTTTATTTCTTTTATGTTGATGCATAGATTTGTAGAATTTTGTTTAGCTAGTTCCCTTCATATTTTTATGCCATTCTTTTTAGGATAGCTAGATTAGGACTTTATCTCCCCTCTGGATTTACTCCATAATTTTGTGATGAAGTTTTGATTAGTTTTTCTTAGATGACTTTAGGTTGTGTAGAATTAGGTCAATCCTTAACATAGGTCCACAATAACACTAGAATTTTGGGTTTCTAGGTCAAGATAGATATTGGGACATATAGGGTATTAAGGGTAGGTATATAGGATCCCCTAGAAATTATGTTAGATTTTAATATAGTAGTATACTATTTTTAAATGATTTTTGTAGTTGATGATTGTTTGTGTTGCCCCTGTGGGCTTGTATTTTTGTTTGCTTTGCTTTGTGAGCTTGGAGAGCTTGGTCTTGCTTTGAGGAGCATTGAGGAGAATAGTAGAAGACTTGAGGATTGATTGAGGAGCTTGAGAGCTTGAGAATCTTATTTGTTTTGTTGTTGTTTTAGGGTTAGGAATTAGGAAGAGTTTAGACCTAGTTAAGTTCTTTCTTAAACATGGATTGCATCTTTCACCTCCATTCCTCCCTATGATTCAAAGTCCTTCCATGGTATACACCTATCTCCTTTGGAGGGATAAGTGATGGTAACTAGGAAGTAGAACTTTTGAGGGAACCATTCCTTTGATGTTGAACCCTTATAGGTCACCTTTGGTGGTCAATAAGCAGTTTGACACCCCAGCTTATCCAGTTAAGTAATTTCCTCTGGTTTGAATATCTTGAGAGATGTTGAGAGTGAGTGTGAAGATGAAGACTTCATTGAAGAATGTGGAAGAGGATGAGTCCTTGAGCATTGCCATTCCAGCTGAAGCTTGAAGAGCAACAAGAGCAAGTTGATACTTGAAGACACAATGAAGATCCAGTAAAGACTGAATGAGAAGCTGAGGCTTAAAGGTTGAAGGATGCAGTTGATACTTCTAAGTGATTATAGGTTACTCTGAGAAGCTAAAGCTTGCAGGAGGAGAAGACCAAGTTGAGACTGGTAAAGCAAGGCGAGCTTGAGAGCTTGAAGACTAAGTTGATACTTAGGGAGAGGATTCAATTGAGATTGATTCTGAAGAGATGAAGCTTGAAGAACAAAGGAAGTTGATACTTACTTTGAAGCCTGGAGATCCTGAAGGGACCAAGTTGATACTTGTGGTTTATAGTGAAGCCTGAAGGTGGAACTGATTAAGGAGCTGAAGCTTGAAGAAGATAAGTTGAAACTTATGTTGAAGGGTTGAAACCTGGAAAAGCAAATTAATATTTGTCAAGAGTGATGGAAGTCTGAAGACTGAGTTACTGTTGGAAGAGCTGAAGCTTGGAGTTGAGAGAGGAGTTGATCTGCTTTCTTATCTTTTTCTTTGCTGTATTGATGTGCCTTGTTTGATTTGCTTGATGCATTAGAATAAGTTCATATCTAGACTAGACTTTAATCTAGGAGCATGATTGCACTAGAGGTTGAGTTGCTCCCTCTGCTTGTATTGTTACTGTATGGCTTTGCTTGCGGGTATTCGGTAGAGCCCAGCTCCCTTGCCCATGTGGTTTGTTTGCCTGATGGCATCTTATTTCATTTCCTCTGTATGATTGCAGTTTACTGTTCTTGCTTGATAGCATGTTTTACTTTTCAGTATGATTACTGTTATTCATTCTGGCTTGAGGTTGAGATGAGCTTGTGGAGGCTGATTCCCCACACACATTTCCTCCTTCACTTGCATTGCATGCACTTTACAGTTTGAGCTGATGCTTTATCTGTTTCGGTGTATCATTGACATGATCCCTTAGGACTCTCATTTCCTTTGATATAGAATTGATGATAGAAATTTAGGTTGAAACCTATGCATGACAACTTCTAGGAGTTCCCTGTTCAAACCTCAACCATAGGATGAATCCATGGCATGACAACAGTAGGACTTGATAGTCTCCCTCCTAGTTGGGCCTGTTCTCTTCTCATCTCAAAATAGCATAAGATACAGTAATCATGAATGATTTCTTTCGTACGTTACGAGCCTTAAGTTATCTGAGAAAGGATTATGGGAGAGTTTCTTTTCCATAGTCTGGATGTTTAGTATGGTACCCTTTGGGTGACATGCGACGCATTCACTCTCAGGTCATAGTCTCTAGTGCGATTGAAATTGCAAACACAATAAAAAACATTTCTTTCGTAAAAGACAGGAAATAAAGCGTAGTTTCCCGAACTACGTAAGCTCTAATCTCTCATACCTGTTGAGAGTACGTAGGCACAATACTGATGTATTGGCGAGCTACCTTCCCCCATAATCCGTCGTAGGTCGAACTACGTTGACTCTGATTTCTTGTTCTCTGATGAGAATACGTAGGCATAAAGTGCGACGCTTTGCCGAGTCATTTTTCTTTTCTTTTTAAGCCAGCCTTGATAGGTAGATAGATAAGACCAACCCGTCCAAGTAAACACAACAAGCATGGATCCCGTCGAGTACGACGGACTTGAGGGGTGCTAATACCTTCCCCTTGTGTAACCGACTCCCGAACCCAGATAATGGTTGCGACGATCTTGTCTTACCCTTTTTCGTTAGGTTTTTTCCGATCGTTTCCTTTCCCGCTCCGAGGGATAAATAACGAAAGGTGGTGACTCTTCTGTTGTGCCGGCACCTCATTTTCGCGTAAGCGACAGCTGGCGACTCTGCTGGGGAACGAACCCAGAATCTCTGGTTCTCCGGTTCCCCTATGCGAGTCAATCCTAGCGCTTGTATGATTACTTGTTGGGTTGCGTTTATTTATCGCATTTTATTCCTCGCATTTTATTTCCCGCATTTTATTTTCAGTATGATATGATTATTTGTGCTGTTGTGGGAAGGGACATTCTGATGAGTGAGAAGCCAGACCCAGGCTTGAGTGAACATAGAATTAGTTGTGGAAATTAGTGGGCGCATGCTTGCTTTGCAGGCACTAGTGTCTCATGAAATCCACGCTCAGACGAGGTTCTCCCGGTTGGCTTCTCTTTCAACCCTTTGGGTTGAAACGGTTGCTGGTTTGGTGGATTGTCGACTCTGGGGACCGATCATTTGTGATTCAGCCGACTGAGGCCGCTTCTTGAGCTGGTGATGCCATACCTTCTGGGTATCGTATCACCCCTCTTGAATGTCTGTGACGCTGATGAACGCATAGGATGCCGAACTTGAGTCAGTTTAGGTCCATACCTGTGAGCAGGGCTGGGTTTATTGCAGGAAACTTTGACCTTCAGACTACCTGGTTTTCTTGATAGTGGATCAGTGTTGTTGGGATCTGAGGATCTTATCATCAGATGTGTATTTGTTCTTGATAGAGCAGATTTTGATCGGAGGATCTTATCATCAGATGTGTGTTTGTTCTTGATAGAGCAGATTTTTGATTGGGGTCTGAAGATCTCATCAGCAGATGCATGTTTGTTCTTGATAGAGCAGATTTTCGATTGGGGTCTGAAGATCTCATCAGCAGATGCATGTTTGTTCTTGATAGAGAAGATTTTTGATTGGGGTCTGAAGATCTCATCAGCAGATGTATGTTTGTCCTTGACAGAGCAGATTTCTTGGTCCTACATCAGAGGTCCTTATTATCAGACATTTGTTCTTGACAGAGCATAATTATGATCCTATGTATATGGCCCTATCAGATGGTTGTTCTTGACAAAGCAGATTTCTTGTTCCGACATCAGAGGTCCTTATTATCAGACATTTGTTCTTGACAGAGCAGAATTATGATCCTATGTATATGGCCCTATTAGATGGTTGTTCTTGACAGAGCAGATTTGTGGTCTTACACCAGGGTTCTTCTTATCAGTGGTTGTTCTTGATAGAGCAGCGCTATGATTTTGTTGATACAGAATCTCCACAGCAGTTGCCTTGGTCTCCTATTGCATGATTGCATTTTGCATTAGTTTGCATATTCATTTGCATTTCATTAACGTGTGTCTGTGTTACAGGTACCGTTTTCCCCGATCCAGGATTTCTTGCCTCCTATCGTATTGTTATGGGCTCTCTGAGGAAGACCGTGGCTTACAAGTTCCCTGCCCCTGATGTGGTTAAGTTGACTGGTTTGATAGCCTTAGCAGATGATTCTGTGAGGGATGAGTTCAGAAAATCTTACGGCAGGTTGCTCAGTTTGGTTCATAAACCTTCTGCGTTCGAGTTGAATGGGTTGCACGCTCTGCTGCAGTTCTACGACCCTCCGTTGATATGTTTCACTTTCCAGGATTTCGTTCTCGTACCCACGCTGGAAGAATATGCTGATTTGCTAGGTGTGCCTATCAAGAGGCAGATGCCTTTTGTTCACATGGATGCTGAGCCTGATCTGGCTGGTTTAGCTCCTTCACTTCACCTGGACGCCTCCGAGTTGGTGTTGACTAGTTGGAACAAGGTCCCTGGTTTCTCCTTGCAGTTTCTAGTGGGAAAGGCTCAGCAGTGCGCCAAAGACGGATGTTGGGTTGCGTTCAATGCCATCCTCGCTCTATGCATATATGGCATCATTCTGTTCCCCAATATGCCCGATTTTGTAGACTTTGATGTGTTTCACATCTTTGCTTCAGGGAATCCAGTCCCTACCTTGATCGGAGATGTCTATCATTCTATCTACTACAAGAACGAGAACAGGAGGGGCAAGAATGTCTCATGTTATGTGCCTTTGCTTTACAAATGGCTTGATAGCCATCTGCCCAAGAAGGTTCCTTTTGTCTCGTCTGCAGCCACTGCTGAGTGGTCCGAGCGTCTGATGAGTTTATCTGCAGAGGATATTGATTGGTTTGACAGAGATAGGTTGGGTACTGAGGTGATCTTCAGTTGCAGCGGGTTTCCAAACGTGCCTTTGATAGGCAGGAAGGGCTGTATAAACTACAATCCGTCGTTATTGGTCCGACAGTTCGCGTATGCTTTGAGAGCTCCGCCGAAGGATGAAGAGGTGCAGGAATCTCTGTACCTCACTGGTCTTCTAGAGGGGGATCTGTTGTCCAAGCTTCAGCGCGCCTGGAATGTTATCAGTAAGCGAGGAAAATCACTGCTGGGGAGGAGCAACAATCAAGCCTACCCTCCGTACGTGACTTGGATCAGAGCCAGGGCAGATGCTATAGGGATGCCGTTTCCTCAGGCCAAGCCAGAAAGCCCTCCAATGATTGAAGAGCCTACTACTGTGCCCATTCAGCAGCATAATCAGGTGTTAGCTGAGCGAGATGAATTGAAACGGGAGAATGAGGAACTGGAGAAAGAGTTGGCTCAACTCCGAAGCGAGAGGAACGAAGTCGTTCATTCTTTCAAGAGGCAGACGGAGCTGGTGAACCAGCTGGGTACAGACCTGACTAAGCGGATAGCCGAGCGTGAGCGCATGGGTCAAGACTTCAAAGCTGTAAACGACGTACTAGCTACGAAGAAGCAGCACTTGGACGAAGCATATCGGAGGATATCCAAGTTCAACCAGCACTGGAAGGCTTCCCTGGCCACCAGGAAAGAGCGGGAGGATAAGCTGATGCTGCAGATCTCCAAGCTGGAAGCCCAGGTGAAGGACAGTGAGAAGAGGTTTGATGAAGAAACCGCTCGCAGATACGCCGCCGAAGGCCATCTCAACAAAGCTCTCGCTAACTTGAAGGAGCGCAAGCTGACGTTTGAGTCCAAGAAACGGAAGTTAGAAGATTGTTTCGGCGAAGGAGCATGGGAAGGTTCGGTTGAAGGACTTCAGTATACCATTGTGCAGAGGGAATTACTCGTCGAAGGGTTGCTCACTCTGCCGGATCATCCAGAAACGAAGGAGTTGTTAGAAGAGTATCGCGCCCGTGGCCGTACCTGACTATTTGTATTCCTTTTGTTTTGATCATTGTTGTATGCTGACCATCACCAGGCTTATTGGCTGAGGTCACGCTGTTGATTCATCTTGTACTCGTTGATGCTATGTACTGCCTTGATAGGCTTTCTTTATATATGAGATTGTTATTTCCATGATTGGACTCAGACTTCTTCTTATTATTATCAGCACTGACACTCAGGCACTAGGATCGGGGGAGATCTCCCCCAACGCACAGACACACGCATGCATTTGCATGAAGCATTTGCATGACGAGCATTTTGTTATTTTTCCAAACCCTTTCGTGTTTACAGGTTTTTCAGGTTCTTCAGGTTTCCCAGGTCGATTCAGGTGGTTCCAGGATTGATCAGAGACCAATTCACCGCTATCCGACTAGAGCTAATCATACCAGGGTCATGGAGCAAGTGCAAACCGATGTTCAGGAACTCCGCGAAAGGATGGATCGCTTCATGGAGCTCATGCAAGCGGTCGCCAATGGCCAGGATCAGCTCAGAACTTTGGTTCAGCCTTTGATTTCCAGGGTTGATAGCAACGGCGTACTCCATGGGGGGACTGTGCCTACTCCTCCACCAGTTGAAACTCCACAGAATGGTGTTCCTGTGACTGAGGGAAACGGCAGTGCTAACGGCAATGTGATGGCCAACATCGGACTCAATACGACGGGCGTCTGTAATGGGAGTCTGCGAGCTAATGTCAATATCGGGTCGGGCAACGGCAATGCAGGCGTCGGGAATCTGTTTGTGCCTTAGCCATGGCTAGAGGATCGCCAGGACGATGTGTTCTCTCAGAGAGGTGCTGAAGGGGAGCTGAATGCTGAAGCGCGACTTAGATTCAAGGCACTGGAAGATAAAATGAGAGATATCGAGAATCAGAATACTTTGGGCGTTGATATGTCCAAGTTGGGGCTAATTGCTGATTTCAAGGTGCCTCCTAAGTTCAAGGTACCTGACTTTGAAAAAGATAAGGGCACCACTTGCCCTCGTGTCCACCTGAGATCGTATTACAGGAAGATGTCTGCTCATTCCGAAGACGAGAAGCTGCTGATGCACTTCTTCCAAGACAGTCTTTCCGGGCCATCCCTTGAGTGGTACATGGGTCTGGAGCCCACTAGTGTGCGCACGTGGAAGGATCTTGCTGAAGCGTTTGTGCACCACTACCAGTACAATAGCAACTTGGCCCCGAACCGAGTCTAGCTGCAGAACCTGTCGCATAGGAATAATGAAGGATTTAAGGAGTACGCCCAGCGGTGGCGTGAGTTGGCAGCCAGGGTTCAGCCGCCGATGGTTGAACGCGAGCTCGTGCAGATGTTTGTAGCCACCCTCCCAGGGGTTTACTATGAAAAGTTAGTCAGCGGTATGTCTGGGAAGTTCTCAGATCTCATTATCATGGGTGAACACGTCGAGAATGGGATCAAGATCGGTAAAATTCAAGGTGAGTCATCCTCAGCTGTAGGAGGTGGAAAGAAACCTTATGCTGGCAAAAGGCGAGAAGGAGAAGCGAGCGCTGTGACCAACGCTCGAAGAAAGGGTAAAGGCCCTCAGCAGCAGGTGGCCAATATAAATATCCCAGCAGCTCCGCAGCAGCAGCAACAACCGAATCAACAGGGATACAGAAAGTACCGGAATCGGACATCTTTGGCGAACCGTCACTTTGAGACGCCGCCCATGTCGTACGCACAACTCTTGTAGACTTTGCTTCAGCTACAGTTGATCCAAAAGAGGACGATGGCTCCCTTGACAGGGGCACCTCCGCCAGGGTACGACGCCAATGCCACTTGTAATTTCCACTCAGGGGCACCAGGCCACACAATCGAGAACTGCAAAGCCTTCAAGCATAAGGTGCAGGACATGGTGGATGCCAAGATCATCAACTTCTCCGATAATGTGCCCAATGTCACGAAGAATCCTATGCCGAATCATAGGGGAGGTGGCGTGAACGCCATTATCGAGGACGAGAGTGAAGATTTGTTGACTGATGTCAGAGATCTGAAGACGCCGCTTAGCTTCGTTAAAGCTAAGTTGCTGAAAAGAGGGTTCTTTCCAGGTTGCGGAGAACTATGTATGGACTGTGCCACACGTTCTGATGGATGTGAGCAGTTGGTAGAAGGAATTCAAAGTTTGATGACTGAAGGGATTCTGCAGTTTAGCCGGAGGGCTGAAGGTGGATCAGGAGAGGTAGTGCTGAAGCAGGCCGATGAAGTCGCCACCATCACCATCCCCCGCCGGCCGATAACCATTTCTGCGCCCAGACCGCCTACAATTACTATTACCAAAGCTGGGCCGATACCCTTCGAGAGCACTAACACCGTTCCGTGGCATTATAGGGCTGAAGTCTACTGCAACGGACAAAGGTTGGAGCTAGAACCGTATGGGTCGACTGTGGAGAACCTTGCGGGAATCAGTGGTATTACTCGCAGCGGAAGAGTGTTTGCACCGCCAGAGGTCGTGGCGGATAAAGCGGTCAGAGCTGATGCGGCCGATAAGGGTAAAAGTAAAGTCGTTGAAGAGGCCCCGTGTGGGGTAGAAAAAGACTTTCTTGTTAAAGATGCCGAGGAGTTCATGCGGTTGATTAAAAAGAGTGACTACAAGATTGTAGATCATCTCCATCAGAGGCCCTCGAAGATTTCCATTCTGAACTTGTTGTTGTGTTCTAAAGCACACCGCAACGTGCTACTGAAGGTGTTGAACGCCGCCTACGTACCGCAAGAAATATCGGTGAATCAGCTAGAGGAGGTTGTAGCCCGCGTTAATGCTGGAAACGGGCTAGGTTTCACAGACCTGGAGCTGATGCCGAAGGGGAGAAATCACAATAGCGCCCTGCACATCTCGATAGAGTGTAGGGGCACAATCATGTCGCACGTGCTGGTGGACACGGGTTCATCGCTTAATGTCCTTCCGAGGAAGGCATTAATGAAGTTGGATACTCGGGGAGTGATCTGCACACCCAGTGATCTGGTTGTGAAGGCATTCGAAGAAACTAAATGCCACGTTTTCGGGGAGGTGACCCTGCCGATCCAAGTTGGCTCGGAAACGTTCGACGCGATCTTTTATATTATGGACATCATGCCTGCCTACAGTTGTCTTTTGGGCCGGCCGTGGATCCATGCTGCTGGTGCCGTGACCTCCACGTTGCACCAAAAGCTCAAATATGCTGTCGGAGGAAGCATTGTGACCGTGTGTGGCGAGGAAGACTTAATGGTGAGCCATTTGTTGTCCTTCAAGTATGTGGAGATGGATGGCGAAATCCATGAGATTCTATGCCAAGCGTTCCAAGCCGTCAAGGTGAAGGACGTAGCTCCTGTAGTCACAGAAAAGCCAGAGATGACTCTCTCATCGTTCAAGGAAGCTCGGGCCATTGTCCAAGCCGGATCTACCCCAGGCCGGGGGCGAATTTTGGAGATACCCAACAAGCAGGATAAGTTTGGGTTGGGATATTCTCCTGGAGCTGAAGCTTCTTCTTCGTCTAGCAGTGCGTCTCGAGGTAAAGGGTCGATCCAGTTTACCAGTGGCGGAGTAATTTTCGAAAGCATCAACGTAGTGTCTGAAGACAGCGGAGATAGCGGTTGTGACCTCAACTCTTGGATCCAGCCAAGCAAGCCAGGTGAGGGCCTCAACAATTGGTCCATCAAGGATATCATCCAGATGACAAGCGAAGAGTAATGATTTACTTTTTCCAATCATTGTACAACCCTATGTCCTACCCGGGGCATAGAGGTTTCATTGTCAGGGCCTTGTTGGATTATGTACATGCATTTTGTTAATAAATCAAAGGCGTTTTCTTCGTATTCAAATGTTGTAATCTCTGTTATTCCGGTTTTATATTTGTTTTGAAAAACAATAAAATGGAAATGGGGTTTGTGCTAACCTGCGCATCCTTGTTTTAAACTTAACCCTTGTTATTGCAGGATCCATATAACAGATGACATCGACTCTGGACCTTCTACGACTCACTTCGACTTCGATTGCCCGATCTATCAAGCCGAAGAAGAGATTGATGAAGACGAAGACCTTCCTGAAGAGTTGGTTCGCTTGTTGAAACAATAGGAGAAAGTTATTCTGCCTCATGAAGAGGAAATCGAGGTCGTGAATTTGGGTTCTGAAGAGCTCGTCAGAAACGTCAGGATAGGGGCTGCATTGCGGAGTGATGTCAAGCAGAGATTGGTCGAAATGCTAAGAGAGTATAGTGACGTCTTCGCTTGGTCATACGAAGATATGCCCGGACTTGACACGGACATCGTGGTCCACCACTTGCCGCTGCGAGAAGATTGCCCTCCCGTTAAGCAGAAGCTTAGGAGGACGCGACCAGATATGGCTGTTAAGATCAAAGAAGAAGTGCAGAAACAGCTTGATACCGGCTTCTTAGCGGTCACTACTTACCCTCCGTGGGTCGCCAACATAGTGCCTGTACTGAAGAAGGACGGTAAGGTACGAATGTGCGTCGATTATTGGGATTTGAATAGGGCGAGCCCTAAAGATGATTTCCCGCTGCCTCATATTGATGTGTTGGTCGACAACGTAGCCCAGTTCTCCGTGTTTTCGTTCATGGATGGCTTCTCCGGTTACAATCAGATCAAGATGGCGCCGGAGGACATGGAGAAAACGACGTTTATCACTCCCTGGGGAACATTTTGCTATAAGGTAATGCCTTTCGGTCTGAAGAATGCAGGGGCCACTTACCAATGAGCAATGGTAACTTTGTTTCATGACATGATTCATCATGAGATTGAAGTCTATGTTGATGACATGATTGCGAAGTCCCAAACGGAGGAGGGACATCTGGTCAATTTGCTGAAGCTTTTTGAGAGGCTTAGGAAGTTCAGGTTGAGGCTGAATCCTAACAAGTGTACTTCCGGAGTACGGTCCGGAAAGTTACTGGGGTTTATCGTGAGCGAACGAGGCATCGAGGTCGATCCTGCGAAAATAAAAGCCATTCAAGAAATGCCAGTGCCTAAAACAGAAAAAGAAGTTCGTGGTTTCCTAGGCCGAATAAACTATATTGCAAGGTTTATCTCTCAGCTCACGGCCACGTGTGAACCGATGTTCAAGCTTTTAAAGAAAGAGCAGGCGATTATCTGGAATGAGGATTTCCAGAAGGCATTCGACAAGATAAAGCAGTATCTTCAGGAACCTCCAATCTTGATACCCCCAGTGGCTGGACGGCCATTAATCATGTACTTGACAGTTCTTGAGAATAGTATGGGGTGTGTTCTCGGTCAGCACGACGAGACGGGCAGAAAGGAGCATGCCATTTACTACTTGAGTAAAAAGTTCACAGAGTGTGAATCTCGCTACTCGATGCTGGAGAAGACGTGTTGTGCACTAGCCTGGGCTGCCAGACGTTTACGACAGTACATGCTCAATCACACCACTATGCTAATTTTGAAGATGGATCCCACCAAGTACGTCTTCGAGAAGCAGGCTCTTTCGGGTAGGATTTCCAGATGGCAAATGGTTTTAACGGAATATGATATTCAGTACGTTTCCCAGAAGGCCATCAAGGGAAGCGTATTGTCTGATTACCTTGCCGAACAGCCGATCGAGGATTACCAGCCGATGAAATTTTAATTCCCTGATGAGGATATCATGTTTCTCAAAGCGAAGGATTGCGATGAGCCGTTTCCCGACGAGGGGCCAGATAGGAAATCCCAGTGGAAATTGATATTTGACGGGGCGGTTAATTCCTACGGAAGTGGTATTGGGGCGATCATCACGACTCCCCACGAGTCCCACATCCCGTTCACTGCAAGACTGACGTTTCCAGTCACCAATAATGAAGCGGAGTACGAAGCATGCATCATGGGTCTAGAAGAAGCAATTGATTTGAGAATCAAGAACCTAGACGTATATGGTGACTCGGCGCTTGTGATCAACCAAATTAAAGGGGAGTGGGAGACTCGTCAGTCGAATTTGGTGTCGTACATGAATTATGCCAGAAGGCTACTTCCGTTCTTTGATCGAGTGGAACTCCATCATGTACCCAGAGCAGAAAATCAGATGGCTGACGCCTTAGCCACGTTGGCTTCAATGTATAAAGTCAATTTTTGGAATGAGGCTCCAAGAATTGTGCTATCTCGTCTTGATAGACCTGCATTTGTCTTTGCAATCGAGGAAGCCGCCGACGGCAAGCCATGGTTCCATGACATCCAGACTTTCCTTATGACTAAGGAGTATCCTGCGGGTGCGTCAACCCAGGATAAGAAGACTCTGAGGAGGCTGTCTGGAAATTTTTATCTCAATCCTGATGGAGTTTTATACAAAAGAAACCATGATCTTGTGCTACTCAGATGCGTAGATGAGAAAGAGGCGAGTATGCTCATGGAAGAAGTCCATGAGGGCACATTCGGTACGCACGCCGGCGGGCATGCTATGACAAGGAAGATCCTGAGATCAGGATACTACTGGATGACGATGGAATCGGATTGCTTTAAATTCGCGAAGAGATGTCAAAAATGCCAGATTTATGCTGATAAAGTTCATGTGCCGCTGTGCCCGTTAAATGTCATGTCCTCCCCGTGGCCGTTCTCCATGTGGGGCATCGACATGATAGGCAAGATCGAGCCCACTGCACCTAACGGTCATCGCTTCATTCTAGTAGCTATCGACTACTTCACCAAGTGGGTGGAGGCAGCCTCGTATGCTAATATGACCAAGCAGGTGGTGGCTAAATTCATAAAGAGGGACATCATCTGTCGTTACGGAATTCCCGAGCGGATCATTACTGATAATGGTTCGAATCTGAATAACAAGATGATGAAGGAGTTGTGCCAGAGTTTCAAGATTGAACACGACAACTCATCTCCTTACCGGCCAAAGACGAATGGCGCTGTTGAAGCAGCCAATAAGAACATAAAGAAAATTGTTCAGAAGATGGTTGTGACCTACAAAGATTGGCACGAGATTCTGCCATTTGCATTGCACGGTTATCGTACGATGGTACGTACGTCAACTGGGGCAACTCCTTTCTCCTTGGTGTACGGTATGGAAGTTGTCCTACCGTTAGAAGTGGAGATCCCTTCTTTATGAGTTTTGGTTGATGTGAAACTCGACGAGGCATAATGGATTACGAACCAACTGAACCAACTCAGCCTGATGGACGAGAAGAGGTTAGCATCGATTGCGTTTGGTCGTCTGTACCAAAGCCGAATGAAGAAAGCTTATGATAAGAAGGTGCGTCCTAGAAGCTTTCAGACGGGTGATCTCGTCCTGAAGAAGATTCTTCCTCCACACTCCGATCACCGGGGAAAGTGGACTCCGAATTACGAAGGTCCATATGTCGTCAGCAAGGTCTTCTCGGGAGGAGCTTTGTTGTTATCCACGATGGATGGTGAAGATTTTGCATCCCCGGTGAACGCGGACGCAGTTAAAAAATACTTTGCTTGAAAGCGCCCCGCTGGACAGAAAAAAAAAGAGTCCAGGCAGAAATGGGGCATCCCGGCGAACCATAAAAAAGAAAAAGGTTCGGGAAAATATTAGGGATATAAATTGAAAAAATGTACACCTGCAAAGTCGAAAACCCGGACGGGCGACTTTGGCAAAAAAGGGTATCCCGGTGAACTGAAAACCCGCAAAGGGCGGTTCACGCAAAAGTTAGGGATTTGAAAAAGCAAATGGCTGCGTTCCGCGTGTGGACTTTCTTTGTTTAGTGGTTTGGAAGACCTGAGGGCCGTTTATCTGAATCAATCTCTTCCGAAGCTGAAGCGTCAGAGAAGTATCAAAGTCGAGTGGGTCATAGAGGGATCAACTCATGGTGTTCGTCTACGCCTCGTTGCCGACATTTGTATATACTGATGTATATTTATGTTTTATTTTTGCGCAGTTTCCTCATTCCAGGAGCTTGCATCTGTTGTAAAACATTTTTACCCATTCAGGGGTTTGTTATCAATAAAATGTATAATATTCAACAATTTTGTTTGCCTGTGTAGCATTTACCTGTTTTGTTTTCGAAAAAGAACGCCGATGTTTTTGATAAAATGCGCATACATAAACTTACTGGCCTAGGCCACTGATTGTTGAAACAATGAATTGCTTAAACATTGTCACAAGATGATAACCTTGATAGGTCCCTTTGAGAAGGGTATCTTGTCTGTTTGTTTATGTTGTTACAGGTGTAGCATATACCAGGCGGTGCGTCGTGCGTATCCCCAAGCAGGATGATTCCTCTTTCTCCAGCAAAGTTCAGCAGCCTCTCCCTGCAGAGTCTGAACACGAGATAATGAGCATTGATATGTCTCCCCGGGCCGAGAAGATTCTCTCCCCAACCAGATGCGTCCTGAAGGAATGTCATCTCCTCAGCTGAGTCATACTGAAGTGTGCAGCAATTGATAGCCCAGACTGAAGTCTCCAGCAGAATTGAAATTCCCCACCAGAGTCGTACTCTCCCCGGCAAGCAGAATGATTTCTCCTTCCTCAGCCGAGTTTGCAGATACCCAAGAGAGCCGAATCCTTGGAAGCTGCTCAAGCCATGATTGGTTTTCCCCAGTAGCGTGTTGGAATAGTTGATGCTGTGTTTCCCCACCGGAGTCGTTATCTCCAGAGAAGTAGCCATGAAGGCCGTGCAGTTTATTCCCGCGATTGACATCGCTTTCCCTCAGCAGGTCCAGGTTCTCGTAGAGCTTCGTTCCCCTGCAGCAGTCAACTGAAGTTATTTCCCCCGCAGTAGTCAACTGAAGTTGAGTCCCCTGCAGAGTCCAATTGAGATTGGCGTGACCTTGCTCTCCTCAGCAGGATGATTCCTCTATCTGAGTAGTTCTTTCTCCTTGACAGGAGGATTCTCCCTTCAGCATTTATTTTGCTGACAGGATCGCATCATTTTGCATGACTGCATAGCATTTATCATAAACGCATAGCATTTCCACCGTGTGGAGCATTGCGCCATTGCCGAAGCATATGCATAATAAACATGATCTAGGTTGTTACCGTTCTTGTTTTGCAGGTGTTCCGCCGCAGAATTGATCGCTCAGGATGATTCCTGAAATCTCCCCAATGAAGTCGCTTGCTCAAGATGATTCTTGATGTCCCCAGCGAAGTCCTCGGTTCAAGATGATTCTTGAATTCCCCAGCAGGATCGTTTGCTTAAGATGATTTTTAAGATCCCCAGTGCAGTCGCCAGAGTGGTTGCTCAAGTTGATACTTAGAGTCCCCGGCAGAGTGTTTGCTCAGGACGATTCCTGAAACCTCCAGGATAGCTACCGGTTCAAGATGATTCTTGAATTCCCCGGTGGAGTTATTTGTCCAAGATGATTCTTGAAGTCCTCAGCAGAGTTGATTCATCCATAATGATTTATGGATCCCCGAAGCGGAGTTACTTGATAGTTCCCCAGCATTCCCTAGCAGGTTTCTGAACGGCGAAGTTGAAACTTCCCTTGAAGACTTCATGATTGAGGTCTGACCATTTTAGTGAAGGAGTTCTCTCAGCTGACGCGGAGTGCCTGATGGCAGAGGTTTAGATATTCCCAATTGGCTCATGATTGACCAAGAATTCTATTCCCGGCTTGCTGATGAAGTTCGGCTGATGCCCGACAGTTTTCTTTGAATGCCTGATGGCATGATCAACCTGATGGTTGACCTGATGAGTCCCGAGGAATCGTGATGCCTGATGGCATGATCGACCATGTACTACCGGTTACCGTGTGACCAATTCTCCAGCTAGTTGCCATGCAGCTATTATTCCAGTTTCCGAAGATTTGTTCCCGCCAGAGTACCGTGTACTTGTGCAGTTGGCAAATTTCCGGGTTTATCGGTATTCAACCGTCTCGCACCTTGATTGGCTGAGAGCCATTCGCTCCTCACCCAGTCAGGTTCAAGACGTTTGAATAGGGGCAGCTGTTGCACCCCAAAATTTGACCAACATTTATTTACCTAGCTGGTGTTCACTAGCATTATCATCTGCTTCTCATTGATATGTGGGCAATAGATCAAGAGGTATGATTACCCATCAAGAGTTATGCAAGACTTGGAAGCTAGCCAAGAAGGTTGTTCAAGTGTTCAAAGGTTGATACCTTTGTCAAAGAACTCAAGAGATCCTCAGAAAGATTGGTTGAAACCAAGGGTGTATGCCTCATAACTTGAGAGTTGTGGGAGCCCCTCAGATGATTATGAGGCTATGAGGATGGACTTGAAGCTTTGATAGAGCTTATGAGATGTCTTAAAAGCCATCATGAGGCCTAGAGAGGTCATTGTACCAGAATAAGAAGACTCAGCCATGAGTGGTATAATTAGGGTTTGACTAGGTCAACCCTAGGTCAACTGATGATTTGGAGAGGGTTGAGACCTAATCCAAGAGCCATGTGATCATGGATTGATGCATTGAGATGCTATAAGGATGATTCCTAGACCAACTCATCATGATTGAGGAGTTTGAGAAGTTTTAAGCTAGGGTTTCTAAGGCTTGACAGTGTAAAATCCCCTAGTTTGATCCATATCTTCAAGGCAGTTTAGCTTAATATGTGATTGTCATCTCATCTTACCCCCAACATGAATGTTGTGGAGCTTTCTCTTAGCTTTAATTTGAGTACTAGAAGTCCTTGATAGGATTTGTAGATCTCAAGTTATGACTTTGACAAGTTGCAGGTCATCCGAGGTATGTGAATCTGGTTCCTTGAAAGTCACCCAACTTGCATCCAACTTTTGCCCAAGAAGGATGATTCCTATGAACTCTTGGTAAACATGAATGTTGTTCCTCATCTTCTTATCTTTCTATAGAGTACTAGAAGTCCTTTATAGGATTTGTAGAACTCAAGTTATGGCTTTGACAAGTCAAGGGCATTTTGGTCATTTGGATGTTATAGGTCATTTCAAGCATAAGGCCAAATCTCCTATTTCCAAGCTTCAAATGGAAAAATCTTCAACATAAAACTTGCTTAGAATGATTTTTTAAGGCTAGTAGGGAGGTCATGAGATGTTGGAAAGGCTTGTAGCAAAAAGTGATAAAAATGACCTAAAATGGAGGCATAAGTTAAATAAGTTCAAGTTGGAAATTGGAAATCCCAAGTTACACATCCAAACCATGGCATATAATAGGTTATTTTGACTATAAACGACATTCTAAAAACAATGGTTCAGCCACTTTTTTGAATTGAGGCCTAGATCATGGGGCTGCTTTAGAAATTGCTTGCTTGCATCTTAAGGCACAAATGCAAAACATAAGGAAACTCAATGTACAAGCTTGCTAAGGGTTTTAGCACATCCTATATCTCATTTAGGGAGAATTTCAAGCCAAGGAAAGTTGCTGCAAGAGCTATGTCATGAGATGATATGTGAGAAGAGGTGAATTCATAAACTCATGACATGAGAATCCCAATTTCTCATGGGATGGTTCCAGATGGTTTTAGATGATTCTAAACCATTCTATATAATGTATAGAACTTGCTCAGATGCAAGGTTGGTGAGAGAATTGAGAGAAGAGAGGGATATCCATTTCACTTGCTTCCATTGCAAGTTGAAAGCAAAATCCACATTCTGATTCAATTCCATTTATTCTTTCAATCTAAACACATTCTTTTGATCATATTGAAGCTGTGCAGACCAATTTGAGGGCAAGTTCTTGAAGAATTGAAGAGTTGGCATTTGGATTTTCAAGGTTGCAAGTCACCATCGATTTCTGAGATTCAAGCATTCTCCATCAAAACTTTTGCAAACAGTAGCAAGATCATCATTCAAGGATCGATTCTGAAGAGTTTGAAGGCTTGTAGTGAAGGTTTACTCCATCTGTTAATCAAGATTCAACAGGTTAGTAACTTTTCTCCTACACCATGATTTAGGCATGATTAGCAAGAATTGTTAGGTTAGAACGGTTAGAGACCAATAGGAGATGGATTCTGAACAGTTTGAGAGCAATTGGTGAGGTTTCAGTTGGTGTCACCATTTTTGTTTGGACCAAGAACTCGAGTTATGGTGAGCTATAGAATGAATTAGATATCAAGAATCAATCAGTGTGAGTTGGTGATTAATCTGAGGTATTTAATTTCAAGAATGGTTGAAGTTGATGTCTGAGCCTATCTTTGATCTTGGATCGGGTTTGAAGATTTAGGATGTTTCAATTGATTTTAAGACCATGGTTAGATTCAGCATGGAATTCTGGACAGGTTAGGGTTTGGAATTTTAGTTTTTCATTGAGATTTGATGGATTTCGAATTGGGGTTAGAGCTCTGCAACTATGGAGCTTTTCCCTCCATTGCCATGGTTGAAGGAAGAAGACGACCCTGTGACCATTGGATCAGGCGTGGACTCATTGACTGATTGGAGATCCAAGGGCCAGGATTTAATCTCGCGTGTGAAAGGAAATTCTGAAGACCATGAAACGCATCGTTTCATTTAACTGTGGTATTGGGCTCATTTGATATTGACACCCCTTTCATGGCCCACTTGGTTTTTTGTACTACATTTCATTACTTTCTGCACCGTATCCTTTTCTTTTTCTTTATGATTTTTCAAATGATTTTATGGTTAATTGGGCCTGGCACGCATTGCTTTCTGAACCCCCATTCTGAGCCCATTGCATGATTTGAACTGGATATACTTGCTATCTGCACCCAATGTCTTCACATTTTAATTTCTTTTTCTCCATTTTTCATTAATCTTTGGAAAATCATAATAAATAGGAAATTAATTATTTTTGCATAGGTATTTTTTCTCCCATTTCATGATAATGTCTAGAAAATTGTCAAATAAAAATATTTGCATTTTAGGCATTTTTAATATTTTTTGTGTATTTCCTCTTTTAATAGCTTTTTATTTCTTTTATGTTGATGCATAGATTTGTAGAATTTTTTTTAGCTAGTTCCCTTCATATTTTTATGCCATTCTTTTTAGGATAGCTATATTAGGACTTTAGCTCCCCTCTTGATTTATTCCATAATTTTGTGATGAATTTTTTATTAGTTTTGCTTAGATGACTTTAGGTTGTGTAGAATTAGGTCAATCCTTAACATAGGTCCACAATAACACTAGAATTTTGGGTTTCTAGGTCAAGATAGATATTGGGACATATAGGGTATTAAGGGTAGGTATATAGGATCCCCTAGAAATTATGTTAGATTTTAATATAGTAGTATACTATTTTTAAATGATTTTTGTAGTTGATGATTGTTTGTGTTGCCCCTGTGGGCTTGTATTTTTGTTTGCTTTGCTTTGTGAGCTTGGAGAGCTTGGTCTTGCTTTGAGGAGCATTGAGGAGAATAGTAGAAGACTTGAGGATTGATTGAGGAGCTTGAGAGCTTGAGAATCTTATTTGTTTTGTTGTTGTTTTAGGGTTAGGAATTAGGAAGAGTTTAGACCTAGTTAAGTTCTTTCTTAAACATGGATGGCATCTTTCACCTCCATTCCTCCCTATGATTCAAAGTCCTTCCATGGTATACACCTCTCTCCTTTGGAGGGATAAGTGATGGTACCTAGGAAGTAGAACTTTTGAGGGAACCATTCCTTTGATGTTGAACCCTTATAGGTCACCTTTGGTGGTCAATAAGCAGTTTGACACCCCAGCTTATCCAGTTAAGTGATTTCCTCTGGTTTGAATATCTTGAGAGATGTTGAGAGTGAGTGTGAAGATGAAGACTTCATTGAAGAATGTAGAAGAGGATGAGTCCTTGAGCATTGCCATTCCAGCTGAAGCTTGAAGAGCAACAAGAGCAAGTTGATACTTGAAGACACAATGAAGATCCAGTAAAGACTGAATGAGAAGCTGAGGCTTAAAGGTTGAAGGATGAAGTTGATACTTCTAAGTGATTAAAGGTTACTCTGAGAAGCTGAAGCTTGCAGGAGGAGAAGACCAAGTTGAGATTGGTAAAGCAAGGAGAGCTTGAGAGCTTGAAGACTAAGTTGATACTTAGGGAGAGGATTCAATTGAGATTGATTCTGAAGAGCTGAAGCTTGAAGAACAAAGGAAGTTGATACTTACTTTGATGCCTGGAGATCCTGAAGGGACCAAGTTGATACTTGTGGTTAATAGTGAAGCCTGAAGGTGGAACTGATTAAGGACCTGAAGCTTGAAGAAGATAAGTTGAAACTTATGCTGAAGGGTTGAAACCTGGAAAAGAAAATTGATATTTGTCAAGAGTGATGGAAGTCTGAAGACTGAGTTACTGTTGGAAGAGCTGAAGCTTGGAGTTGAGAGAGGAGTTGATCTGCTTTCTTATCTTTTTCTTTGCTGTATTGATGTGCCTTGTTTGATTTGCTTGATGCATTAGAATAAGTTCATATCTAGACTAGACTTTAATCTAGGAGCATGATTGCACTAGAGGTTGAGTTGCTCCCTCTGCTTGTATTGTTACTGTATGGCTTTGCTTGTAGGTATTCGGTAGAGCCCAGCTCCCTTGCCCATGTGGTTTGTTTGCCTGATGGCATCTTATTTCATTTCCTTTGTATGATTGCAGTTTACTGTTCTTGCTTGATAGCATGTTTTACTTTTCAGTATGATTACTGTTATTCATTCTGGCTTGAGGTTGAGATGAGCTTGTGGAGGCTGATGCCCCACACACATTTCCTCCCTCACTTGCATTACATGCACTTTACAGTTTGAGCTGATGCTTTATCTGTTTCGGTGTATCATTGACATGATCCCTTAGGACTCTCATTTCCTTTGATAAGGAATTGATGATAGAACTTTAGGTTGAAACCTATGCATGACAACTTCTAGGAGATCCCTGTTCAAACCTCAACCATAGGATGAATCCATGGCATGACAACAGTAGGACTTGATAGTCTCCCTCCTAGTTGGGCCTGTTCTCTTCTCATCTCAAAACAGCATAAGATACAGTAATCATGAATGATTTCTTTCGTACGTTACGAGCCTTAAGCTATCTGAGAAAGGATTGTGGGAGAGTTTTTTTTCCACAGTCTGGATGTTTAGTATGGTACCCTTTGGGTGACATGCGACGCATTCACTCTCAGGTCATAGTCTCTAGTGCGATTGAAATTGCAAACACAATAAAAAACATTTCTTTCGTAAAAGACAGGAAATAAAGCGTAGTTTCCCGAACTACGTAAGCTCTGATCTCTCATACCTGTTGAGAGTACGTAGGCACAATACTGATGTATTGGCGAGCTACCTTCCCCCATAATACGTCGTAGGTCGAACTACGTTGACTCTGATTTCTCGTTCTCTGATGAGAATACGTAGGCATAAAGTGCGATGCTTTGCCGAGTCATTTTTCTTTTCTTTTTAAGCCAGCCTTGATAGGTAGATAGATAAGACCAACCCGTCCAAGTAAACACAACAAGCGTGGATCCCGTCGAGTACGACGGACGTGAGGGGTGCTAATACCTTCCCCTTGCGTAACCGACTCCCGAACCCAGACAATGGTTGCGACGACCTTGTCTGACCCTTTTTCGTTAGGTTTTTTCCGATCGTTTCCTTTCCCGCTCCGAGGGATAAATAATGAAAGGTGGCGACTCTTCTGTTGTGCCGGCACCTCATTTTCACGTAAGCGACAGAGCCTCATTCCAGAAGTTAACTTTATACATTGAAGACAACGTCGCAAGAGTGTCGACCATCTGATTTTCTGCTCGTGGCACGTGATGCAATTCTACTTTGTCAAAGAAAGGCAACAATCTCCTTGCATAATTCATATAGGGTATCAGATTGGGTTGTCGCGTCTCCCATTCTCCTTTAATCTGGTTGACCACTAGAGCAGAGTCCCCGTATACATCAAGATATTTGATTCTCAAATCAATAGCCTCCTCAAGACCCATGATGCACGCCTCATATTCAGCCTCATTATTGGTGACTGGAAAGGTCAATCTGGCAGTAAAGGGAATGTGCGTCGCTTGAGGAGTGGTGATAATTGCCCCTATTCCACTACCGTAGGAGTTAACAACGCCTTCAAATATCAACTGCCATTTGGAACCCAACTCTGGACCTTCATCCGGCAACGGCTCATCACAATCTTTCATTTTCAAGTACATGATATTCTCGTCAGGAAAATCAAACCTCATTGGTTGATAATCTTCAATTGGCTGCTCAACTAGGTACTCTGACAGAACACTACCTTTGATAGCCTTTTGAGAAACATATTGAATATCATATTCTGTCAGCACCATCTGCCATCGAGCAATCCTCCCGGAGAGTGCTTGCTTTTCAAATACGTATTTGATCGGATCCATCTTTGAAATTAGCATGGTTGTATGATTTAACATGTACTGTCTCAAAAGTTTGGCAGCCCAGGCTAGCGCACAACACATCTTTTCAAGCATTGAGTAACGGGATTCACAATCTGTGAACTTTTTACTCAAGTAGTAAATCGCATGCTTTTTACGTTTGGTCTCGTCATGTTGACCGAGAACACAACCCATACTTTCCTCAAGAACCGTCAAATACATAATCAATGGTCTCCCGGCTACTAGGGGTATCAATATTGGAGGTTCCTGCAAATATTCTTTTATTTTTTCAAACGCCCTTTGACAATCTTCATTCCAGGTCACAGCCTGATTCTTTTTCAACAATTTGAATAATGGCTCGCATGTAGCGGTTAGGTGAGATATGAACCGAGCAATGTAGTTCAACCTCCCTAAAAACCCACACACTTCTTTTTCTGTTTTAGGCGTTGGCATTTCTTGTATTGCTTTTATCTTAGCATGATCAATCTCAATTCCTTTTTCGCTCACAATAAACCCCAATAGTTTACCGGATCTCACCCCGAAGGTGCACTTGTTAGGATTCAGCCTTAGCCTGAATTTCCTAAGCCTCTTGAACAATTTAAGCAGATTAACCAAATGCTCTTCCTCCGTCTGGGATTTGGCAATCATATCATCAACATAAACCTCGATCTCTTTATGCATCATGTCATGAAAAAGCGTCGTCATAGCACGTTGATATGTTGCCCCAGCGTTCTTCAAACCAAAGGGCATCACTTTGTAGCAAAATGTTCCCCAAGGAGTAATGAAGGTTGTTTTCTCCATGTCTTCTGGCGCCATTTATATCTGATTGTAACCAGAGAAGCCATCCATGAAGGAGAACACGGAGAATTGAGCAGTGTTATCGACCAGCACATCAATATGAGGAAGCGGAAAGTCGTCCTTTGGGCTCGCCCTATTCAAATCACGATAGTCTAAGGAACAAAATTTTCGGTTTTTCTATATTTAAATACCTTTCACCGCGATTCTACGAGGATTGTCATCTCTCAGTTCCATCTAGTGAAGATATTTAAATAAGGGCAACTGTTGCACCCCAAATTTTGACCCCTTAGATTCTCATTATCATTTTAGGAGCATACTCATGAACTGTCTAACCTTAATCCAGTGCAAGTCTGTCTTTGTCAAATTGCAGATGAATCAGGGTTTCGTGCAGTCAAAATGAAAACTTCAGGGTTTATGATTAGTCAATGTTTTGGGCTCATTCAAATAAGAAACAAGGTCAAGGATATTACATAATGTCAAATGAGAAGCCAATTTGAAGAAATCATTTCAGAATCAAGAACAGTGCAGTCCGGAGGCCTCGATTAGGGTTTTTAACTAGTAAAAGTCAACTGTGGTTTGACTTTGATGTTGGAAGATGTTTTAATGGTGGGATTGAGGTCCATGAAGTTCATGCAGCTTATTAAAGTTCATCCAAGAAGTTTCAAAGTCTCAGGAGGTTCAGAATGTCAACAGGCGACTCGGTAATCACTGATCGGTCGTACGGTTGACCGAAAAGTCAACTCTCAAAATTTTATGAATTGGACTTCAAGTTGTGAAACAAAGTTGTTCCTTATATCATATTGGACTTGCATATCAATTTTCATGACCATTGGATCAAGGATGAAGGAGTAATCGAGAAATCGGGAAATTAGGGTTTTGAAAAGGGCTAAACCATAACTCCTTAACCACACATCCAATTGAGTTGGTTCAAAGTTCATTTGGAAGCTCTTGGCAAGTCCTACAAAAGTCCCTGAGTGCTCCATGATCAGAAAATGCATAGATTTTGAGTTATGGTCAAATTCATTTCAAGAAGGCAAAAAGACTTGGGAAAATTTCACTTTTTAAGCTCATTTTTAGCAACTTTGGAGGGCTTTTTGGCCAAGTTACTTTGAGAAATTGAAACTCATGAAAACATGAATGTTTTAGAACTATGTGAGGGCTTTCTAAATTGTACTAGAACATCTCAAGAGGAGTTATGAACAGAAAGTTACATAGGTGCAAAGTTGAGGGGTTTCACACTTTAGTCCCACATTGGCCAATTTTCAAGAATGACTTATTTCACTAATTTTGCCAAATTCTCTTGATCCAATTTATTGTATGTGATATATCAGATATGTGTAGCATGAAACAAGAGAAAATTATGGAGGAATAGCCCAAAATCAAAGCTTGGACTTCATTGCCATACAAGTGGGCAAAGTTGCCAAGTTTGATAATTCCAACCATGAGGTGTAAACTGAAGCCGCACCAGCCCTTCCCTATGGTTTCTAACCTGCTACAAACATCAAAAATCAGTGGGAAATGTTGAAAAAATAGCCTTGTATCAGAACCAATGATGAAAACCCTCCCTTGAAGGTTTGCTCCAAAATATCACAAGTTTGCTTCATGATGAAGAAAGGTCCCTAGCAAGCACCTCAATCTCTTTTCCTATAAAAGGAGGGCTCATTCACCTCATTCCACACACAATTCATCTGATAGAGAGCATAGAGAACCTCTGTTACCACAATTCCACTCCTTGCTTCAAATTCTCAAAAACACCAAAATCCATGAAAACATCTAAAATGGTCATGAAGTGAAGATTGCTCAAATTCATTTATATCATTTCCAACACCTCAAACACCCTCTACACAACTTCTAAATATCATATAGAAGGTGTATGGTACTTTGAACCACCAAGAAACTTCAAAAATCAAAAAGTCAAACTTCTACCTACCATACTTTGACCAAAAGCCACAAAAATCACCAAAACTAGTCCTAGGCACATTCTTGGCATTCTAACCACTCTAACACCTCACAAATGACATTTCTCAACTGTCCAAGCTGTTAGAAACTATTGGAAACCCCTATCTCTTCATTTGGCATCATAAGTGCATTGTTGCTTAAAGTTGAAGAAAAGTTCAAAGGCAAGAAAGTGAAGTAAGAGGTCTCTGGTTTTCTCAACTATTCTAGCATATTCAAAAGGGTCATCAAGAGTTATGTATCTGTTTCTTATTGGTTTAGCATCATGTCTCATGAAATCACATTTTTGAGTGCTTTTGGTAAAATTTGAGATATGCATACCTTGTTGATTTTCATGATGTATGTTTTCAAATAAGTGGTAAGACTCCCATAGGCATTAGCATAAAGTGGTGAACCTGTTTGTCATGATGGTATGCTAATTGATAGGCCATCCCAAACATTTGAACAAATGATTTGATCTTGGTTATTTGCTAAAAAATACAAACTTGTTAATGCTATTAAGACTTCTCTCTCATGATTCATGTTTAGTAACTGTTGCTATCAAGGCTTATGCTTGACATTCAAAATACATTGGCTCTTAGCTTTAAAAGCAGAAACCCCCAGCCTGCTGTCATGAAATTTAAACTTGGTATTGAAAGTCAATTGATTTGATTCATTGTTGTTTTGTTGCTATTAAAAGGAAAGTACTGCTACTGTCAAAACAAATTACAAGTTGAAAATTCATTTTTTGCATAAGGCATCACATACCTGATTTTATCTTGCAAACATGTTTCTATGTGCATTTTAGGTATGCCTATATATTTACATTGCTCAAATTGTGCATAGACTCCAAATTCATATGTTGCCACAAATGCTTCAAAACTCATCAAATCACTCAAAAACCATTTTTCCATACCAATTCCTTTTTGCATCAAAATAACATTTGAACATCTCATAAATGTCATTTGAAGTATGTTGACATAGTTACTTTGGCCTCAAGACAGCTGCCTCAAAAATTCATGTTTCAAAACCACTTTTCACACACACTCAAACTACACCAATGCTACTTTTGGCATAAACTTGTTTTTCACTCAAACCACATCACATACACTTCATATTAGTCATTTATGAGATGTTGGAATGATCATTTTGTACTGAAACATACTGTAATGAAATCTCACTTTTCAAAATGCATGATTCTTCACAAAAGCAACACCTCACAAGCTACTTTTTGCATGAACTTGTTTTTCACCAAAGACACATTGCACACACTTCATATTAGTCATTTATGAGATGTTGGAATGATCACTTTGCACTAAAATTCACTGTCACGAAAATTCACTCTTTAAATGCTCATTTTCTTCACAAAGTGACATATCACACACCATTTTTGCATCAGCTTGCTTTGAATTGAAAGGCATGTTCTAACAGCTCATGTTTGTCATTTATAATGTGTTTGTATGATCATATGACATTGAAGTTGTTTGGAACACATATCATACCCTCATGGTGCATTTTCACATACACATGAACACAAAATCACCAAATTTCAAAACAGTCAGTACAGCCTTTAAAATTCATTTGAAATTCATTCCTTAACTTATGTTAGAGGTGCACAGAAGGTTGTTATGATCAATGGTTACCTTGAACTCGAAATACCTACTTTCATGCATAATTTCATGTCAACTTTGCATCTTGTATGTGACTTTTCATAACAGTGCATTTTTAACCACAAAATTGACTTGAATTCATTCATTACCATTTATCTATGATGTGTGCATGGTTGATATGTTTTGAACATGAGTGTGTGAGGCTACACATATGAAAATGCATCTCATTACACTTCAATGCAACAGCTATCGGGTTTTGCAGAGGTTTGACAATTTTCAAAAACTGAGACCACCATTAGCTTCCTTGTTTGATTCTACCCCAAATCCATATAAATTTTGTTCCATTCCGATAAACGGTTATGGAGATACGATACAAAACGTAAATGCCCTGTTATGTGTGTTCTTGCCCAGCCATAGAACCAACTTACCCTTATAATTAATTAGGGGTGGCTTCATCAATGGATGTATAGCCACCCCAGTGGTATGACCATGCGCCTTTCACCCCTTGTTCCTGAGTTCGACCCCTGAGGAGGGCAACTCTTTTATCCATTTTTGTGATTTTTAGTGTAAACTTCAAAAATTCGTATCTCACTCGTTTTTCATTGTTTTTCGTCCTTTCTTTTTTTGTTGTGCTCGTATTAATGTGTACTTTCATGCCATGCTTTTACTTTTCATGTTTTCTCATTTTATCACTTAGTTTGTTTATGTGCAAATGTGCGTGTTTTCGCGATCGTTCATGTAATTGCAGATAAATGTGTATGTGTTTCCCTTCAACATTTTTCTTGAAAATTGTTTGAATCCATGCCTATACATGTTAGTTAACATGATAGGATTTATTTCTTGGTTGTTACCATTTTTATCTGTTGATTTTCATTAAATGCGAATTGTTGTCATAGTGTCGATTATTTCATCTGTTAAACTGTTACCTTCATGTTTCATTTTTACCATCTCTCATTGTTTACTTGGTTGTCACCATGAATATGCTTTATCTTGATTTTTATCTTGTTTAGCATTTATTTTCTTTTCTCCCCAAATGATGAAGCTCGTTAGCTTTCACCTGATTATTTCCCCAGTCTCCCACCAAAGGAAGGTCTGTCCACTTGACCATCAATGTCATGGACAATTCAATCACACTCCTCTTGACTTTGTTAAGTCATTTTCACCCTAGCTTAGAAGCCATTAGACTTTTCTTTAAGTCTAGGAAACCCACCTGTACTAGGAGCGTTCTTCAACTAGAACCCTAGGAAGGAGTTCGTCAACTCTGTGTAAGAATCTTCGTCATGATTTCTTACTTTCCCCTTCAATACAACTTAGATTAGGGAGTTTTGTCAAACTCCACACAAACATTGTCATGTTTGTTCCCCATTGAACCTTGATCATCATCAAGTGTTCTTTTCCCTTGTGAGGCGAACTACGATTGCTCTGATTCTATCCTAGTCAGGATACGTAGGCAGAAGATGCGATGTCTTTGCGAGCAAACTTAGAAAACCACTTAGGCCTTTGTTTATTTTATCTTATCCCAAATCCTAGTATAATTCACAAACTTAGCAATCAATCAAACAAAAGGTTCCTGTAGAGTACTACAGATATTTAGGGTGTTAATACCTTCCATAGATATAACCAACCCCCGATCCCCGAATCTCTTAGCGTTGTTTACATCGCGAAAAAGGTTTTTCTTTCTTGAGACCTTTCCTTTGGATAAATTAAAGATAGGTTGTAAAAGAAATAAGGTTCAAGTTAATCAATAGCTTGATATCCAATTTTCACCGCAACAAGAACTTTGAAGGAACCAGTCTCTTGTGATGATAAACACTTATAGGCTTCCTTTGGTTGTCAATAAGCTGTTTAGCATTCAACTTATTCTGTTAAGTGATTCTCTTCTGGAGTGCTTACCTTGAAGAAAGAAGTTCCTGGGAGACAAGAGGTCCGTTGCATTAAAGATTGATAAAGGAGAAGTTTGTTCATGTTAAAACTGCTCAACTGTTGAATTAGGGTTCATTGCTGTTTGAAGCTGTCTGCTGGTTGAAGCTGTTGACTGTTGGGGTTCATTTCTTGCTAAAGCTTGGTGTTTGCTTGGAGCTTAGGGGATCATTGAAGAGTTGATTTTGGGGTTCATTTGAAGGTGTTAACTGTTCGCTGTTAATCAACTGTAGCTGTCAGAGTTGGTGTTGTTTGAACTGCTACTGTAGGAGTTGGTGTTGCTGTTAGAGTCGGTGTTGGGTTTTATTTTCTTTTGTTGTATTGTTTGTTGGCTTGTTCCGCTTGCCCCTTAGGTTTGAAGTGAAGCTGTTTCACTTTGCCTATTGTTTTCCCAGGTTCGAGGTTGAGTGGGACTCCCTTGCCTCGCTTGTATCGCTGCATCCATGCATTTTACTGCTTTACTGTATATATGTTGTTTCTTTTCCGTTTATCCCCTAGGATCTCTGTTTCTCTCTGCGCAAGAGAGAAATACGACAAACATTAGGCTTTCATCCATGTATGATAACATTAGGGTAGTTTTGATTCCCATTTCAAACCCTAGGTTTTAGAGTGTCGTTCTCTTCTCATCACAGAACAATCAAAAATCCAATAAGAGGTTAAACACTAATAAAAAAAAGTTCTTGCGTAAAAGACTGAAAACCAATCAAAACGTCATTTTTGTCCGCTTGGACCCGTAATCAGGAGAAAACCCTTTTTTTCATAAGGATAAAAACAATCAAGACAGACTTGTGTCTTCCGTAGCCCGAACTATGTTTGCTCTGATCTGTCATGTTGTATGAAAGTACGTAGGCATAGGATGCGATATCCTAGCGAGCAACCTTCCCCTCCTTTCCAGTAGGTAGGCGAACTACGTTGACTCTGATTTCTCGTTCCAGACAGGAATACGTAGGCATAAAGTGCGATACTTTGCCGAGTCATTTTCTTTTCTTTTAACCCTAGACCTTTAGAGTAGATAGAATAACAATTCGTACTAGAAAACAAGAGTGGATCCCGTCGAGTACGACGGACGTGAGGGGTGCTAATACCTTCCCCTTGCGTAACCGACTCCCGAATCCAGGATTTGGTTGCGATGACCATTCCTTTCCCGTCTTTGCGTGAGGTTTACTCTGAGCGTTTCCTCTCCCTCCTTTGGGATAAATAACGCACGGTGACGACTCTCCTGTTCAGCCGGCGCCGATTTTCGCAGTAGCGACAGCTGGCGACTCTGCTGGGGACTCCAACGGTTCCCTGCGCGAGTCAATCCTAGCGCTTGTTTTCCCGTCGTGGATTTTGTATGGATTTACTTTTCATTCATTTACATTCAGCATTATATTATTGTGATTATTGCTGTGGGTATGAGGGGGTTCTATGATTGAGAGATAAGCCGAACCTGGGCTTGAGTGCACCTAGAATTAGAGTGGAAATTAGTGGGCGCGTGCTTGCTTTGTAGGCACTAGTGTCTCATGAAATCCATGCTCAGACGAGGTTCATCTGGTTGACTTCTTTTTCAACCCTTTGAGTTGAGGGGGTTGTTGGTTAGTTGGATTGTCGACTCTGGGGACCGATCAATTGGAAGTTGTCTAAGTGAGGCCTCTTTAGGATTTGATGATGCCACACCTTCTAGGTATCGTATCATCAATCTTGAAAGTCTGTGACGCCGACGACCGCATAGGATGCCATACCTTGTGTCAGTTATTAGGACACCTACCTGTGAGAGGGGTTGGGACATGCAGGTAACTTGACCTCCAGATTACCGGTTTTCTTGATTGAGATTCAGTGGTGTGATATTTGAGGACAATGTTATTGGGTCTGTCAGAGACCAGGTTGGGGCATTGTGGATGGTCTTGAGCAGTTTGTGGGTCTATTTGAGGCCAATATTGTGGATTGGGCTTCTCAGCCAGGGGCACTTGATCCCTTGTCGCATTGTTTGCATATTGCATTGTTTGCATCATCATGTGCATATCATTAACGTGTGTCTGTGCTGCAGGTGCATTTTCATACTCCCCGATTCTAGTGCTCCGGACTTCTATCTGTCACCATGAGTACTTTGAGGGAGACTGTTGCGTATAAGTTGTCTACTCCTGATGTGACTTCTCTGTTGGGTCTGATTTCCCTAGCTGATGATGATGTGAGGAGAAGTTTTAGGAAGAGCTATGGGAAGCTACTGAGATTGGTTTGCAGACCAACCACATATGAGCTGAATGGGTTATACACATTGATGCAGTTATATGATCCCTCCTTGAGGTGTTTTATGTTCCAGGACTTCATTTGGGCTCTGACCATGGAGGAGTACGCTGAGTTTCTAGAGCTGCCCGTTCAGAACAAAGTACCCTTCATTCACTTCGATGCTACGCCTAAGCTGGAGGACTTAGCTGTTTCCTTGCATATGGATCCTGCAGAGTTGTTGTTGACCTCCTGGCATGGAGTTTCTGGGTTTTCTCTCAAGTTCTTGGTCGGGAAAGCGCGGGAATACACCAAGAGCGGCGGCTGGATTGTGTTTAACGTTGTTCTTGCTTTGTGCATCTATGGGATTATGCTGTTCCTTAATCTGCCCGAATTCGTTGATGTGGATGCATTCCACTTGTTTGCTGCAGGCAACCTGGTGCCTACCTTGATTGGAGATTTCTATCATTCCTTGCATTATAAGAATGAAAACAGAAGGGGGAATAATGTCCATTATTGTGTACCATTGCTGAATATGTGGTTTGAGAGCCATCTGCCCAAGAAGGGCCCTTTTGTTGAATCTGCAGATACAGCTGAATGGTCCGAGCGTCTAATGGGACTTTCTGCCGAAGACATTGTTTGGTTTGACAGAGACTTATTGGGGTCAGAGATTATCTTCAATTGTGTCGGGTTCCCCAATGTTCCTTTGATTGGAAGGAAGGGATGCATCAACTACAACCCTTCATTGCTAGTCAGACAGTTCGGGTATGCTTTGAAGAGTCCACCGAAGAAGGAAGAAGTACAGGAATCTCTGTATTTCACTGGTGACCTGAGTGGGAAATTATTGGCCAAGCTTCAGCATGCTTGGAACCATATTTGCAGAAGAGGGAAGCCATTATTAGGCAAGAATGATTGTCAGGCCTATATGCCATACAAGGTGTGGATTCAAGAGAGGGTAAGACAGATGCAAATGCCTTTTCCAGCAGTATCACGTCCTGTTCCCATTCCAGTTGAGGAGCCCACATCTGTGGCTATTGAGGTATATGAGCAGGTCGTGAAAGAAAAAGAAGACCTGATAAAGATCAATGAAGAGTTAGAGAAGGAATTGGCTCAAATCCGGAGTGAGAAAACGAAGCTGTGTATTCCTTCCAACAACAGACTGAGTTGGTAAGCAGGTTAGGTGCTGAACTGGCAGAAGAGAAAAAGAAGCGTGAACACCTGGGAAAAGACTTCAAAAGCTCTCATGACATGTTAGAGTCCAAGAAGAAGTCACTTGAGATAGCCTATCGGGAAATCTCTTCGTTCAACAAGACGTGGAATGCTACGCTTACCAACAACAAGGAAAGAGAAGACAAATTGAAACAACAAATCTCTGCACTTGAAGACCAGTTGAAGGCTAGCAAAAGAAGGTATGAAGAGGAGGTTATGACCATATATGACCTTCAGAACTCGTTGAACAAAGCTATCGAGCGCAAGAAGAAGGTTGTGTCCCTGAAGCGGAAATTAGATGACTGCTTTGGAGAAGGGGCATGGGAGGAGTCTATCGGTGATTTACAATGTGTTCTCAAGCAAAGAGATCTACTTACCGAGGGGTTTCTTTCTCAGCCAGACCATCAGAAGACCAAAAGGCTGCTGGAAGAGTATCAGGATTATGGCCGCACGTGACCATTTTATGTACTATTGTATATGCTTTATTTGCATCGTGCTGACCATCACCAGGATTGTTGGTTGAGGTCATGCCTTCTTGTAATTGTATATTGTATTCCCGATTCAGTGGACCCTTCAGCAATATATGAGTTGTTTCTTCTGTGAATGTATCTGAGCTTCTTGTCACCGCACTGTCACAACACTGCATGACACAACAGCACATTGGCACTAGAATTGGGGAGTGATATTCCCTAATGCACAGACACATGTTGCACTTGCATACACATTCATATTGAATTACCAGGTAATTATTGAACTGTATCTCATTTCCTGCATCTCGCCAGGTTTTCCAGGATTGAAAGTCAACGTCCTCACCAATACTCTACTCGTACCAACTGCAAAAGAGTTATGGACCAGATGCAAAACGAGATGCAGGAGATGCGTGAAAAGCTGGCGATGTTCATGCAGACGATGGAGACAGTTGTGAAGGGGCAGGAAAGCCTGCAAACTTTGGTGCAGCCATTGCTGGCGAAGAGTGCTGGGAATGGAAATGAAGACCACAATTCTGTACGTGTTGAAACCATTCATGGGGATGGTACTCCTATGCCTGTAGCTCCACCTGTGGTGAATATACCTGTTGTGAATGTGAACAATGGCGCTGGCACTGGGAATGGTAATACAGGAATTGGTAATGAGACTGTCATTAACAATGTTGGATTTGGAGACGCCAATCTGGGTGGTGGTAACAATGTAGGTAATGGCTTTGGCAACAACGGGTTCGGCTATAATGATCAAGGTTTTGATTATGTCAATCAGGATGGGAAGTTCGGCTTCAACACCTAGGGTTTCGGATATGATGGGTTTGGTAATGCTAATCAGGGCTATGGTGGATTCGGTAACGGAAATGGTGCTGGAGTGATGCCTTTTGGACCTGTCGGGGTCACTCAAGGCTATGGTAACAGAGGACGGGGTCCTATGATGAATCAGACTGGATTTGGTCGTAACAATGGGTATGACGGGTACGGAAATGAGAATGTTAATTGGGTTGAAGACCAACAGGAAGATGCCTTTTCTGGTGGAGGTATTGAAAGACCTGTGGATCCTGTGCAGAGGATCAGAATGCTTGAGGAACAAATGAAGGGTGTAGTGAATCAGAATACTACTGGCTTAGATATGACTACAATGGGATTGGTGCCTGGCCTGAGGGTACCGCTGAAGTTTAAAGCTCCCACGTTTGATAAGTATAAGGGAGACACTTGCCCAAAGGTGCATGTTCGCTCTTACTACAGACGGATGTCCGCTTACTCGAATGATGAAAGAATGCTGATGCATTTCTTTCAAGATAGCCTGTCCGAACCGTCACTGGAGTGGTATATGGGGCTGGAGCCCACTCAGATCAAAACATGGAAGCAACTGGCTGAGGCGTTTGTGACACATTACAAATATAACAGTGACCTGGCACCAAACAGGGTCCAGCTGCAAGGCTTGTCATAGAAAACTAGGGAGAGTTTCAAAGAATATGCGCAAAGGTGGCGCGACATGGCGGCAAGAGTGCATCCTCCTCTAGTGGAGAAGGAGATGAACGATATGTTCATTGGAACATTCACGGGGATATTCTATGAGAAGTTGTTTCCTGTTGCATTGGGCAGTTTCTCTGATCTGATCTTGATGGGTGAAATGATTGAGAATAGTATTAAGGTGGGAAGGTTCCAAGCTGGGGAGTCTACTTCGTCAGGAGGTAATAGAAAAGCATTTGGGGGTCGACGTCAGGGCGACGCTAGTGCTGTATTTGGTGGCCGAGGTCGAGGCAGGGGCAGAGGACGGAATCAATATATGCATCCTCAACAAGTAGCAAGTGTTACCATCCCGTTTCATCAACAACCACAACCGCTACAACAGATACCACCACAGCAGCAACAACAGCAGCAGCAGGGGCCGAATTAGGGTCAGAGAAGATTTCCGAATGCTAAATCGAAGAGGGTGTTTGATAAGCCTCCGTATACGTATGCAGAGTTGCTTCAGACGTTGTTGAGGCTAAACCTGGTCGAGAAAAGAACGTTGGCACCACCTTCGGGGCCAGAACTCCCCTTTGGGTTCGATGCCAATAAGCATTGCGAGTTTCACTCAGGAGCGCCCGGACATGACATCGAGGGCTGACACGCTTTCAAGCATAAAGTCCAAGATCTGTTGGATAGCAAGGCTATAAACTTCGGGCAGGCAGGCCCTAATATTCTACATACGCCTATGCCCAATCATGGGGCAAATGCTATATTAATGGAAGAGGACTTGAATCTGGTGATGAATGTTGATAAACTGAAAACACCGTTGTGTGAAGTCAAGAGCAGATTGCTGAAAGGGGGTGTGTACCCGGGCTGTGATGAATTCTGTTTGGACTGTTGGACCCAGGCTGGGGGTTGTGCAGAGTTGAAGAAAGGTATTCAGGCTATGATAGATGAAGGCACGTTGCAATTTGATAGAACGGCAGTTGAGAAACCCGAGGAAGTGGTATTTAATGAGCATAATGATGTGGCAATGGTGACAGTTCCGAGGAAAACCATAACTATAATAGCGCCTGCCGGACGGCCGACGATCACCATTACTAAAGCAGGGCCCGTCCCTTTCGAAAGTACCAAAGTCGTGCCATGGACCTATGGGTTGGAGGCATATTGCAATGGGGAGAAAATAGAATTCAATGAATAACCAGCTGGGGTTGTGGATAATGTCGTTGGGACTGGAGGAATGACGAGAAGCGGGAGAATTTTTATATCGCCTGAGGTAGAGGCGGAACGATTGGCAAAAGGTAAGGGAAAAGTGAATGAGAGTGTTCCTGTGCAGAGGAATGAAAAAGAAACGTCACTGAAAGATGTAGAAAAATTTATGCGGTTAATCCGTAAAAGTGACTACAAGATTGTCGAGCACCTTCAACAAACGCCTTCAAAGATCTCCATATTATCGCTGCTATTGTGTTCCGAGGCCCATCGGAACGCTTTATTGAAAATTCTGGACACGTCGTTTGTACCCCAAGATGTTTCTGTGAATCAGTTATAGGGGGTGATGGCGCACGTGAATGCAGGCCATAGTTTTGGATTTACTGATTTTGATTTGACCCCGAGGGGAAGAGAGCATAATATGGCGCTGCACGTCTCAGTTGAATGCAGGGGCACGGTCATGTCCCATGTGTTGGTAGATACAGGGTCTTCCTTGAATGTGCTTCCGAAGAAATCAATGATGAAATTGGATATCAGGGGAATCATTTGTACGCCTAGTGACTTGGTGGTCAGAGCATTTGATGGTACACGGAGGTCAGTTTTTGGATCCATAACATTGTCGTTGCAAGTGGGGCCCGAAATCTTTGAAACTGAATTCTATATAATGGACATCCAGCCAGCGTATAGTTGTCTTCTTGGGCGCCCATGGATCCATGCTGTCGGGGCAGTCACATCCATGTTACACCAGAAACTGAAGTACATGGTGGGAGACAGCGTCGTCACAGTTTGTGGAGAGGAGGATATACTGGTCAGCCATTTGTCGTCATTCAAGTACATGGAAGTCGACGGCAAAATACATGAAACACCCTGTCAAGCCTTTGAGGGGTTGCCAATTAAGGATAAAGCTCCAGTACCCAGTAAAGCATCAGAGGTGGTCGTGTCATCTTATAAGGAAGCTCAAGCCCTAGTGAAGACAGGCGAGACCAAAGGCTGGGGTCGAGTGTTGGAGATTCCCGTGAAGAATGACAGATTTGGACTTGGATACCATCCTTTGTCATCAGCATCCTCTTCAGGGACGCCCAAGTTCAGAGGGCCAATAACCATCACACCAAGCGGAGTGAGCTTCGAGACCATCAATGCTGTTTCAGATTCCGAGGAAGGGGACAGCGATTGCGACATGGATGCCTGGATTCAGTCGAGCGTGCCAGGACAAGGGCTTTGCAATTGGTTTATTCAGGAGACTGTTCCTGTGACAACGAAACAATAATGCTTTGTTTTATTAATTGTTGAATAATCTGGTGTCCTACCCGGGGAATCGTGATTTTGCTTAGGGCCATTCTGTTATGTACATTGCATTGTTTAATCATTAAATAAAAGGCGTTTTTTCATGTACAAATATTGTGATCTCTGTTTTTCCTGTTTTTGTTTTAACAATAAAATGGCAATGTGGTTATTCGGTTTATACACGTTTTGAAGCATTTAACCATTTCCTTTGCAGGATTACATTTTCAGATGACATCTATGAACCACCTATGACTCACTTCGACTTTGAGCACCCGGTATTTCAGGCCGAAGAAGAGATTGTGGAAGATGGCGACGTGCCAGAAGAGTTGACATGGTTGTTGAAACAAGAAGAAAGAATCATTCTGCCTCACGAGGAGGTCATTGAGATCGTCAATTTGGGGTCAGAAGGGGTTGAAAGGAACATCCGTATAGGGGCTGCGCTGCAAAGCGACGTCAAGCAAAGGTTGATCGAGATGCTCAGGGAGTATAGTGATGTATTTGCTTGGTCGTACAAAGATATGTCTGGGCTGGATACGGATATGGTTGTTCACCATTTGCCACTGCGAGAGGAATGCCCGCCGGTTAAGTAGAAACTCCAAAGAACTAGACCTGACATGGCAGTAAAAATCAAGGAGGAAGTTCAAAAACAGTGGGATGCTGGTTTCCTGGCTGTTACAAAATATCCCTCATGGGTCGCTAATATTGTGCCCGTTCCAAAGAAAGATGGTAAGGTGAGAATGTGCGTAGACTACCGTGACTTGAACAAAGCGAGCCCGAAAGACGATTTTCCACTTCCTCACATTGATGTGCTGGTGGAAAATACCGCCCAGTTCTCCGTATTCTCCTTCATGGATGGCTTCTCTGGCTACAATCAGATCAAAATGGCGCCAGAGGATATGGAGAAGACTACCTTCATTACGCCTTGGGGAACATTTTGTTACAAAGTGATGCCCTACGGATTGAAGAATGCTGGGGAAACATATCAGCGTACAATGACGACTCTCTTTCATGATATGATGCATAAAGAGATCGAGGTTTATGTGGACGATATGATTGCAAAATCCCAGACGGAGGAAGAACATTTGGTCAATTTGCTGAAACTATTCAAGAGGCTTAGGAAGTTCAGGTTGAGACTGAACCCTAACAAATGCACCTTCGGGGTGAGATCGGGTAAACTACTGGGGTTTATTGTGAGTGAAAGAGGAATTGAGGTTGATCTTGCGAAAATAAAAGCAATACAGGAAATGCCAACGCCTAAAACAGAAAAAGAGGTGCACGGGTTTTTAGGGAGATTGAACTACATCGCTCGGTTCATATCTCACCTAACGGCCACGTGTGAGCCATTATTCAAGCTGTTGAAAAAGGACTAGGCTGTAACATGGAATGAAAATTGTCAAAAGGCGTTCAATAAAATAAAACAATATTTACAGGAACCTCCTATTTTGATACCTCCAGTGGCAGGGAGACCCTTGATCATGTATTTGACGGTTCTGGAGGGGAGTATGGTTGTGTTCTCGGTCAACATGACGAGACAGGGCGTAAAGAGCATGCGATATACTATCTGAGTAAGAAGTTCACTGATTGTGAGTCGAAATACTCAATGCTTGAGAAAACGTGTTGTGCACTAGCCTGGGCCGCCAAACGTTTAAGACAGTACATGCTGAATCATACAACCATGCTCATTTCGAAGATGGATCCTATCAATATGTATTTGAAAAGCAGACACTATCTGGGAGAATTGCCCGTTGGTAGATGGTTTTTACCGAATATGACATCCAGTACGTTTCTCAGAAGGCTATAAAGGGGAGTGTGTTATCTGAGTATCTTGCTGAGCAGCCTCTTGATGACTATCAATCGATGAGGTTTGATTTTCCTGACGAGGATATCATGTACCTAAAGGTGAAAGATTGTGACGAGCCGTTGCCGGACGAAGGACCAGAGTCGGGTTCCAAGTGGCAGATGATATTCGACGGAGCTGTGAATTTCTATGGTAGCGGAATAGGGGCAATCATCACTACTCCACATGGGTCACACATCCCATTTACTGCTCGATTGACCTTTCCGGTTACCAATAATAAAGCTGAATATGAAGCTTGTATTATGGGGCTTGAAGAAGCCATTGATTTGCGAATCAAAAATCTGGATGTGTACGGAGACTCGGCTCTGGTGGTGAATCAGATAAAAGGAGAATGGGAGACACGTCAGCCCAATTTGATACCATACATGAATTATGCGAGGAGATTGTTGCCTTTCTTCGACAAGGTTGAATTGCATCACGTACCGAGGGCAGAAAATCAAATGGCTGACGCACTTGCGACATTGTCTTCCATGTATAAGATTAACTTTTGGAACGAGGCTCCCCGGATTGTTATATCTCGGCTTGATAGGCCTGCGTTCATATTTGCTATTGATGAAGCATTCGACGGTACACCCTGGTACTTTGACATCCAGAATTTCCTGAAGAACAAGGAGTACCCGGCTGGGGCATCCAGTCGAGATCAGAAGACTCTCATGAGATTGGCTGGCAGTTTCTATTTAAATCCGGATGGTGTTCTATACAAAAGAAAGCATGACTTGGTGTTGCTACGCTGTGTAGACGAGAAAGAGGCGAAGTTGCTAATGGAAGAGATACATGAGGGTACATTTGGTACACATGCTGGTGGGCATGCTATGACCAGAAAGCTGCTACGGGCAGGTTACTATTGGCTAACTATGGAAACAGATTGTTTCAAATTTGCAAGGAAGTGTCATAAATGCCAAATTTATGTGGACAAGGTCCATGTACCCCCAAGTCCTCTGAATGTGATGTCATCACCGTGGCCGTTCTCGATGTGGGGAATTGATATGATCAGAAAGATTGAGCCTATGGCATCTAATGGACACCGGTTCATTTTGGTAGCAATTGATTATTTCACCAAATGGGTGGAAGCGGCGTCATATGCCAATATGACCAAACAGGTGGTAGTCAGGTTTATCAAAAGCGATATCATCTGCAGATATGGAATCCCTGAGCGGATCATCACCGACAATGGTTCGAATTTAAACAACAAGATGATGAAGGAGCTATGTCAGAAATTCAAGATTGAACACCACAACTCTTCTCCTTACCGACCCAAGATGAATGGCGCTGTTGAAGCGGCCAACAAGAACATAAAGAAGATTGTTCAAAAGATGGTTGTGACGTATAAGGACTGGCACGAGATGTTACCTTTCGCTTTGCACGGTTATCGTACGACGGTACGCACATCAACCGGGGCAACCCCTTTTTCATTGGTATACGGGATGGAGGCGGTGTTACCGTTGGAGGTTGAGATTCCTTCCCTGAGGGTATTACGAGATGTCCAGCTGGATGAGGCAGAATGGGTGAAAGACAGGTTGAATCAGCTGAGTTTAATGGATGAGAAGAGGCTAGCTTCTCTAGCATACGGTCAGTTGTATCAGAGTCGGATGAAGAAAGCGTACGATAAAAAGATATGTTCGCGAAGCTTTCAGACGGGCGACCTTGTGCTGAAGAGGATTCTCTCGCCACAAACAGATCACAGGGGCAAGTGGACCCCTAATTACGAAGGGCCCTACGTTGTCAGAAAAGTCTTCTCTGGAGGAGCATTGCTACTATCTACCATGGATGGTGAAGACTTTACGTCACCTGTGAATTCGGACGCAGTTAAAAAATACTTTGCTTAAAATTGACCCGCTGGACAGAAAAAAGAGAGTCCAGGCAAAAATGGGGCATCCCGGCGAACCAAACACAGAATAAAATGTTCGAGCAAAAGTTAGGGATAAAATTGAAAATATGTACACCCGCGAAGTCGAAAACCTACACTGGGCGGCTTCGGCAAAAAAGGGTATCCCGGTGAATTGAAAACCCGCAAAGGGCGGTTCACGCAAAAGTTAGGGATTTTAAAAGCAAATGATTGCGGTTCGAATTTGATACTGCATGGCTTGGTGGTTTGGAGAATACTTGGGGGTTCGTCTATCAGATACAATCTCGTCCGAAAATTGAATACCGGGAAAGCAACGGAGTCAGGCGAGTCATAGGAGGATCAGCTCATGATGTTTGTCTGCACCATGCTGCCAACATGTGTACAAATTTGACTTGTATTTTATGTTTATGCTTCTTGTGCACAATTGTATATGATTTGTGCGTAACTTCCTCTTTTCAGGAGTTGTATCCAGTGTACAAAACTTCGCCTATTTACAGGCCCAATCAATAAAAACATATTATTCAGTATTTGATGTTTGTTCTTTACTGTTTTGTATGTGAAAAACGCTGATGTTTTTGATAAAACTAGCATTTGCATAACTTTGTTGGCCCTTGCCAGTAATTGCTAAAACTTCGAATTGACTGAAGTAATGTCGCTAACACTAACCTGAATAGATGTGGTTGCATAGACTTGTTTTGTCTTGTTTGCGTTGTGCAGGGTTCTTGTCCATTGGAAGTGGACGATCAAAAATTGGTAGCCCCAGCCAGAGGCTCTTAAAAGACTTGGCCTTATTGGACGCTAATCCCCAGGCAGGTCGTATCTCATCCCAGAAGTTTGAGACGATGTTATCCTTTATCGAAGGAAGGATTATTTTCCCCAGAAGAGTATCCTCATGGAAGTGTCTATAGGATATTTCCAGCAGGTCAATATCATGTATCCCCTGCAGAAGTAAGCACTCCCCAGAGAGTAGGTGCATGTACAATCCCCAGGTGAGATGATTCCCACGGTGATTGACCAAGTCAGAGTTGGTTCAGAAGGATTGTTACCATAGAAGTTGGTTTCCTTTTCTCCCCACAGGTTGTCAGGCCGGTGATCAGAATGGTTATCCTCAGCAAAGTTGACAGTTCCGAGTTTGTAAATTGTGCTCAAACAGTATTGGTTCCTCTAGAAGGATTCCTTATCCCCAGTAGGGTCATGTATACTCCCCAGATGAGATTCATCGTCCCCGGCGGAGTAAGTTTGCTTTCCCCAAGAGAGTCATTTCTTCTCCAACGAAGTTTTCTCTCCACAGCAGGTGTTATTCTTTCCTCCTAGTGGAAATTGAAGGTTAAAACTCTCCCCAGCAGAGTTGGATGTATGACCATGCATTTATTTTGCTAGAACACTGTGTGAGGCCCGTTCAGCCCCAGCAACGCGGTATTTGTTCTCAGCATTCCGTGTTGACAGAGCAAGCTTGTCAAAGCTTCCCCAGCAATTTAAACCTGCATTTGCATTTGCATATAGCGTCATTATTTGCATCTACCCAAAATCGCGTAGCATTTCCATGTTGTATGGAGCATTACGCCATTGTCAAACATACACATTTTGAAACATAAAGCAGGTTGGTTAACCTTTGCTTTCAGGTGTTTCTCAGCAGGAGTATGGAGTTACGGCTCATATATAGTACCAGACAATCAAGGTCTTGGCGTGAGACCTGTGACGATATAGTTCATCTTATTACATTCTCCACAGGGTTATTGGGTGGAGTTTCTCTTATCCGGCCATTGGAGCATTTCGTCGAGATTACTGTCACGTCAGCAGATCAGGGTTTCATAAGATCAGGGTTTCATAAGATCAGGGTTTCATAGCATCAGGGTTTTAAAGATTTCAGAAGCGGTCGCTCGATGTCGAGGCGGGCGTCTGGCAGCTTATTTTCAAAGTATCCCCAGCAAGGTCACTGGGATTTCTCCACATTGACGAAGTGTGTCCAGATGTGGACAAGGTTGGTGCATATAAGAATAGTGTCTTGCGGGTTGACGGATTTATTTTCCGTACTGATGACGATTTCCCCAGTACAGTCCAGACGAGGATAGTTTTGGGATTTCCTAACAAGGAAAGGTAGGAGGTCGAACGAGGGTGGTTTGTGTTCCCAAACGAGGATGTATATGTTTGCAAATAGAGGCTTTTGATTCCAGACGAGGATGAATATGATTCTTATCGCGGTTAATTTGTATTTCCGTACGAGGGTAGAATATAATTCCGTAAAGGGAAGGGTACAGAGCCGAACGAGGAGGGGTATGATTCTTATTGCGAATAGTTCATAGTTCCAAACGAGGATGGGCATGTTTCTAATGAAAAGGTTAAGATTCCAAACGAGGAAAGAGTTTGTTCCCTAAAGGGGAAGAGTGTAAGGTTCCAAACGAGGATACGGTATGATTCCATACGAGGAAAGAGTATGATTCTTAAAGAGGATGGTTGTTGATTCTGAATGAAGATAGTTTTTTGATTTCCAAACGAGGATAGGGTATGATTCCATACGAGGAAAGGGTATGTTAGAAAAACGCAAGATTCCCAACGAGGAAAGGGTATGTTTTAATGAAGAAAAGCTATGATTTCGTATGAGGTCGGGTATGTTTTCTTACGAGAAAGAGTTGGTTATGTCCAAACGAGGATGGGTAGGTTTCCCCAATGGAAAAGTTTATGAATTCCGTACGAGGAAGGGTATGCTTTATGATGAAGAGTCTATGTTTCCAAACGACGATGGGTATGTGTGATAATGAAAATTAGTAATTCCAAACGAGGATAGGGTATGGTTCCAGACGAGGAAGGGAATGATTTTTATGGAGAATAGGGTATGGTTCCAGACGAGGAGGGGTATGATTTTTTACAGCAAATGTTTAGTAATTCCAAACGAGGATGGGGTATGGTTCTAGACGAGGAAGGGTTATGATGTTTACGGTGAATATTTTGTGATTTCCAGACGAGGACGGGTATGATTATGTCCGAATGAGGATGGGTGTGGCTTCTAATAGGTTCGGTTTCTGTACGAGGATGGGTATGTTTTATAATGAAAAGTTTCATTTCCGTACGAGGATGAGAGTGTTTCGTAGTGAGGGTTTATTTCCAAACGAGGGAAGGGTATGATCCCTAAATAGGGAAGTGTTTACAAATTCTGAACAAAGAAGAAAAAGAATGTTTAGATTGTCGAACGAGGACGGGTATGGTTTCTAAGGTGAAAAGATTAAGTCTTGACGTGGACAGGTTTGGTTACTCTTCGTGTCAACAAAATAATGGTCTGACACGGACCATTTATCCCCAAGCAGTGGGGCAATGTATTTCTGCAGTTGGCAAATTTATGGGTTTATTGGTATTCAACCATCTCGTACCTCGACTGTTTGAAGGCCGTTCGCTCTTCACCCAGTCGGGTCCAAGCCGCTTGAATAGGGGCAGCTGTTGCACCCTAAAATTTGCCCAACATATTTCATCTGGTTTAGGTTTTAGTTGCATTGTCATTTGCATAGTAGATCATGTACATAGTCTAATCATTTGCATGGCATAGCACAACAAGTCATCTAATAAGGTATCAAGTGCCATTCTTATCCAAAGAAGCACATCAAAGGGGTTTTTATTCAAGCTCAAGAATATCCAAGTCATTCAAGAAATGAGTGGAAGCTTTGAGAAGTTTGAAGGTTAACTAGTGGATTTCTCTCCTAATTTGGGGATATATGGAAGATCATCAATGACTGTGTGAGCCATGACTGAGGGTATGGAATGTGTACAAATATCATGGAAGACCTAGAGGGTCATTTTGAAGATGAGACAAGCCATTTGTACAAGTACAAGAGCCAGGGTTGAAATGCAGTCAACTAGGGTTTCATCTGGGTCAACCCTAGGTTAACCCTAGGTCAAATGATTGATTGAAGGGTATCAAGGCCAACTTTAAGGTTGTGGAATTCATGAATTGATATGTGGATACATGTGTGGTGTTGTTCCAAGGAGAAATTAAAAGGAATCAAGAAGAAGAGGAGTTACCAAATTAGGGTTTTAGTGTAAAATCCCCTGATTTAGGTCTAACTTCCAAGCCAGATAAGTCAAAATGCAAGTTTCAAATGGATTCTGGGTCAACATGAAACTTGTAGAGCTTCTCAATAGCTTTAATTTTAGTACTAGAAGTCTTCAAGGAGATTTGTAGAACTCAAGTTATGGTTCTTGCAAGTTATGGGTCATCAGAGGACACTGAAATTTATTTGTGAAAGTCACTTGACTTCCAAGCAATTTTTGCCCATCAAGGAGTTTTCAAATGGATTCTTGGACAACATAAGAGTTGTAGATCTTGATCTTAGATTTAATTTGAGTACTAGAAGTCCTCAAGGGGATTTGTAGAACTCAAGTTATGGTCTTGGCAACCCAGGGGTATTTTGGGAAAGTTGAATTACAGGTCATTTTCCAATATAGGTCAAAATCTCCATCTTCCACTCCTCAAATGGAAAAATGTTCAACATGAGATGTGTTCAAAATGATGTTTTTAGGCTAGATAAGAGGTCATGAGAACTTGGAGTGGCTTGCTTCACAAAATCACAAAAATGGCCTAAAATAAGGGTAATTTTTAAATGAACCAAGAATGGAAATTGGGGTTTTTGATCTACAAATCCAAACCAAGCCATATGACATACCAATTTGATTGTAAAATGCATTTTGGGAACATTGACATTGCCATAATTTTGAGTTGAGGGATATATTTATGACTTGCTTTGTAAATTGGTTACTTGCATCATAAGTAACAAATGCAAAACCTCCTTTTTGAGCACAACCAAAGCCTTAGCCCTTGCCAACACATTCAATTTGTCACTTAATGAGAATTTGGATCAAAACCAAGGCCTTGAAGCTAGCAAAAACTCAGCTGCCATGTATGAGTGTCTCATGATATTTTCCATGACATGAGATGGTAAATTTATCATTAGATCAATCTAGAACTGTCTAGAAGCTTCATTCACATTCTATATATGTATTAGAAGTGATCCATATCAGGGGTTGGTGATAATTGAGAGAGATTTGAGAGATTACATTTTCAACTTGTCCATTGCAAACCAAAATCGGTTACAACATTTCAACCACTTTCAATCCAAATTCTTGATTGCATTAGCTTTCTCTAGTGCCGGTGAGTGATTTCAGATCAAATCCAAGGCAAGATCGTGGAAGAATTGGGTGTTTGCACTTGGAGTTCCTCACCTGCAACTGAAAATCGAATTCAAGAATCCAATAGGTTTCAATCAATATTTTTGCATACAGGAGCTTGGGTGTACTCCATTGAAGGAATCTGGAAGCTCGTGAGGATTGATTTGAAGGTTTGAGTGCTCTGTTCAATCGATTTTAACAGGTATGTAAATTTCAATCCACAGCTTGGTATGTGCATGATCAATAGGTTTTAGGTGGTTAGATAGATTGTAGATGATCATAGCAAGCTTTCTGGTAGCTTTAGGATCGATTTAGAGATAATTAGTTGAGTGGCACAATTCTTGTTCTTGATCGTATCTGGTGATTCGTGCTGAATTAGACCTAGTTAGATGATGGAATTTACTCATGATGAAGTGGTGATGAGTTTAGACTATTCAATTTGGAGTTTGGTGTTGATCCAATTTTGAGAAATTTCTGAGAATTCAATCGTGTTATGAGATGGAGTTTGATTCAATGTTCATGGAGCACATGGTTGAATTCAGTGTAAAAAATGGAGTGAATTAGGGCTTTTAAGTGTAGGTTTTGGTGAGGATTAATGGAGTTGCGAATTGGGGAAGATGATGTTCTTCACTTTGTTTCCATGGTTGTTTCTCCCTCCACAATTCAAAAGGAAGAAGATGATATATTTGCCTTTAGATCTTAGGAAGACTTTGACTCAAAACAAGATCCAATGGCCACGAGCTTGCTTCAGTTTGTGAAGGATTCTGAGACTTTAGTTAAGCGCTGCGTTTCACTTACTAGTAGCAATGGGCTTAAGTGACTTAACTGTTATCCACACCCCTATTAGCAAGCCCAATAGAAAACACGTTTAAAATGCTTGCTATTCAACACACGAATTTTCCATTTTCTGGCTATTTTCCATTTCATTTTCTGGATGATATTGGGCTTAAGACACGCTTTGCTATACACCCCCCCCCCCCTCTGAGCCCAGTTGATAATTTGAACTAACATTCATTGCTATTCATCACGCTCCCTTTTCATTTTCTTTTTATTTTTCATTTCATTTCACATTTATTTTAGGATCTTTGAAAAATCATAACAAATTGAAAAATGGTTATTTTTACATGGGATTTTTTTCCTCATTTTCATAAAGACATCAAGAAAATTATAAAAGAATAAAATTGGCATTTCATTCATTTTTTATTTTCTGGTGTATTTTTACATTTTATGGCATTTATTTCATTTTCATTGGGTATATGTTACTTACTGAATTTAGTATGGTCATTTTATTCCACATTTTGATGTAATTCTTTTTGCTATGGTTAGAGTATAGACTTAGGTTCCCCCTGGATTTTTGTCACATTTTTGTGACTTAAATTTAATTTGTTTTTGAGAGGTGTGAAGCAAGTGTGCTAGAATTAGGGTTTCAACTTACATAGGTGCAGTTCAACACATAGTTTTTAGGTTTTTAGTTTGATTTAAGCCTTGGGGTTTATATGGGGTATAGGGTACATAGTTAGGGTCCCTTAGAGATTAATCTAGGATTTTATGATGAGTATTTCCATTTTATTTGATTTTTGCAAATTGGGTGATATTGGCGTGTTTCCCCCTTGGGATATTGTGTTGTTTGCTTGGGTTTTTGGTATTTCTTTGGGGTGTGGGGCTTGGGCTTGGCTTATGGAGCATGAGGAAGCATGGGAGAAGATTGAAGAAAAGTAGCAATGCTTGGAGCTTGGGGATTATTGTGCTTGAAGGTGCTTGTTGAAGACATAGGAAATAGGAGAAATAGGCAGAGCTTTAGACTTAGACAGATTTCTTTCACAAACATGGAAAGCATCTTGTGCTTCCATTCCTCCCAATGACTAAAAGTCCTTCTAAGATATTCACATACCTCCTTTGGAGGGATAAGTGGCTTATCTTAGCAGTAGAACTTTGAGGGAACCAGTCTCTTGTGATGATAAACACTTATAGGCTTCCTTTGGTTGTCAATAAGCTGTTTAGCATTCAACTTATTCTGTTAAGTGATTATCTTCTAGAGTGCTTGCCTTGAAGAAAGAAGTTCCTGGGAGACAAGAGGTCCATTGCATTAAATATTGATAAAGGAGAAGTTTGTTCATGTCAAAACTGCTGAACTGTTGAATTAGGGTTCACTGCTGTTTGAAGCTGTCTGCTGGCTGAAGCTGTTGACTGTTGGGGTTCATTGCTTGCTAAAGCTTGGTGTTTGCTTGGAGCTTAGGGGATCATTGAAGAGTTGATTTTGGGGTTCATTTGAAGGTGTTAACTGTTTGCTGTTAATCAACTGTAGCTGTCAGAGTTGGTGTTGTTTGAACTGCTACTGTAGGAGCTGGTGTTGCTGTCAGAGCCGGTGTTGGGTTTTATTTTCTTTTGCTGTATTGTTTGTTGGCTTGTTCAGCTTGCCCCTTAGGTTTGAAGTGAAGTTGTTTCACTTTGCCTATTGTTTTCCCAGGTTCGAGGTTGAGTGGGACTCCCTTTCCTCGCTTGTATCGCTGCATCCATGCATTTTACTACTTTACTGTATATATGATGTTTCTTTTCCGTTTATCCCCTAGGATCTCTGTTTCTCTATGCGCAAGAGAGAAATACGACAGACATTAGGCTTTCATCCATGTATGATAACATTAGGGTAGTTTTGATTCCCATTTCAAACCCTAGGTTTTAGAGTGTCGTTCTCTTCTCATCTCGGAACAATCAAAAATCCAATAAGAGTTCAAACATCAATAAAAAACAGTTCTTGCGTAAAAGACTGAAAACCAATCAAAACGTCATTTTTTTCTGCTTGGACCCGTAATCAGGAGAAACCCCTTTTTTTCAGAAGGATAAAAACAATCAAGACAGACTTGTGTCTTCCGTAGCCCGAACTACGTTTGCTCTGATCTTTCATGCTGTATGAAAGTACGTAGGCATAGGATGCGATATCCTAGCGAGCAACCTTCCCCTCCTTTCCAGTAGGTAGGCGAACTACGTTGACTCTGATTTCTCGTTCCAGACGGGAATACGTAGGCATAAAGTGCGATACTTTGCCGAGTCATTTTCTTTTCTTTTAACCCTCGACCTTTAGAGTAGATAGAATAAAAATCCGTACTAGAAAACAAGCGTGGATCCCGTCGAGTACGACGGACGTGAGGGGTGCTAATACCTTCCCCTTGCGTAACCGACTCCCGAATCCAGGATTTGGTTGCGATGACCATTTCCTCTCCCTCCTTTGGGATAAATAATGCACGGTGGCGACTCTTCTGTTCAGCCGGCGCCGATTTTCGCAGTAGAGACACACCGGTCCCTTGAACTTGGGCGCGCCTGATGCGGAAGGTGACGATGTAGGGCGATACCCTAGTCCAAACTTGTCCACCTTGACAGGAATTTCCAGCACATGACCCCAACCCTTGGTCTTACCAGTCTGAACCAACGCTTGAGCGTCTTTGTACGAAGCCACAGCAACCTTTGGCACTTTGCTGGGAACACTGGACTTGTCTTTGATTTGCAACCCTTCGAAGGCTTGGCAGGGTGTTTCGTGGATTTCTCCATCCACTTCAACGTACTTGAATGATGAGAGATGACTGACCAAGATGTCCTCTTCCTCACAAATAGTAATGATGCCACCACCAGCCTCAAACTTAAGCTTCTGATGCAACGTGGATGTCACAGCTCCTGCAGAGTGTATCCACGGACGCCCAAGTAAACAGCTATAAGCTGGATGAATATCCATGATATAAAATTCAGTTTCAAATATTTCCGGCCCGACCTGCAACGACAACCTTATCGATCCAAACACTGACCTTCTCGTTCCATCAAACGCCCTCACAACCAAGTCACTTGGCGTGCAAATAATTTCCCGGATATCCAACTTCATCATAGCCTTCTTAGGAAATACATTCAGAGATGATCTGGTATCCACAAGAGCATGCGACATTACGGTGCCCTGGCATTCCACCGATATGTGCAAAGCCATATTATGCTCTCGGCCTCTGGGTGTTAGATCAAAATCAGTGAAACCCAAACTATGTCCAGCATTGACATGCGCCAGTACCCCCTCTAGCTGGTTGACAGAAACCTCCTGAGGTACAAATGACGTATCCAATATCTTCAACAAAGCGTTTCGGTGAGCCTCAGAACAAAGCAACAAAGATAAGATTGAAATTTTTTAGGGTGTCTGTTGTAAGTGCTCAACAATCTTATAATCGCTCTTGCGAATTAGCCTCATGAACTCTTCTACGTCCTTGAGCGACGTGTCTTTCTCTTTCAACTGGGATGGTCCACTTTCATTCACCTTGGCCTTGCCTTTAGCAATCCTCTCTGCTTCAACTTCAGGTGCGGGGAATATTCTTCCACTACGGGTCATGCCTCCCGTTCCAACAACATTGTCAACTGCCCCTGCCGGCCGGCTATTCACCTCAATCTTTTCCCCATTACAGTATGCTTCTAACCCATATGTCCATGGAACAGCTTTTGTACTCTCAAAAGGAACAGGTCCTGCTTTTGTTATTGTGATAGTCGGCCGCTTGGCAGGCGCCGATATCGTAATAGTCTTTCTTGGGATCGTAACAGTTGCAATCTCATCCTGCTTTTCAAACAATGCCTCAACAGGCTTTTCAACAGCAGTCCGATCAAATTGCAAAATCCCCTCATCCATCATGGCTTGGATACCTCTTTTCAAATCAGCGCAACCCTCTGGTTGGGTCCAGCAATCCAGACAATATTCGTCACATCCGGGGAATACACCCCCTTTCAACAGTCTACTTTTAACACAACTCAACGGTGTCTTCAATTCATTCACATCCATAACCAAGTTCAAATTCTCTTCCGTTATGATAGCATTCGCTCCATGATTCGGCATGGGTTGTTGTACAATATTGGGACCATCCTGACCAAAGTTAATGGCCTTACTATCAAGCAGATCTTTAACCTTGTGTTTGAAAGCATGGCAACCTTCAATATCATGTCCGGGCGCCCCGGAATGAAAATCACAATGTTTACCAGCGTCAAAACCAAATGGAGGAGTGCCCGTCAACGGGGCCATCGTTCTCTTTTCAACCAAATTCAAACCCAACAGCGTTTGAAGCAATTCAGCATACGTTGAAGGAGGTGCTTCAAATACTCTCTTCGGCCTACCCTCTTGAATTCTACGGTGAGCAGGGTGCATTCTCTGTTGCTGCAGCTGTTGTTGCTGTTGTTGTTGTTGCTGTTGTTGTTTTTGCTGAGGTATCAGGATAGTAACACTAGCAACTTGTTGTGGCTGATACGGATTCCTACCTCTTCCACGACCTCGACCACCATATACCGCACTGGCATCGCCTTGTCTCCTTCCACCAAAGGCTTTCCTTGCACCTCCAGCTGAGGTGGATTCACCTGCCTGAATCTTCCCAATCTTAATTTCGTTTTCAATCCGTTCTCCCATGAGAATCATGTCGGAGAAACTACCCATCGATACATTAAGCAATTTATCGTAGCACATTCCAGAGAATGTTCCAATAAACATATCAATCAACTCTCTTTCAACCAAAGGGGGATGAACCCTAGCCGCAATATCACGCCAGCGCTGCGCATACTCCTTGAAGCTCTCGCCATTCTTCTGAGACAAACTTTGCAGCTGGACCCTGTTCGGTGCCAAGTCACTATTATACTGGTAATGTTTAACAAAAGCATTGGCCAATTCTTTCCAGCTTCTAATTTGGGTGGGCTCCAGTCCCATGTACCATTCCAGCGATGGTCCTGATAAACTGTCTTGAAAGAAATGCATAAGCATCTTCTCGTCGTCAGAGTATGCAGACATTCTTCTGTAATAAGAACGTACATGAACCCTAGGACATGTATCCCCCTTATACTTGTCAAATGTTGGAGCTTTGAATTTCAACGGCACCCTCAGCCCAGGCACTAGTCCCATGGTAGTCATATCTAACCCAACAAAGTTTTGATTGGCTATCCCTTTGATCTGCTCTTCCAGCATTTTGAACCTCCTATCATTATCATTAGGCCTTTCAAATCCCACGCCTTGTCCGGAGAAAGCGTCTTCCTGGCGATCCTCGCCCCAGTTCAGATTCTCATTGCCATATCCCTCGTAACCAGCGTTACGGCCATATCCCTATTGATTGAAAATAGGACCCCGTCCTCTGTTACCGAATCCTTGGTTGACCCCACCAAGTCCATAACCAGTGTTGAAAGGCACCATCCCAGCACCGTTGTTGCTCATGTTACTAAAGCCAACATCACCGTTTCCATACCCTTGATTGTTGTTACCATAGCCATCGTAGCCAAAGCCTTGATTGTTGAAACCAAAATTACCATCACGATTACCATTGCCAAACCCTTGGTTATTGTTTCCAAAACCAGTGTTGTCACCTAACCCTTGATCAGCATCTCCAGCATTGCTAGTATTGTTAACAACACTCCCATCACCATTTCCAGCGTTTCCAGTACCAGTGTTACCATTACCAGTGCTACCATTACCAGCACCAACACCAGTATTTCCATTGCCATTGCCATCACCGGCACCAACTCCACCACTTGTGGGAACGACCACTGTAGGTATCCCATCTTCCCTGTGAGGAGTTCCAACAGAGTGATAATCAGTATTTCCATTTGCCCGCACCAGCAGCAGTTGCACCAGAGTCTGGAAATTCTCCTGGCCCTTGACCACGGTTTCCATTGCTTGCATGAAAAGTGCCAACTTCTCACGAATTTCCTGCATCTCGACTTGAACTTGATCCATGATTCTCTTGCAGTTGTTCCTCGTAGAATAATGATGCGTTCTCTGGTTGTCAATCCTGAAACCTGTGAGATGCAGGAAATAAGGTACAGATTCAAAAAAATACCGGTCATGCAGTATGAGTATGCAGATGCAAATGTATAAGTATGCCACAGGTTATATTCCCCCCGATTCTAGTTTCAGAGAGAAAGACATCACGACAATGGAGTCCCAATCACGTAAGTAAGGAATTAGAAAATCCTCATACATAGACAAATGCCAAGAGGCAAAGTATAAGAGTACCACTGAATACAGCTGAAAAGACCTCGGTCAACAAGCCTGGCGATGGTCAGATATCAAAAGCAAAGCAAAGATAAATCAGGCCAAATGGCATGCTCTGACATCTTCTAATATCCCCAACGTCTTCGAATGACCTAGTCTGGAGATTAGCTCCTGTATCAGTAATGCATGTCGCTCAGTAGTGGATCTCAGCTTTTTGGCGTCATCCTTGCAGGTTCCTTCGCCAAAACACTCATCGAGTCTGCATCTCTTGGAGCCGGCCTTCAATTCACAACCCCTTAACTCCTTGCCAAGGTCACTTACTCTAAACTCAACAGCGCTCCTAAGTGATGTCTCTTCAGCAATCTTCGCATCCTGGGCTCTAATCTGCGCCTCTAGCGTGGCAATCTGCAGCTTCAGCTCATCTTCACGCTCCTTCCGCTTGGTAAGCATGGTATTCCACAATGTTTCCCACTTGCCGAGTCGGGAATAAGCTTTGTTTAAGAGTTCCTTCTTGGAATCAAGCACCTTGCTAACACCGTTCAAGGCTACTCCCACCTTTTCCCTCTTGTTGGTCTCTTCAGTCAAATCTGAACCCAACCTATTAATCAACTCAGTCTGTTCCTTCACAGTGAAGGTAGCTTCATTCTTCTCATGACGCAACTGGAAGATATCTTTCTCTAACTCGTCATTGGCTTTCTTCAATTCTTCATTTTCAGCCAACAATTTGTTATACTTCTCAATCTCTACCGAAGTAGATACCTCAATCACTGGAAGATACAAAGGTTCCACAGTAGGATATGGCATCAAGGAAACCCTAGCTCTCTCATGGATCCAAGCCAAATAGGGATCATAAGCTTTGTTGTTGCTCTTACCAAGCAAAGCTTTCCCTCTTCTACGGATGTTAGCCCATGCATGTCTCAACCTGATCAAAACAGCTTCGTCTAATAAGCCCGTGAGATACAGAGATTCCTGTATCTCAACCTCAATAGGAGCATCTCTCAAGGCATAACCAAACTGTCTCACCAGCAGAGAAGGGTTATAGTTGATACAGCCTTTTCGTCCAATCAAAGGGACATTCGGAAAGCCACTGCAACTATATATAATATTAGTGCCAAGCATACTCCGATCAAACCAAATGATGCTCTCAGCAGACAGCCCCATCAACCGGGAAGACCAATCCAAAGTATCAACAGCATCAAAAAAAGGCCCTGTCTTTGGAAGATGTCCCTGGAACCACCTGTACAAAAGAGGAAGACAGCAGGAAACATTCTTGCCACGACGTTTCTCATTCTTATAGTGAATAGAATGATAAACATCGCCCAAGAGAGTAGGAACTAGATTCTTCGAGGCAAAAATCAAGAAGGCATCTGAGTCAACAAAATCTGGCACATTGGGAAACAAGACAATCCCATAGATGCAGACAGCTAGAATGGAACTGAAGGCAACCCAACATCCACTCTTTGCGCACTGTGTAGCCTTCTCAACCAGGACAGACAGGTGAAAACCATAAGCTTCATTCAGCTTGACCAAACTTCCAGGGAACTCAGAAGTGTCTAAACTGACAATCTCAACAAGTGTAGCTAACTCAGGCTCAGCATCAACATGTATAAAGGGCATCTGGTTCAACACAGGAACTCCCAACATAACAGAATACTCCTCCAAAGTGGGTGCCAGAATATAGTCGGGGAACAGGAAGCATCTCAGCTGAGGCTCATAAAACTGCATCAAAGTATACACCCCAGTCGTCTCAAATACTGAAGGTCTGTACAACAAACTAAGCAATCTCCCATAAGATACTCTGAACTCAGCCCTCACTCTCTCATCTGTTAGAGCAACTAATCCCAGCAAGGAACTGATATCTGGCGAATGCAACTGGTAAGCAACTATCCTCTTCATGGACTCCATGTCTGGCCAGAAGATACACTAGAATCAGATGGGAATGATCACACCTGCAATATAAATACACGTTAATGAAATGCAAACATGAAAATGCACATGCATATGCAAACAGGAGATCAAGTGCAATGCTGATGAACTGTGCTGCTTTGTACTGAAGCCTGAGAACCATCAAATCTTCGTCTCAAACCAAACCAACCACTCAAATGAACCCTGTAACCATATCTCACTGACAGAGATAAACCAGGTACTCTGAGGTCAAAGGTTTCCTGAAAACAGACCTACCTACCCCTCACAGGTATGTACTTAACTCGCAGATGAGGTACGGCATCCTATGCGGGTTCAACGTCACAGACTTTCAAGAGCGATGATACGATACCCAGAAGGTGTGGCATCATCATCCCTTGAAGCGGCCTCACTTAGCTGAATCCCAATTGATAGGTCCCCAAAGTCGACAATCCTCGGGTCAGACAACTTGTCGAGCCCTAAGGGCCAGGCAAGAAGCATCAAAGAGAATCTCGTCCGAGTGTAGATTTCGCGGCTAGCTGGTGCAAGCTAAGCAAGCAGGCTAACCACTACTCTCTACTTCTAAATCTATGTGCAAACTCAAGCCCAGGTCCGGCTTATCTCTCAATCTAACCCTCTACCCAAAGCACAACAACAAATATAATACTGAAAGTAAAGGCAGAAAGGTAAATACATACAAAACCCCCAGACGGGAAAACAAGCGCTAGGATTGACTCGCATAGGGAACCGTTGGAGTCCCCAGCAGAGTCGCTAGCTGTCGCTACTGCGAAAATCGGCGCCGGCTATGACAGAAGAGTCGCCACCGTGCATTATTTATCCCACAAGAGGGAAAGGAAACGCTCAGAGTAAACCTAACGCAAAGAGGGAAAGGAATGGTCATCGCAACCAAATCCTGGATTCGGGAGTCGGTTATGCAAGGGAAAGGTATTAGCACCCCTCACGTCCGTCGTACTCAATGGGATCCATGGTTGTTTTCTATCTAAAGGGGTGTTATTCTATCTACTCTACAGGTCTGGGTTAAAAAGAAAAGAAAATGACTCGGCAAAGTATCGCACTTTATGCCTACGTATTCCCATCTGGAACGAGAAATCAGAGTCAACGTAGTTCGCCTAACTACGGGTAAGGAGAGGGAGATTGCTCGCTAGGATATCGCATCCTATGCCTACGTACTTTCATACAGCATGAAAGATCAGAGCAAACGTAGTTCGGCCTACAGAGGACACAAGCTTGTCTGACAGTTTTTTTATCTCCTTAAGAAAAGGTTTTCTTGATTAAAGGTCCAAGCGGACAAAAACAGAGTTTGAATGTTTGTTTGAGTTTTTTACGAAAGAAATGTTTTTTAGTCTGTTTGTAACTTGTACTGCACTAAAGACTTGTGATCTGAGAGTGACTACGTCGCATGTCACCCTAAGGGTACCATACTAAGCAGTCAGATTACTGAAGAGTGACCCTCCAGCAACCTTTTCTCAAATAGCTTAAGGCTCGTAGCGTACAGCGCGCGTTATCCTTATTTCTGTGTTTTTGAATTGTTTTGAGATGAGAAAAGAGACACCCTAAGACTATGGTTGAAAGGGAACTCTGCCTATAGTTATCATGCATGGGTCAAAACCTAATGTCTGTCATAATTCCCTCTTGCACAGAGGAAATCAGAGATCCTAGGGGAAAACAGCAAAAGAAAGCAAGCAATTACAGTAAACAGTAAACAAATAAGCATGCAACAGTATAAGAGAGGCAAGGGAGAAAACAATAGGCAAGAGGAGACAAGCTCCACCTCAAACTTAGAGGTAATCAGCACAATTAAACAGGTAATACAGAGAAAAACAAAAGACACAGAGGAGGTAGCTCAGGCAGCAGTACTAGACTCCTACAACAACAACAACTCTAAACAGCAAATATGAATAGACAGCAAAGTTGACAACAAAGGCCTCATCTTCAAGCAAGCTTCTATCTTCAATCTTCATCAATCTTCAAGCTTCAACAAGCACACTCCAAGAGGAGGATCAATCATCAAGATCAAGTTATAATGTTAAGAAACTTAATGACAACCAAAGGAAATCACTAAGAACTCAACATTGCAAATGAAAGGTATCCTCAAAGTTCTACTCACTTGGGCATACCACTCATCCCTCCTAAGGAGAGGTGGAGCTTCCCAATAAGGACTTTGTGTCATTGGATAGAATAGAGGCAAACAATGCACTCTATGTTTGAAGAAAGAATCAAAACTAAGTCTAAGGCATTTCCTAAAACCCTAGTTTCCTAAGCTCCTAAAAAGAACCTCCACAAGAGGAAAAGCCTTCAAATCCAAGCTCTAATCCTCAATCCCAAGAATCTTCAATGAATCCAAAAGCTCCAACAAAAAGAACTCAAGCTCAAACCAACTCCAAGGCAGCCAACCAAGCCAAACAAACAAAGGTACTCAAGAGAGAACAACACAAACACAAGCAATTTGCAAAATACAACTAAAATAGAAAATGAAATTGAAAAATTCTAATAAAATTCTTAGGGGAATAGAAAAGTTTTAAAAAACTAATGTAAAAATATTGAATCCTAAATCAACTTCTAAGTCATCTAAACAAATCCTACATTGAGATAGGTCAAGGGAATCCACAAGCTTGGGAGGGTCCTAATCTCAATACCTAAAACAGATCCTAATATTTTTCTAAATATCCACCAAAAATTCTAAGAGAACATACATGTCTACCCTAACACATACTAAAAAATTAGAGCCAAAATCAAAACCAATTGGAAGAACTAAATTCAACAAAACAGATAGCCAATTATGCAAAAATAAAGAACAAAATAAAATGTGAAAAATCAAATAAAAATTGAAAAATGCATGAAATTTTATTTTGTTAATCCCAGAAAATCATAAATTCCATAAGGATCATGAGGATATTTTTAAAATAATTTTGTGATCAAAATTGGAATTTATATGATTTTTGGAATAACAAATCAATTAAAATAAAACAAAATGAAATAAAAATGAATTAAAAACAGAAATAAACAAGAGTCAATGGATCACGAGACCAGTCAATCCATCCAACGCGCCAGAGCTTGCCACCTCATTTATTTAAACGCAACGTTTTGAATTAATCTGGAGTCAACAAAAAAAACAAGTCCCAGCCACACGATCTAGTGGTCAGTCAATGGTCCAAGGTTGATCTGATGGCTCTCACATCATCTTCTTCATTTTCCAGGTCATCTGAGTAGAGACACAGGGTGGTGGTGCGTGGTGGCCGGAGAAGACTCCGGTTGTCTTCTCCGGCGAGAGTCCAGTTTCAGGCAACCAAAAATGACAAACAAAATACCAAATCAACTCAGTTTTTCATGTACAATCCAAATCTCCACTCAAAATCCTCTAGATCTGGCTAGGTTTTAAAATTTGAAGGCAAACTCCAAATGCACCTCAATTCTAATCATCATCAAATCCTAAACTAAATACATAGAACTGTTCCTCATGCTTCCTAGGTCATCATCATCTATCCAATTCATGTCAATTCTTCAAGATCAAGCCAAATCGTGCCTCAACAGAATTCATACATGATCCTACATTGTCTCTAATTGTCCAAATTCCTATCCAGAAACGATCTACATCTCTTCCTGATTCTAAAAGCAAGCTCAAAACTAAATGAATCATGCTAAATCATGTAGAATATGGAGATTTACTAACCTGCTCTAGATCTGTTGACAGAGGTACTTAGAGCTCGTGATATGCTTCCAAATGCTCCAGAAACTTTCAATGATCTACCAGAAAGAGATTGCACACCTCAATTTTGCTTGAATTGGCTCCAAACTCAGAATCCGATTTCAAGTTGCAGCTATGAAATTTCAATTGCTCTTGCTCGCTCTGGCGCGAAATGAGGTTCAAAACTGATCTGAACTCACCCTATTGAATATATAGAAGAGTTTCATGGGCCTTTGGATCCAAGTTGAAGCCCAAAACAGTGATTTGCATTTTCTGATTTTTCCTTCAAAGTTCACTATGACAGTCGTGTATTGCAAGCTTGGCATTGTTTCTAGAAGTTTCTAACACCTTGCACATGTCATTTAGAATGAGTTTGGATGGAGAAATTGGCCTGAATTGCCTTGTGTATGATTTTGCATATGTGACTTGTTCATGAAGTAACAACATTGAAAGTCATGGAATTATGCCTCAAATCAAAAATGTAAAAGTGTCAAAGTGTTCAAAATGAAGTTTCCAGTCAGAAAATGTACTCATTTGCTTGGTTTTGGTCATCTAACTTAAAATCCCATTTTTCCCTCCTTTCCAAATTTGAAATTTCTTCATTTTCAAACCATTTCAAATGACTTTTTGATATGAGCCAAACCAAACTTTTATGACCACTTGGTTGCAACAAAACATCATTTTAAGAAACTTTCATGTTGAACAATTTTCCATTTGAAGCTTGCAAGTTAGAGAATTTGGCCCATGCTTGAAAATGACCTATAATCTCACTTTCCCAAAATACCCCTGACTTGTAAACCTCATAACTTGAGTTCTACAAATCATATGGATGACTTCTAGTAAAATTTAGAAAGATAATATCATGAGGAACAACTTTCATGTTGACCAAAAGTTCAGGTGAACCCTCCTTCTAGGTCAAACATAGCCTTGAAGTCAGATGATTTTCACAGACAAATTTCAGAAGCATCTGAGGACTTGTAACTTGTCTGGACCATAACTTGAGTTCTATAAATCCCCTTGAGGACTTCTAGTACTAAACTTAAAGGTATTGAGATGTTATAAAAGTTTTTCATGTTGGCCAAAAATCCATTTGAAACTTGTATCTTGACTTATGTGGTCTTGAAGTTAGGCACTAAACAGGGTAATTTGCACTGAAACCCTAATTTAGCAACTTCCCACATTCTTGACTCTTCTTGATTTGATCTTGGCACAACAACACAAATGTCTTATCACATCATTCCATGAATTCCATGACCTCAAAGTAGGCTTGAATGCTTTTCAATTGCACAATTGACCCAGGGTTGATCCAGATGAAACCCGAATTGCTTGCACCTCAACTGTGGCTCTTGCACTTGAATCAATGACTTGGTTGAGCTCCAACATGGCCCTATAGGCACTCCATGAGCTCTATACACATCTTCTATTCACAATCCAAGCTTCACATCTCACTGATGGACTTCAATTGATCAAGACCTCTCACCACCTCCTGATGACTTGGATGACTTCTCAAGCTTGTATAAGATTTCTTGCTAGGCTTCTCTTGATAATATCACACTTGATCTCCTGTTGGATGAATGATATGCCATGATATGCAAATGATAGAACTATGAAAATGATAATGCAATGAAACATAAACCAGATAAAAGATGTTGAGCAAATTTTGGGGTGCAACAGATCTCTAAAATAGACCCGATCAAGTATATCTTTGAAAAACCCGCTTTAACCGAAAATATTGCTCGCTGGAAGATGTTGTTGTCAGAGTATGATATTGAATACCATGCTCAAATAGATGTCAAAAGGAGCATTCTAGCTGATCATTTGGCTCACCAACCAATTGATGACTATGCATCTATCAAATTTGACTTCCCAGATAAAGATGTAATGTATCTGAAGATGAAAGACTATGATTGCTAGACAAAGGGCCAGAGTCAAGATCCTGTTGGGGTTTAATATTCGATGGAGCTGTCAAAGCTTATGGAAACGGAATTAGGGCAATCATTTTTATACCTCAAGGTACCCATATTTCCTTCACTGCAAGGTTGACATTCAAATGTACAAATAATGAAGATGAATATGAAGTCTGTATTATGGGACTTGAAGAAGCTATTGATTTAAGGATCAAAATTCTGGATGTCTATGGAGATTCGGCTTTGGTCATAAATTAGATCAAAGGTGAATGGGAAACACATTAACCCAGATTGATTTTACAAAGACTATGCAAGAAGGTTGTTACCTTTCTTCAATCAAATTATGTTTCATCATATTCCTCGTGAAGAAAATAACATGGCTAATCCACTAGCTACATTATCCTCCATAATTGTTGTGAATCGATGGAACGATGTACCTAAAATTGATGTTATGCGCCTTGATAGGCCCGTTCACATGTTTACCATGGAAGGGATTGTCGATAACAAACCATGGTATCATGATATCAAATTCTTCCTTCAAAAACAAGAGTACCCGCTTAGGGAATCAAGAAAAGATAGGAAGACTCTCAGAAGACTGGAAAACAACTTCTTTTTGAATGATAATGTGCTATAAAAAAGAAACTTTGACATGGTCTTGCTCAGATGCGTGGATAGACACGAAGTAGACATGTTAATCGGATAAATTCATGAAGGTTATTTCGACACTCTTGCCAATGGGAAAGAAATGGCAAAGAAAATATTGAGAGTAGGATACTATTGGCTGTCAATGGAATCTGATTTCTATAAATACGTGAAGAAGTATCGTAAATGTCAGATTTATGCCGACAAAATTCACATACCGTCGACTCTTATCAGTATTCTCTCCTTTCCATGGCCTTTATCTGTGTGGGGAATTGATATGATTGGCATGATTGAACCCAAAGCTTCCAACTAACATCGTTTCATCCTAGTGGCCATTGATTACTTCACCAATTAGGTTGAAGCAACATCTTATGCCAATTTAACCAGGCAAGTGGACTCCTAATTATGATCGCCCATATGTTGTTAAGAAAGCCTTCTCAGGTGGTTCCTTAATGCTCACAACTATGGATGGGGAAAAGTTCACTCGTCCTACAAATGTCGATGCCGTCAAGAAACACTTTACTTGGTAAAAAAAAAATAACAGCTCACTAAGTTAAAAACCCAAAAGGGCGGCTTAGGCAAAAAAGAGCGTCTCGGTGGATTGAAAACCTGAAAGGGAGGTCCAAGAGAAAATTAGAGACATAAACAGAGAATAATCCTCCCGGTAGATTGAAAACCTAAAAGGGAAATCTATGCAAAAGTTAGGGATTAAGGCAAGTAACTACATCGGACCCGATTGGATCATCTGAAGAAGTTGCATCTATAAAGGGGTCCTCAATCAAGATCACCTTCACCAGAAGCTCAAAGAACATTGGAAATTCAAATTTTTTAGGGAGAATTCGATCATTACATTTTAATGTAGCTCTTTCCCTTTAAATTACCATTTTTTTTACTTTGTAGTAATTCATGAAATCACGCCGTTTGTGGGTTACCATTCTATCAATAAAATTTAAGATTTTGTCCATCTTTTTTCAACTCTTGTTTTATTTACATCTTGCAAAATGACATTTTTACTTTAATAAAAATTCATGAAACAAAAATTAAATTTTAGTTTTCTTTTAGTTTTAAAAAAATGCTTGTATTTACTTTCCTTTGATTTGCGAACATAAGAAAAAACATCAACAGTTGCTCCAAGAATGATTAGAACTCAAAATACGCGACCAAATGTTCTTGTAATTTGCCTTCAAAGGTTTATCCAAACTAAATAAGAATCTTCTCCCCAGTAGAGTGCAGAGTTACTCTATCCCCGATTGAACAAAATAATGAATTTAGAATATTTTTTGGATTCTTTCCCCCAAGTATCTTCTTCTCCCCAAAGAAACTTAAGCCTTACAACATGACTTTGTTCCATTATTGGCTATCTTTGTTTTATCTCCATTAATATTTTTAGGAGACTGGCTGAGTACCCGGTCACGTTGTGATGTTTATTCTGTTGCCAGTATATCTCTTTCACCTGTTTTGTCAGCATAAATTCATATCATACATATATCATGCTAATTTGAATTCATATTCATATCCATATTCATATTGCATTTATTTCTAATTTTTATTTCATTCACCTTGGTTATTTTTATCCCTGAGTGATATGTTTCCTCTCTACAATAGTGTGGACATCGTAGGCAGAAAGTGCATATCCTTTCTAAATACCCATTGAGTTTAATCCTCATGGAAGTTTTGATTTACTTCTCCTTTCAACACTTGGATAGGATAAATCCCCAATTTGAGTTCATTCCTCACTAGTTAGCGTCTTGTTTGACGGTATCCCTCCAGCTTATTCCTGGATTGAGTTGATCTTTTGACCATTTTAACAACTTGAACCTCTGAATTAAAAGGGCATTTATTTTGCGCCTTTTAAGTGGTTTACATTCCCATGAAGAATCTATTGAAGATTCCCTAGCAAGATAAATTTATTCCACCTTGGAATCTACATCTGACAACAAGTGGCAATCTCTTTATTTGAGAAGCTTGTTTCTATCCTTGAATTTTCTAGTGAATCGACAAATGGCAGTCTCTTTCTGAGCAGTTTGTCTATCCCTGTTGAAGCTATCAACATATCAAATTTTATTTCGTCTTATGGCATCTATCCAAAGAAGTCTCGACAGAAAGTATGATGAAGATATTTTCCAGCAAATGGAATCTCTCTGGAGAAGTTTGTTGTGAATCCTTATTCTCTATCAAATGTAATCTCCCCAATAAATCCCTGTGAGAAGTTTGATGAAGGTCCTTATAAGAAGTTTTTCTCTTTATTTGAGAAATTCATTTCGCAAAATTAACTGGCCCGCATCTCTTTGAACATCCCGATGAAGTTATTATTTCAACAAGTGATTACCTTTTTTACGAGCTTGTATGTTTACCCTTTTCAAGAGAAATACTTGATAAAGAAGAAACCGAGACCAGTTTCGTGGCTTATGTCCATAAACAAGGGCAAGTTTATTTCAGAAATCGAGACCAATTTCGTGGCTTATATCCAGAAACAAGGGGAAGTTTATTTCAGAAACCGAGATTAGTTTTGTGGCTTATGTCCACAAACGAAGGGAAGTTTATTTCAAAAACCGAGACCAGCTTTATGGCTTATGTCCAGAAACAAGGGGAATTTTATTTTAGAAACTAAGATTAGTTTCGTGGCTTATCCCCAGAAACAAGGGGAAGTTTATTTGAGAAACTGAGACCAGTTTTGTGGCTTATGTCCAGAAACGAGGGGAAGTTTTTTTTTGAAACCGAGATCAGTGTCGTGGCTTATGTCCAGAAACGTGGGGAAGTTTTTGTTTACCCTTTCTAAGTCGGATTACTTAGTCAAAGAAGGTATTGAATCAGTTTCCAACATTGGAAGTTCAAATTGTCAAAGTTATAATCCTATCCCCTGTGGAATTGTATTCTTTCCCCAATGGAGTTGTTATCTCTCTCCCAATAGCGTTACGACATTTTCCCCAATCTTTCTTTCCCTAGTGGATAATTCTTTTGTTATACCACAGTGGTTTGGTCTGTTCTCAGACTCTTGTGGCATCATTTCCCCCAGGTCTTTATCTTCCATTCATAAGTGCATTCATATCATATCACCTTTTGTGGCTTCTTATGGGCCAAAATTGTGCATTTTTGTATTTAAGCCTCCCCTATCTGGACGATACTAAGATGTCAATCTTCATATCTTCGAATAGGAGAAACTTAAATATGGCATCTGTCATACCCTAATTTTTTACCCCTAAGATGTCACCTCATTTACATCATTTGCATAACATTCAACATCACATGTATGTGTCTTTATGCATCACTAACCCATTGAAAATACAAAAAATATGTGCTTTGGTTGTGTTTTGATCCTAACTATGGTTTTGCTCTCAAGAAGCTCAAGGTTTGACCAGTTAAAGGATTGTGGAAATCTAAATACCTCAAGCCCTAATCTATTCAACATTTCTTAAGGGTCTCTCCTCATCAATAATCAAGTGCAAAGCTGCATTGAATCAAGATTAACAAACCTCAAGTCCTCAGATACACCGTGAAATTCTGGCAAGCAGACCATAAATGTTCTAAGAGATGTTGAGACATTGATTTCTGCATAATTAAACAAGGCAAAAAACAAGAACATCCAAATACGGAAAATACATTACAGTGTCATGACAGATGTTGTAACATCTGCAGACTGACAGAACAATTTATGCAACCATTTAAATTATGCAAAATTTTAAATGCATAAAGATAAATAACACAACAAATTGTTAACCTAGTTCAGTGTACAATCACCTGTTTCTGGGGGCTACCAAGCCAAGAAGGAAATCCATTATCAGTAGTATTAATTCAGAGCTAAACTCCCCCGTTTACAACCCTCACTTAATCCCTACCCAGTGCAACTTCTACCTAGGATACTCCTAGATATGAGAAATCACTATCTCACTCCCAATCACCACAGTGATAAATAAACACTCCCAGTCCCAGGGAATTCTATAAGAAACCAAAAAGAAAGATGTGCCCTCCTTCTTTTAAGAACAAAACTAGGTCAAGACGCTTGACCAAAAATAATACTTGATTTTGCTTAAAAGCTTCAACCAAGAACAACAATCAACTCTTACTTCAAAGCTTCGAGTGAGAACAATATGCAACCTAAATATGTCTACCATGATGCATCAAAAGATACAAAGGGAGACTTACAAAGTCACACACAAGAGACTCTCAAAACGCTAAACCCTTATGTTGCACCTACGGTTTTCTTATTGTTATATCTTTTTATCTTTAGGTCTAGCAAGTCCTTATTTTTAGACTCTTCTAGTATGGGCTTGTACTCTTCAATCAGGTCCAATCTTCACATTGTAAATCTTCTGCAAAATCTTCTCTTCAAAGATCCGTTTTATGAAATCCAATTAAATCTGCACTTTGTTCCTAATAAATCTCCTTGACATGCGCATAAGGATGAGGTATATCCAAAAGGATATCATCAAATCAAAACAAATATGTCAAGAGATATAAAACAGTAGCGCCTGGTATACCAGACCAAGATGTCATGACATCTGTCTTCGACATCTGTCTAAAACACGCGCATGTTGTACCAGACCATGATGTCATGACATCTGTCTGAAACATACGATAGTAATACTGTCATGACAGTTGATGAAGATGTTATAAAATCTTGCTCAACATCAGTGTAGAATCATGTTTTACCAAAATTTAACCAATCATAGAACCATGGAACTAACAATCTTCCCCTTTGGAAAATTTTGGCTAAAACAACCAAAGCATGATAAATCTAGAGATATAAACTTATTAGAGAAACAACAACAGCAGTTTCCTCCAGTACATCCATCCTCACTAACTATTATGCCCCCCTTAATAGTTGCATTCAGCAAGCAACAACAAAACACTACTCTTTCCTTAGCAGTAGCAAAGTCCTATCACAATGTTGGTCATCATTTTAATACATGTGACATAACATCAAGACAACAGATAACACTAACACTTTACACCCCCCTTTTAGCCAAAAATTGAAGAAAAAAATTGGATTAAATGTACACACATATAAACTCAAATGAAAATAACACACCAATCAGAGCCAAACCCGAAAAATGAAGCAGGATCATCATGCTTCAAAGCAAGACTCAGTTGACAAACTGCACATAGTGTTCGGATATCCAGTATGACATATCACAACCTCCCAAGAGATACACAAACTGCTTGATCCCTAAGAAATAAATATAAAGACTGCACCACTGCAGCAATAATCCATGGATAATGACTTAACTCCCCCTGTCATAGATATACAATGCTCCTTCGATCATCAGATGAAATCACTTGAATAACTTCATATTTACACAGAGAAAAGCAGATGCTTTAAACTTCTGGTTCAACATACTTGCTGAACTCACTCATACACTGTAAAATCAATCCGGATTCATACAGATCTCGATACCCTAGCTCCTTGAGAATACATCCAGACACCCTGAACTATTCACCCAACCAGAACATATCTGACAAATGGCCTTACACATCCACACAAGTTATCATAACTCCTTATATAGGAAAGATGTCACGCACACTCGACTTGACATTACTAACATACTCTAGAAAAAATTCTCATTTTTCTTGCTTCATAAGATCCAGACTGACACAATCTTTCCCAGAGTTACTTGATGGGCTAGAGACGTGTCTACTTATGCGTCTAGCGGTATCTTACTGCAAGTGCACAGCCTATCGAAGTAATATTTAAGATTATCGATCCACAGGGATTCTATGGTTACTTAGTGCTAGATGAACTTCTAGTTTAGCTAAGGCGAATGGTTGTCACGATTTTTTGTTGATTTTTAAGACTATTAAAGGCGGAATTAAATTTAAGTTTTAATAAAGTAATACTAAGGCGGTCGGTATGTAATTATACTAACTTAGGTGGGTCAATCTAACCTAGGCTTATAAAGGTGTTCACTTAATCTATTCGGTAGAGATTACCAGTTTAAATACCCTCAACTCACACTCTCGTGGTCTTATATCAGATCTTATCCCTAAAGCCCTATGCCTGCTCTCTCTAACCCATAAGTGTTTAGAGGTAATTTTTGGAAACTAAGTAATTCTAATTTATCTTAAAGCGCTCTCGCTGTGTTTAATTTAAATGCCTATCTTTAGCTATCTGGTTAAAATCTCACACTCTCGTGGTCTTGACCTAACCTAATACTCTTTTCTTACTCTCGTAACGAAATGGTCTATTTCAATTAAAAAGTATCAGCCAGAATGTTAAGTGATTAATTATTTTTAGCCTATGGTTATATTTTACCGGTTAAGTTTGTTATAACTACATACCGCCCTAAGGTGTTTAGCTACTCATCGATGTTGAACCAGACAGAGACAGAAAATTTAATAATAACGTACTCATGGCAGAAAAATAAATAAACATTATAATTAAATTAAATTGCAATATAATGAAAAACCTGGTTAACAAATATTCGAGCAGACTCCTTCTTCCACAGACCGGAAAGCTTGGAGTTGGCGGAAATTGAAAATAAACGAATGCTAAAGGTTTAGAAACAAATAAATGTATAACAATTTCCTGATGTTGGAAATTGTTATATGGCGGGTTTGGATACAATAAAAAAAACGAAACAGAAAACTAAAAATAATGCAGGAATAGAAAGGCTGGTTCGTAATACAGTTCGGCAGAGCTTCCGCAGGAATTTGAATAAAAAATGCTCTCTGTCCATTGTTCATAGAACTTGTACTATTTATAGAATCCTTAATGGGCTGGATTTTTGGACCTTTGTTGCATGGGTCTTGCTGAATTTGTGGAAGGAATGCAGGAACGTGGCAACAAAATAGGAGAAATGGTCTTCACGTAATGCCTTGACGTAGTCTGAGTCAAAAACCTAATTTTACCCTTGTCACGGTCGTGACAAGGTCTTCACGTTCGTAACTTGTGGTTTTTAAGTGTCACGGTCGTGACCACTCTCTTACGGTCGTGATGGCTCAAATTGGGGTGTCACGGTCGTGACACCCTTGTGACGGCCGTGACTGCAACAAATTATGCAGTCTTTTGCAGGCTTCTTCATTTCTTCATCTCTTTATGGTTTCTTTTTTTCCTTTTGCTCTTAATTCATGATTTAGCTCCATATAATGATGTACCTGCAAAATGGTAAGAAAAACTCGAGAAATCGAGTGTTAAAACGGTGAATATGCGATAAAACGTTAATGAAACCTAGCAATATAATCGACGCGTTTTCTCGTTATCATTACTTCCAGGAGAAGAAACCACCTCCCCACAAGCATTCTGATCCCAACATAAATCAGATCCTTAGGTGTTATATCTAACTTATGCATATCAACTAGCACACCGACTACTTCACACCATGATCCACAACAGTCTTGACCACTACCTCCATGTCATACTTATGCATGATTAGATAAAACACTTATGAATCAAATTGTGAGTATCAAGCATCACAATCCTAATTCCAAGCCATCAAATATAACATCAACTCCTTTACCACTCACTTTGGTTCTTGAGACACCAACCACATGACTTACTATTTCCATAGTAATCCATACATTTCATTAAGATACACATGAAGATCATAGAAGGACACATCAGCAGCAACTTAACAGATCATCACAAATGCAAGAATACCATAGAGAGAAATAAACTCTCATGTAGCTTCCACAGAGACATAATGTTCAGGCATCCTGTCTGACAATATAAAGACAACAATCATTCTTAAGCACCTTAAGAGATGATTCCTTCATCAATCAATCAGGCTACAAACACAAATTCATGTACATAAACTACTTCTTATTTGACTTTCTGTCTACTACCCTCTTGCACAGATCCATCAATAGCCGGGACAAAAAGATTCTTCACAATGACCATTTTCATGACAAACAATCATACATCATGCTTCACCATGATGAGAAACAACCTCCACAACATGAACTCAACACTCTCTCCCATGAACATATTCATTGGATCTTGAGTTCTTGCACTGTCTAAAACTACACCTTCAGGAGTGACATTTTTTACAACACCAATTAAAATGATAATCAATTAAATACTTTCTAAGGCCACTAATAACAATTGATTTAAAATCCACAGTTATGTATTCTTTAGTCACAAAATGTCATAAGACACCCCTCCTCACTGAATCAACAACTAAGAGAGAGATCTTCAAGGCATAAATATTCCTTAGAATATACCATCTTCTATTCTAAACACATTCAACAGTCCTTTTATGAGTGGACTTCAGAAAAGAACTCAAGTATCTTGGGCTATTTCAGTCATGACATAGAGAGTTTATCAAATCCATAGATTATGAGTTGGATATACAAGACCTCAACTCAACCTTTTTCCTCTTATTACCCTTCATACCTGATTGAAACTATCTTCCAAGCAACATAGAAAAGTCCTTTAGAATAATCCAGATCACAGTGATCTCTCTTGTCTATTACTCCCACCTGGAGATAACAAGAACAACCTGATAGTTCTATGATTGGCAGGAATATTGGTAAAACTTTGTGTTATTACAAGATGTCCTATAGGATGTCTTGACATATGATCTTAACATTCTGCAGGTGGTTATTCTTAATGTTGCAGGGTCTAGTTCATGATGTCAAGTATGTTGTCCTGACATTTGTAAACAGAACATTCAGTGTGAATGTTATGTTTTGACTGCTGTGTTTTTGTGCAACCTTTTGCGTTGATTGTGATAAGAGATTTTGGTGGTACAAATCTGTGTGGAAGTCTTCCTTATACAAAAGAGTTTCTGATGCATAATTCGTGGAGTAATTATGAAATCTTTTGTTCTATTTTCGTGCAAAAAATCTTGAGAAGATTTGGAGGTTAATTTGATTTGATCAGATTTGATTTGGTTATATTTCCTTGATGTTAATTATGAAAATATCTGAAGAATTATCTAATTTGATTTTATCAAATCAGCAGTAGTTTTGCTAAAGCCCAAGCCCGCTCAAAGCGTTACTATCTAAAGATTGTACAATCCTACTTTGAAGATTAGAGAAGCTAGGGTTAAGTTAGTGCATTACGTAAGGAATAAGCTTTTAGCTTCGTATGTTATTGTTATCTGTGAGCCATTCACTCATCACCTTGATGTGAATTGGACTGAGTTTTTATGTTGTATATTGTCCACTCCTAGCTTTTAAGCACGAGTGCATTGTTCTTGATTGAAGCTTTTAAGTAAGATCAAGTATTGTCTTTGAAGAGTGTCTTCTATGTTTTATTAATCTGTTGTTATCACTGCTGTGATTGAGGGGGAGTGAGAGGTGTCTGATATCTAAAGGTGTTTTAGATAGAAATTGCAAGGGTAGAGATTAGGTGCGAAGATTGTAAACTAGAGAGGGTTTGCTGTGAATCTCCAAACTAATTCTATTTAGTGAATTTCCTTCCTGGCTTGGTAGCCCCCAAACGTAGGTGTGTTTGCACCGAACTTGGTTAACAATTGCTTGTGTCTATTTACTATTGTTAATTGATTTTTATCTTGTTCATATATTAATTATTGTTCAGATATTAGTGTCGTGACATCTCCTTCGACATCTCATATCTGATACCAGAATTTTAATTGGTATCAAAGCAGGCATCCTGCTCTGGTTCTGGGTGAGATCTAAGGATGATACTTTCTGGTACTATGGACAAAGAAGGAGGATTTGTGAACAGACCACCTATTCTAGATGGGAATAATTATGATTATTGGAAACCTCGCATGGTGGCCTTCTTGAAATCATTGGATAGTAAGGCTTGGAAAGCTGTCATAAAAGGATGGGAACACCCTGTGACTGTTGGGAAAGATGGAAATGCTACATCTGGCCTGAAGTCTGAGGAAGAATGGACTAAGGAGGAGGATGAATTGGCTCTTGGATATTCTAAAGCCTCGAATGTCTTTTCAATGGAATTGATAGGAATATATTTAGATTGGTGAACAATTGTGAAGTTGCTAAAGATGCTTGGGAGATACTCAAAACTACTCATGAAGGTACTTCTAAGGTAAAGATGTCAAGACTTCAATTGCTAACTACAAAATTTGAAAACCTAAGGATGAAAGATGATGAAAGCATACATGATTTTCACATGAATAACCTTGAAATAGCCAATGCTTCAAGTGCCCTAGGTGAAAATATGTCAGAAGAAAAGCTTGTAAGAAAGATTCTCAGGTCTCTTCCCAAGAGATTTGATATGAAAGTAACTGCCATAGAAGAAGCTCAAGAGATTTGCAAGATGAGGGTGGATGAACTAATTGGATATCTTTTAACCTTTGAAGTGGGGATAAGTGACAAATCTGATAAGAAAAAGAGCATAGCCTTTGTGTCCAATGCTGAAAATGGAGAGGATGAATCTGATGGGGATACTGATGAAAGCTTATCCAATGCTATAGTGTTCCTTGGAAGACAGTTTAACAAGGTAATGAAAAGGATGGATATGAAGTCAAGACCAGATGTCAAGAAAAACTCGCATGACATCAGTAGGTCTAATGATGCAGGTAGAGGAACAAGGTCTGAAGAAAAATCCACCCAAAGCAAAGGAATTCAGTGTCATGGATGTGAAGGATTTTGTCACATCAGAGTCGAATGCCCTACCTATCTCAAGAAACAAAAGAAGAGCCTAGTTGTTTCTTGGACTGGTAAGGATTATGAAATTGATCTTGAAGAAGAATCTATTAAACATGTGACTGCTTTGACTAGGATACAACTCTGATGAAGACTATAGTGATGATGAATTAACCTTTGAAGAACTTGCAGCTTCCTACAAAGAGTTGTGTCTTAGAAGTGAAGAAGTATGTCATCAAGGAGAAAAGCAAAAGAAACTTATAATCAGACTGAAGGCTGAAAAAGAAGAACATCTTAAAATTATCTCTGAATTGAATGATGAAGTTGCTCTACTGACTTCCCAACTTGATCAAATGTCCAAGTCTGTGAGAATGCTGAACAGTGGTACTAACACCTTTGATGAAATCCTTCAAGCTGGAAAAAGGGCAGGAGACATGACCGGGATAGGGTTTGATGGAGAAAAGAAACAATCTTCAGATTATAATCCCTCTTCACACCATAATCGTTTTGGGCCTAAGCAGAATATGTCACATCAGATGTCTCAACATCATGGCAGAGGACAACCCAACCACCCAAGAAGAAGATTCCAAAGATGGAGATGTCATTACTGTGGACGCTTTGGTCACATAAAGCCTTTCTACTTCAGGTTGCATGGATATCCTAAACTTATTCCTTAATCTAGACCCAATCACAACATTCCTTCTAACAGAAAGCAATGGGTTCCTAAATCTGCTGCTACAAGTTTGATAGCTCATATGTCCCTCAAAGTCTCAGCTAAGGAAGATTGGTACTTTGACAGTGGGTGCTCCAGACACATGACAGGAATTAAAAAATCTCTTAGTAAACATCAAATCCCATTCTACTAGCTATGTGACTTTTGGTGGTGGAGCCAAGGGTGAAATCAAGGGGGTTGGAAAATTGAACTACTCAGGAGTTCCAAACCTTGACAATGTGTTGTTGGTTAAAGTATTAACTGCTAACTTAATTAGCATCAGTCAACTGTGTGATCGAGGACTCAATGTCAACTTCACTAAATCTGAATGTTCGGTTACAAATGAAAAGAGTGAAGTGATCATGAAGAGAGTCAGATCTAAGGACAACTGCTATCTATGGGTTACTCAAGATTCTAAATGTGCTTTATCCAAAGAAGATGAAGTGAAATTGTGGCGCCAGAAAGTTGGTCATTTACATCTAAAAGGAATGAAGAAGATCATCTCTATGGAAGTTGTCAAAGGAATTACTAAGCTAAAGATTGAAGAAGGAAAAGCCTGTGGTGAATGTCAAATTGGAAAGCAAAATAGGATGTCACACCAGAAGATCAAACATCTCACTACTTCAAAAGTGTTGGAGCTCCTCCACATGGACTTAATGGGACCTATGCAGGTGGAGATTCGAAAAGAAGTATGCATATATGGTAGTAGATGACTTTTCCAGATACACTTGGATGAATTTTATAAGAGAAAATTTTGAAGTGTTTGTTGTGTTCCAATATCTCTATCAAAGAATTCAAAGAGAAAAGGAGAGTAATGTTGTTAGAATCAGAAGTGATCATGGGAAGGAATTTGAAAATCAAAAATTTGCTAAATTCTGCTCATCTGAAGGGATTAGCCATGAATTTTCTTCTCCCATTACTCCACAGCAAAATGGAGTTGTGGAAAGAAAGAATAGAACTATCCAAGAATCTGTTAGAGCTATGATCCATGCAAAGAAGCTGCCTTACCACTTTTGGGCTGAAGCTATGAACAGTTCCTGCTATATTCATAATAGAGTAACCTTAAGAATAGGAACCATGACCACCTTATATGAAATATGGAAGGGAAGAAAGCCTATTGTCAAATACTTCCATGTGTTTGGAAGCAAATGCTACATATTGGCAGATCGTGACCAAAGAAGAAAGATGGATCCAAAAAGTGATGAAGGAATATTCTTGGGCTATTCTACTAACAGCAGAGCCTATAGAGTATTCAATTCCAGAACTAAAACTATGATGGGATCCATCAATGTTGTTATTGATGATGTGCATAAGGAGACTGGTGTCCTAGAAGATGTTGGAACATCCCTTGATACCTCAGCAGAGTCTGCCAACAAAGACACTGATCCTAATCCTGCCAATACTGAACCTGAACTAGTAAACAAAGGACCCTCTACCAGAATTCAGAAGGACCATCCTATGGATTTTATCACAGGTGATCTAAATGAGGGCGTTACTACTAGATCCAGAGAAGTCATTTCAAATTCTTGTTTTGTGTCTAAAGTTGAGCCAAAAAATATCAAAGAAGCCTTAACTGATGAATTCTGGATAAATGCCATGCAAGAAGAGCTAGGGCAATTCAAGAGAAATGAAGTATGGGATCTTGTTCCAAGGCCTGAAGGAAAAAATGTGATTGGAACAAAATGGGTTTACAAGAATAAGTCTGATGAAAAAGGAGTGGTCACCAGGAACAAAGCCAGACTGGTTGCACAAGGATACACTCATATTGAAGGGGTTGACTTTGATGAAACTTTTGCTCATGTAGCTCACCTTGAATCTATCATATTGCTTCTGGGAGTTGCCAGCATTCTGAAAATTAAGTTGCTTTAGATGGATGTTAAGAGTGCCTTCTTAAATGGACACATAAATGAAGAAGTCTATGTGAAAAAACCTAAGGGATTCATTGATCCAACTTTTCCCAATCATGTTTTTAAGTTAAAGAAAGCTCGGTATGGACTGAAGCAAGCTCCTAGAGCTTGGTATGAGAGATTAACAAAATTTCTTGTTGATAATGGATACAGAAAAGGTGGCATAGATAAAACATTGTTTATCAAGGAAGAAGGAGGAAAACTCATGATTGCTCAAATATATGTTGATGATATTATGTTTGGTGGAATGTCTGATGAGATGATTCAACATTTTGTCTAGCAAATGCAGTCAGAATTTGAAATGAGCCTTATTGGTGAATTAACCTATTTTCTTGGGTTGCAAGTCAAACAAATGGAAGATTTTATATTCTTATCTTAGAGTAAGTATGCCAGGAATATATTTAAGAAGTTTGGGATGGAGAATGCCATTCACAAGAAAACACATGCACCTACCCATTTTAAGTTGTCTAAAGATGAAAAGGGTGTTAATGTGGATAAAAGTCTCTACAGAAGCATGATAGGGAGCCTGTTATATCTTACAGCAAGCATGCCTGACATTTCCTTTGATGTAGGTGTATGTGCTAGATATCAAGCTGAACCCAAAGTGAGTCACATCAATCAAGTCAAGAGGATTCTGAAGTATATTAATGGAACAAGTGAGTATGGAATGCTATACACTCATGGATCTGGTTGTGTGTTGTCTGGATATTGTGATGCTGATTAGGCTGAAAGTGCTGATGATAGGAAAAGCACATCAGGAGGTTGCTTCTTTTTAGGAAACAATCTCATATCATGGTTCAGCGAGAAGCAAAATTATGTCTCTCTATCTACTGCTGAAGTTGAGTATATAGTAGCTGGGAGTAGCTGTTCTTAACTGGTTTGGATGAAACATATGATGACTGAATATAATGTCACACAAGATGTCATGACATTGTATTGTGACAACTTAAGTGCTATAAACATATCCAAAAATCTTATTCAACACAGCAGAACCAAGCATATTGATATTCGTCATCATTTTTTAAGGGAGCTTGTTGAAGATAAAATCATTACTTTAGAACATGTTACTACAGAAAAGCAGCTAGCTGATATCTTCACTAAGGCATTGGATGTTAGTCAATTTGAAATTTTAAGAGGGAAATTAGGGATTTACATTTATGAGGATTTGTAGCAATTATTTCCTAGTGGAAATATCATTCAAGAGGTGTGGTATTTTCCAAAAATAAAGATGTCTCAACATCACTCATTATTTTAAAACACTTTTAAAGTCACTTCCACACGCTACCCTAACCACTATTTTCACTACAACTACCCATTCACCTCACATACCTTCACAGCACCTCTGATTGAACCCCATTCTCTGTGTAAACCTCTGCTTAAAACCCATTCTCCCACTCAAAAATCTCAAGATGTCTCTAAAACATGTTTCAACTTCGTCCAAATCATCTAGGTCTGAATCTAAGACAAAGGCTCAACCTATGAGCGTCTCATTTGATGACGTGCTTGATGTAGCTCCTTTTGCCATGGTTCCATGCAACGATGCTACCCATTTTAATTATTTAGTCTTTCCGGTGTTATTTTATTTCGGCGTGTCTTTTGTGGGGATTATTTAAGAAGATATGGCCTTTAATATTAATATAAAATAATTGATAATGATAATAATTGGATAATTAATAGTAATATTATTATTATTATTATTATTATTAATATTATTGGAATTAAAAGAAAGGAGGAATAAGTGTTATAAGGGGAATTTGTGAGTTTTAGAAAGGGGAAAAAAGATAGAACACGATCAAGTGGGGGAAAGAGTAAGGAAGAAGAACAAGAACAAGAGGAAGAAGAAGAAGGCCAATGCTGTCGGACTCTTGGGAGTTTTTATCGATCGAAGCAACTAGTCAAGGTAAGGGGGGAGAAATGGATTGGGATTGGTAATTGCATGAATTGGATAGTTGGGGATTCCTTAACCCCATAGGGATTTGATGAATATAATTAGTATGTTGTTGTGCTTTCTGATCATTGTTGTTATGGAGAACTCCTTGCATGTGATTGTAAGGTGATTGTTGGAATAATTTGGGTGAATTGGTGTAGTTTAGCGTTTAGATCGAAAATGATTTAATCGGTAGAGTTGGTGTTTTATCGGGTAAAGTCTAGAATAAATAGTGTGGTTTAGTCGTAGAATGCTAGGCTAAGACTGCTGGGACTAGTTTAGTGAGAATCAGATGGGTTTTGAGCTTCTGATGGATTTCTGAACAATGAGGGTTTTACGAAATCGCAGACGTTCGCCAGCATCTTCACTGAGTGAGCTAGTAGCAAGCACTCTCTAGGAACTCGCTAGGAGAGTTGGGTAGCGAGTACTTTCGTAGCCACTGCCTGCCTTCGCTAGCGAGTTCGCTAGGCGAATGAGGCAGCGAGCGTTCGCTGAGGCCTCGCTAGGCGAGTGAGCCAACGAGCGTGACAGAAACGTAATTTTGTGTTGTTTTGCTTTGTGATTCGTTTTGTAGGATTCCTTGGGTTGTCATAGAAAGAGAGATGTTGTTTAGTGGCGAAGAGTGTATGCCTGGTGTTGAAAAGTGAAATTATGGAATATAAAACATAATTGACATGATTAATTGGTGCGTAAGATATATATATATATATATATATATATATATATATATATATATATATATATATATATATATATATATATATATATATATATATATATATATATATATATATATATATATATATATATATATATATATATATATATATATATATATATATATATATATATATATATATATATATATATATATATATATACACACACATGACGCATAGTGAGGTGATCGGGAGGATCGTATGTACTCGGTGTTCAATGTAAATTTCCCTATTATATCTGTGTGTGTATATATATATATATATATATATATATATATATATATATATATATATATATATATATATATATATATATATATATATATATATATATATATATATATATATATATATATATATATATATATATATATATATATATATATATATATATATATATATATATATATATATATATATATATATATATATATATATATATATATATATATATATATATATATATCTGAGTATATATGATGTATGATGATGTGATCAGTAGGATCGTGTGCACTTTGTGTGTTGTGCATTGGTGTTGCGCATATCATGGTGTTTTGCTGGGATGAATCATGTCTCGGATGGAGCGTAAGTGATTCATCCGTACTCCTTTGTGGAGAATGGTGGGGTTGAATCATGTCTCGGATGGAGCGTAAGTGATTCACCCGTACTCTTTTGTGGAGAACGGTGGGATGGATCATGTCTCAGGAGGAGCGTAAGTGATCCATCCATACTCCTTTGTGGAGAATTGCGGAGTTGAATCATGTCTCGAATGGAGCGTAAGTGATTCACCTGTACTCCTTTGTGGAGAATTGCTGAGTTGAATCATGTCTCAGATGGAGCGTAAGTGATTCACCCTTACTCCTTTGTGGAGAATGGTGGGAATAAATCATGTCTCAGGAGGAGCATAAGTGATCTATTTCGGGGTTTGATTGAATGAACCAATGAGTCGGTACCGCATGCATGGTGTTGAGTTGCATTCTTGCATTATTATATGTGTGTTGATGATTAGACAGTAGGTCGTGTTTGATGTTGGTGGGGTGATGATTTATATAATTACTGCCTTTTTATTCATGTATTTTATTACCGATAATTTTGATCATGTTTTCTCAACCCTTTATTGTTGTTGTGGTATGTGCCTCCTCGGAAGTACAAAAAATCCAGGTGCATAGCTAGCTTGGATAGTGGTGTGCAAGTCGAGTCCTAGGATGCTCTGATACATAACACGGGACTTGGGAGTTTATTTGTTTTATGATAAATTTGTTTACTCCTGTGACGTATCTTATTTTGATGATTTCTCTTAATGAATATTTTATGTAAATTGGTGGATGGCCTAAAGTGATGTACAAATGATTGTTTCCGCTATATATTTTGAAAACCATGTATCAAGGGTTTTGTTGAATTTTGTGAATGTGATATCCCACTTTTAATAGAAAACTCTATATTTATTAGATTTAATTGTATTTTATTTAAATTTGGGAAAATGGGGTGTTACAAGTTGGTATCAGAGCAGGTCGGTCCGTCTGACCAGTGTAGTAGTTGAGTCTGTCCGTAGGATAGAGGTTGTGTACCTTTTAACCTAGTGTTGTTTTGGTTGAGCAGTATGGCAGGGAGGGATGGTGCTGCTTTGGATGCGGCTATGCAAGCGATGGCGCAGGTAGTTGTTAATCAGAACCAAGCTTCGGGTGCGCAATTCAGAGATTTGGCACAGTTTCAGAGTAACAAGCCACCGACGTTTGAAGGGGGAATTTTGGATGCTGAAGTTGCACAGAAATGGATGAAGGCAATTAAGAAAATTTTCAGGACAATGGGTTGTAATGATGAGCAAAAAGTGAGGTTCGGTACTCACATGCTGGAAGGAGAAGCCGAGGCTTGGTGGGACAACAGTCGCCAAAGATTGGAGGCTGCAGGAACTGCTATTACTTGGGATGTGGTTCGAACTAGTTTTCTGGAGAAGTATTTTCCAGAAGATATACGAAGTGCTAAGGAGATAGAGTTTCTGGAGCTGAAGCAGGGTAATCTGACTGTAGCAGAGTATGCTGCTAAATTTGAAGGGTTGGTACAATATTGTCCTCATTACAATACTGAAGAGGCGATGACCTCCAAATGTTTGAAGTTTGAAAATGGGTTGCGTCCGGAGATTAAGATGGGGATTGCTTGCCAGAAGATCAGGAATTATCCTGAGTTGGTAAGCAGAAGCAAAATTTATGACAATGACATCCGGGCCAAGATTGCACACTATAAGGCTGTGAGTGACCGTAACGGTAAGCAGAGATTTGGTGGTACTCCTTACAGTGTTCCTGCTGATAAGGGAAAACATAAGGCTATTGCTGATAAGAAGTCCAGATAAGGGAGAGTGTCTGCTGATGTGAAGTGTTTCCGATGTGGTGGTGCAGGGCATCGTGCTAATGATTGTCCTGATGAGGTGAATAAGTGTTTCAAGTGTGGTAAGCCAGGCCATGTGATGGCGGATTGCAGGGCTGCTATGCCTACCTGTTATAACTATGGTGAGAAAGGTCATATCAGTACACACTGCGAGAAGCTGAAGAAGTCTCAGGTGCCTCAGGCCAGTGGTAAAGTGTTTGCAGTGGTAGGGACTCAATCTGCAGGCGAGGAGCGTTATATCAAAGGTACTTGTTTTATCAATAGTGTTCCTTTGACTGCTATTATTGATACGGGTGCAACCCACTCGTTCATTTCTGTTGATTGTGTGAGGAGATTAGGATTGGTGTCGTCTGTAAGTGCTCTTGATTGGCTGCATTTTGTGGCAATATATGAGTATATGTATGAATGTCATGTTTGATGTTATTACATTCATAATATGGACTGTGCAGGGTAAGTTAACTAGGCTAACTATAAGTTAAGTTGGATGTCATACTCAATGTTATGACATAGGTCGTATGACATCAAGCGGAAGTTTTTTATTCTGGTAGCTATAACTCAGGAAACAACTCAGAAGCTCAAGCTGGAATGCAGGAGACATTTTAGACGCCCTAGGGGAACTAATATGTACCTGATTAAAGAGGCAAACGTGCAGAATACAAAAGTGAAGTTTTATGATCGATAAAACCTAATGTATGCGCCCAAGCCCAAGGACTGATCTGCTGCTACAAATACCAGGAGAGGCAATCCTAGAAGGCAGCAGTTGAAGATAGAGAAATAGAGAAATCACCATAGTGGTTTAGAAGTGAAGAGGTTGTTTTTTACGACTGTGTCTTAAGAACACTTGTAATCCAAGCAACTGTGGTTTGCATTGGTTAGGTAGTTTCTAGGTTGTGTATCACTCGAAGCTGTTAAGTAAGAGTGTGTGTCACTTGGTCAAAGCTTTGAAGCAAGATCAATGTGTGAGTGTAGTTGAAGTGTCTCTTCAATCTACTGTTTAAATTGTAATTAGTTGTTATCATTGGTGTGTGATTGTAGGGAGTGAGTGGGTATACTCAGGTCTAGAGTGTCTCTAGGTTAAATTATCATTGGGTAGTGATTAAGTGAGGAGTGAAAACTGGAGGTTTGACTTTAAATTGATACAACTGATAGTGAAATTTCTCCCTGGCTTGGTAGCCTCCAGATGTAAGTGTGTTGCACTGAACTGGGTCAACAACTAACTGTGTTATTTACTGCTTTATTATTACTGCATAACAGTAGATCTGTAGTGAATGTCACAGTGAATGTTATAACTTCTGTTAGAACATCCATCGTGTGCTGGCCAGAATTTTCAATTGGCATCAGAGCAGGCACTCTGCCTGTTTATTACTAGGTGAGATCTAGGGAAACAAAATTCTGGTAATATGGATAAAGATATTGGATTCACCAATAGACCTCCAATTCTGGATGGTTCAAACTATGACTATTGGAAGCCTAGGATGATTGCCTTCATAAGGTCCTTAGACAGCAAGGCTTGGAGAGCTGCAAACTCTGGCTAGGAAAATCCTGTGAAGACTGACAAGGATGGAGTATCTGTGCAAATTCCTGAAGAGGAATGGACCAAAGAGCAAGAGGCATTGGCTCTTGGAAACTCTAAAGCATTGAATGCACTCTTCAATGGTATAGACAAAAACATCTTTAGACTGGTCCACCACTGTGAACTAGCAAAGGATGTTTAGGACACTCTCAGAACCACTCATGAAGGAACTTCCAAGGTTAAAATGTCAAGACTTCAAATGCTGACCACAAAATTTGAAAGTCTAAGAATGAAGGAAGATGAGACCATTCATGACTTCTACATGAATGTTCTTGAACTAGCTAACACCTCAGGAGCTTTGGGAGAAAAGATGGCTGAAGAAAAGCTTGTAATGAAGATACTAAGGTCACTACCTAAAAGGTTTGCAATGAAGGTAACAGCCATTGAAGAAGCTCAAGACATATGCCACAAGAAAGTGGATGAACTCATTGGATCTCTTCAAACTTTTGAGATGGGGATGTGTGAGGAGTCAGATGAGAAAGAAGTGGAGAATCTATCAGAGGCAATAGCCCTACTTGGGAGACAGTTCAACAAACTGGTCAAAAGGATAGATGCCAAGTCTAAACCTTATTCCAAAAGCCTGGCTGTTGGCAAAGAAAAGGCTGAGGAAAAAATCAGTACAGTTCAGTGCCATGAATGTGAAGGGTATGGTCATATCAGAAAGGAATGTCCAACATACCTCAAGAAAAAGGGAAGAGGCCTGATTGTCACATGGACTGATTCTGACAGTGAATCAGAAGAAGAAACAACCAAACATGTCATTACTCCCTCCAGGGTGTACTTATCCTATGGTGATTCAAGTGAAGAGGAATTGAGCTTTGAAGACTCTACAGCCTCATATCAGAAGCTACACATCAGAAGTGTAGAACTGTACCAACAAGGAGAGCTTCAGAAGGAAATGATCAAGGTCTTAGAAGCTGAAAGGAAAGAGCACCTAGCCACGATACACTCCCTAAGGGGTGAGGTAAATGATCTGAAAAATGAGAAGGATCAAATGGCTAAATCCATAAGGATGCTCAACACTGGGACTGACAACCTAGAGGAGGTCCTTCAGAGTGGGCAGATTGCAGGAAATAGGTCTGGTATAGGATTTGTTGAAAAACAAACCTCTATCTTGAACCTCAAGAGGTTGCAGCCTGAGTCTCAAATGTTAAACAGGATGTCACGCCCAATGACACAACATTCACCACACAGAAACTAGAAGAAAATCAAGAGAAAATTCCAAGGGCATAGTGTTGTACCCCAAAATTTGCCCAACATTTCTTTACCTAGCTTATGTTTCATTTCATTCACATTAGCATTATCATTTGCATTTCATTGACATGTATGTAGGAGATCAAGAGGTATGAGTACCAATTAAGAGCTACACAAGACTTTGAAGCTAGTTAAGAAGGTTATTCAAGTGTTCAAGGGTTGATATCTTTGTCAGAGAAGTTAAAAGATCCCCAGAAAGAGTGGTTGAAACCAAGAGTGTGTGCCTCTTAACTTGAGAGTTGTGAGAAGACCTCAAATGATTCTGAAGCCAGGAATTTGGAATTGAAGCCTTGAGAGAGCTCATGAGATGTCTTGAAAGCCATCATGAGGCCTAGATAGGTCATTATGCAAGATTAAGAAGACTCAGCCATGAGTGGTGCAGTTAGGCTTTGACTGGGTCAACCCTAGGTCAACTGATGATTTGGAGAAAGTTGAGACCTAATCCAAGAGCCATGTGATCATGGATTGATACATTGATATGCTATAAGGATGATTCCAAGGTTAACTCATCATGATTGAAGAGTTTGAGAAGTTTCAAGCTAGGGTTTCTAAAGCTTGACAGTGTAAAATCCCCTAGTTTGACCCCTATCTTCAAGGCAACTTAGCTCAAGATGTGGTCGTCATCTCATCTTTCCCCGAACATAAATGTTGTAGGGCTTGCTCTTAGCTTTAATTTGAGTGCTAGAAGTCCTTGATATGATTTATAGAACTCAAGTTATGACTTTGACAAGTTACAGGTCATCTGAGGTATGTGAACTTGGGGGCTTGAAAGTTGCCCAACTTGCATCAAACTTTTGCCCAAGAAGGATGATTCCTATGAACTTTTGGTCAACATGAATGTTGTTCCTTATTCTCTTAGCTTTCTAGAGAGTACTATAAGTCCTTGATAGGATTTGTAGAACTCATGTTATGGCTTTGACAAGTCAAGGGCATTTTGGTCATTTGGAGATTACAGGTCATTTCAAGCATAAGGCCATAACTCCTATTTCCAAGCTTCAAATGGGAAAATGTTCAACATCAAAGTTGTTCAAAATGATGTTTTTAGCTTGTATAAACATCAAGTGTCCATTGATATGGATTATATCAAGCACTGGTTGAAAAAACTTCACATGAAAGCCATTTTAATGAATTAAAATGAGAAAATTCAAAAGAAATGAGAGTAACATGTTCCCAAGTCAAATTTGTGATCAATTTGAATGGAATTAATGTTTTAGAAAGATTGGCATTGCCACATTTTGAATTTGAGGTCCATAGCATGGTCATTTGGATGGTTACTTCACATTTAAGAAACATATCATGTACACTCCCTATGTTAAAACCAAAGGGAAAAAACCATTACATCACACTCCTTAATGATTAAGTGAATGACTTGGAGTGAGTTAAAGGCATGAGTAAGGCTTGAAGGCACATTTTCATGTGGAAATTTGGAAGGAAAGGTGAACATCCAAAATCAATAATTGGGCCTAGTTTGGGCTTGTTATCCATCTGAACACACTATAAGTAAGAATTAGAACGAATTTGGAAGGTTCTGGAGCAGAATTCTGTTGAGAATCCATTGATGTGAAGTGAAGAAAAGCTTGAAAAATTGGAAATGCGTTTTGGAGAATCAATAGGTTGCAGCAAGAACTAAGCATCAAGAATTGTTCACCATTACTCCTTGAAGGATTCTGCATAGTTTGAGGGAGAACTGAAGCACATAACCACCACAATCCGAGCTTCAAGGTTGGTTCTAAGTTCTTCAGATATCTCTTTAATTATGCACTTTTAATCCATTAGAAGCATTTGGTTAGGTTCCACTTAACATGTAAATGAATTCTGGTTAGTTAGTTTCATGGTTAGAGACAAGTTAGGGTTCCTTCCATTTTCGGTTGAGATATGGTTTTGGCGAATCACGCGTTTTCAGTGTAAACTAATGGCATGGTTAGATTCCTGAGAAAATTCTGATCAATTTTCATTAAGACATCGTGACCAATGGTTGAGTATAGAAGGATCTAGGGTTGCACAGGGGTGGCCGGAAAAGCCATCGGCGATTTGGGTTGGCGCGCGTGAGTTGCAGGTTTGAAACGAGGAAGATACAATCCTCACCCTCCGTTAGCATGGAGAATTTGACTTGGTCTGTGGATCCCATGGCTCACGTTGAGCCACGCGTCCCTAGCCTTAAACGCATCGTTTTGATTATTGACCTGAGAAGCTTCGCTGCATAAACCATGGGTGAGCAAGTTCGAACCTGGTTGTGTGACATTTCTGATTTTGTGAATTGAAGACTGAAGCGTTGGGCTTGGATTGCATTTGATACTGACACCCCCCTCTTCAGCCCAGTCTGAATTTGAATTGATTTTTCTTGCTATTTGCCACACACGCCTATTAATTTCCATTGATTTTCTTTGTTTTTTTATTTTATACATGGTTATTGATTAAATCATATAAAATTGAAAATTAATCCAATTAATCCCATTATTTTTGCAGTTTACTCATGATTGAGTCTAGTATTTTTTAGAGAAAAAATATTTTCATTTCATGCATTTTCTGATTTTTATGGGAATTTTACATTTTAATTGATATTAAAATGGTTAAGTTTGATGCTTAATTTTAATGAATTTGTGTGATCATGTGGTGATGACTTTGATCCTAATTTTTTGTGTGTGATTATTTTAGACATGTATGCTCCCATAGCATTTTTCTCACATTTTTGTGGTGAAAATAGGTGTGCTTTCTAGATTGATATTTAGGTGCTTCCTTTTTAAGGTTTAAGGTTGATACCTTAGGATTTAGGACTTAATTTTAGGGCTTAATAGATGATTTAGTCCCTGATTTTTGTATGAGGCATTCTTAATTGAATTAGGATCCCTTAGGAAGTTTTGTATAAATTTATAGGATAGTTTCCTATTTTTGATTGATTTTAGTTTAGGTGCTAGTTTTAGATGATTCTAAGGCACTAACTCAACTAGACTAACTTCTTTAGTTCCCTTAGACTATGGTTTTGCTTTGTTTGCCTTTGGTTGAGATTGAAGACAAGTTAAAGACAAGGTGAGGATGCTTGAAGTTGCTTGAAGTTGCTTGGAGTTTGGAATTGATTGTGCCTGAAGGTGTCTGATGAAGATTTAGGAGATAGGAGACATAGGGAGAGCCTTAGAACTAGAATGATTTCTTTCACAAATATGGAAAGCATCTTGTGCTTCCATTCCTCCCAATGACTAAAAGTCCTTCTAAGATAATCACATATCTCCTTTGGAGGGATGAGAGGCTTTATCTGGGAAGTAGAACTTTGAGGGAACCAGTCTCTCACAATGATGAACCCTTACAGGCTTCCTTTGGTTGTCAATAAGCTGTTTATCATTTCCACTCATTCTGTTAAATCAATTGTCTTCTGGTTTGAGTATCTTGAAAGATGTTGGACTTGAGATTGAAGAGCAAGAAGAACAAGTTGATACTTGAAGACCCAGTGGGGATTGAATGAAGAGCTGAGGCTTGAAAAAGAATTGCAGGATGAAGTTGACACTTCTATGTGATTGAAGATTACTCTGAGAAGCTGAAGCTTGTAGGAGAAGAAGACCAAGTTGATACTGGTAAAGCAAAGAGAGCTGAAGCTTGAAGACTAAGTTGATACTTATGAAGAGGATTCAATTGAGATTGAGTGGAGAGCTGAAGCTTGAGGAACAAAGGACAAGTTGATACTTGTACATTGATGCTTGGATAGCCTGAAGGAATCAAGTTGATACTTGTAGTTAAGAGTGAAGCCTGAAGGTGCAATTGACTGAGGAGCAGAAGCTTGGAGAAGAGAGAATAAGTGGATACTTATGTTTGATGGGTTGAAACCTGGAGAAACAAATTGATACTTGTCATGAAAGATGATAGCCCTGAAGGGTGATTGAAGTCTGATGACTGGATTGCTGTCAGAAGAGCTGAAGCTTGGAGTAGCAAGAGAGGGGTTGATCTGCTTTCTTTCTTGTCTGTTTTCTTTTCTGTATTGAGGTGCCTTGTTTGACTTGCCTGATGCATTAGAATAAGTTCATATCTAGACTGACTTTAAACTAGAAGCATGATTGCACTAGAGGTTGAGTTGCTCCCTCTGCTTGTATTTTTACTGTATGGCTTTGCTTGCGGGTATTCGGTAGAGCCCAGCTCCCTTGCCCATGTGGTTTGTGTTGCTTGATAGCATTTCATTTCCTCTGTATGATTGCAGCTGTTATTGTATTTTGCTTGATAGCATGTTATTCCTTCAGTATGATTGCAGTTATTCATATCTGGCTTAAGGTTGAGATGAGCTTGTGGAGGCTGCTGCCCCACACACATTTCCTCCCTCACTTGCATTGCATGCATTTTACAGTCGTTTACTGTTTATTATTAAGCTGATGCTTTACCTGTTTCTGTTTATCATTGACATGATCCCCTAGGAATCTCACTCCCTTTGATAAGGAAGTGATGATAGAACCTTAGGTTGAAACCTATGCATGATAACTTCTAGGAGTTCCCTGTTTCAAACATCAACTATAGGATGAATCCTTGGCATGACAACATTAGGACTTGATAGTCTCCCTTTAGTTGAGCCTGCTCTCTTCTCATCTCAAAACAGCTTAAGATACAGTAATCATGAATGATTTCTTTCGTACGTTACGAGCCTTAAGCTATCTGAGAAAGGATTGTTGGAGAGCTTCTTTTCAACAGTCTGGATGTTTAGTATGGCACCCTTTGGGTGACATGCGACGCATTCGCTCTCAGGTCATAGTCTCTAGTGCGATTGAAATTGCAAACACAATAAAAAACACTTCTTTCGTAAAAGACAGAAAACAAACTTCAAACCTTTTTGCCCCGTGGGCCCATAATTCAAAGGAAGCTTTTCTGAAGAAAAGAGTGTCGTTAACTCCTAGTTCTACCGCAAACAGGCTTTGTCCCTAACTGCTGGAACTATTTGTTAACCCTACTCGATAAAATAGATGAATCTGAATCCCCGTAATCCGTATTATCCCGAACTACGTAAGCTCTGATGTCTCAAGCCTGTTGAGAGTACGTAGGCACAATACTAACGTATTGGCGAGCCACCTTCCCCGTAACCCGTAGTTAGTCGAACTACGTTGACTCTGATTTCTCATTCTCTGATGAGAATATGTAGGCATAAAGCGCGACGCTTTGCCGAGTCATTTTCTTTTCTTTTCAAGCCAGCCTTGATAGGTAGATAGATAAACCAACTCGTCCAGTAAACACAACAAGCATGGATCCCGTCGAGTACGACGGACGTGAGGGGTGCTAATACCTTCCCCTTGCGTAACCGACTCCCGAACCCAGACAATGATTGCGATGACCTTGTCTTATACCTTTTTCGTCAGGTTTTTCCGATCGTTTCCTTTCCCGTTCTGAGGGATAAATAACGAAAGGTGGAGACTCTTCTGTCTTGCCGGCACCTTATTTTCACGGAAGCGACAGCTGGCGACTCTGCTGGGGATCGAACCCAGAATCTCTGGTTCTCCGGTTCCCTATGCGAGTCAATCCTAGCGCTTGTATGATTACTTGTTGGGTTGTGTTTATTTATCGCATTTTTACTTCTCGCATTTTATCTTCAGTATGATATAATTATCTGTGCTGTTGTGGGAGGGGCATTCTGATGAGTGAGAAGCCAGACCCAGGCTTGAGTGAACATAGCATTAGTTGTGGAAATTAGTGGGCGCGTGCTTGCTTGGCAGGCACTAGTGTCTCATGAAATCCACGCTCAGACGAGGTTCTCCCAGTTGACTTCTTTTTCAACCCTTTGGGTTGAGGGGGTTGTTGGTTTGGAGGATTGTCGACTCTAGGGACCGATCATTTGGAATTCAGCCGAGTGAGGCCGCTTCATGAGCTGGTGATGCCACACCTTCTGGGTATCGTATCACCCCTCTTGAATGTCTGTGACGCTGATGACCATATAGGATGCCGAACTTGAGTCAGTTTAGGTCCATACCTGTGAGCAGGGTTGGGTTTGTTGCAGGAAACCTTGACCTTCAGACCACCTGGTTTTCTTGACAGTGAATCAGTTTTGGTTGGGATCAGAGGATCTCATCAGCAGATGTGTATGTTGTTCTTGATAGAGCAGGTTCATGATTGGGACCTGAGGATCTCATCTGCAGATGCATGTTTGTTCTTGACAGAGCAGAGTTTTGGTCCTGTATCAGAGGTCCTTATTATCAGATGGTTGTTCTTGACAGAGCAGAGTTTTGGTCATGTATCAGAGGTCCTTATTATCAGATGGTTGTTCTTGACAGAGCAGAATTTTGGTCTTGTATCAGAGGTCCTTATTATCAGATGTTTGTTCTTGACAGAGCAGAGTTTTGGTCCTGTATCAGAGGTCCTTATTATTAGATGTGTGTTCTTGACAAAGCAGATTTATGGTCCTATATCAGAGGTCCTTATTATCAGATGTTTGTTCTTGACAGAGCAGATTTATGGTCCTATGTGTGTGTGTTCTTGACAGAGCATATTTGTGGTCTGATACCAGGGTTTTCTTCTTATCAAAGATAGTGGTTGTTCTTGACAGAGCAACATCATGGTTTTGTTGATACAGAATCTCCACAGCACAGTTGCCTTGATCTCCTGCTGCATGATTGCATTTCACATTGCTTTGCATTTCATTAACGTGTGTCTGTGTTGCAGGTACCGTTTTCCCCGATCCAGGATTTCTTGCCTCCTATTGTATTGTTATGGGTTCTCTGAGGAAGACCGTGGCTTACAAGCTCCCTGCCCCTGATGTGGTTCAGCTGACTGGTTTGATTGCTTTAGCAAATGATTCTGTGAGAGACGAATTCAGAAAGTCTTACGACAAATTGCTCAGTTTGGTTCGTAAACCTTCTGCGTTCGAGTTGAATGGGTTGCACGCTCTGCTGCAGTTCTACGATCCTCCGTTGAGATGCGTTACTTTTCAGGATTTTGTTCTCGCGCCCACACTAGAGGAATATGCTGATTTGTTAGGTGTGCCTATCAAGAGGAAGATGCCTTTTGTTCATATGGATGTTGAGCCTAATCTGGCTGGTCTAGCTCCGTCACTTCATCTGGATGCCTCCGAGTTGGTATTGTCTTGTTGGAACAAGGTTCCCGGTTTCTCCTTGCAGTTCTTAGTGGGAAAAGCTCAGCAATGCGCCAAAGACGGGTGTTGGGTCGTGTTCAACGCCATCCTCGCTCTGTGCATATATGGCATCATTCTGTTCCCCAATATGCTCGACTCTGTGGACTTCGACGCCTTCCGCATCTTTGCTTCAGGGAATCCAGTCCTTACCTTGATAGGAGATGTCTACCATTCTATCCACTAAAAAAACGAGAACATAAGGGGCAAGAATGTCTCGTGTTGTGTGCCCCTGCTTTATAAATGGCTTGATAGTCATCTACCCAAGAGGGGTCCCTTTGTTTCGTTTGCAGCCACATCTGAGTGGTCTGAGCGTTTGATGAGTCTATCTGCATAGGATATTGACTGGTTTGACAGAGATAGGTTGGGTACCGAGATTATCTTCAGCTGCAGCGGGTTTCCGAACGTGCCTTTGATAGGCAGGAAGGGCTGTATAAACTATAATCCGTCTCTGCTGGTCCGACAGTTTGCTTATGCTTTGAGAGCTCCACCGAAGGATGAAGAGGTGCAGGAATCTCTGTACCTCACTGGTATCCTAGAGGGGGATATGTTATCTAAGCTTCAGCGCGCTTGGAATGGTATCAGTAAGGGGGGGGGAACCATTACTGGGGGAAAGTAATAGCCAAGCCTACGCTCCATATGTGACTTGGATCAGAGCCAGAGCAGATGCTATAGGGATGTCGTTTCTTCCTGCCAAGCTAGAAAGCCCTCCAATGATTGGAGAGCCTACTACCGTGCCCATTCAGCAGCATAATCAGGTGTTAGCTGAGCGAGATAAATTGAAGAGGGCAAATGAAGAATTGGAGAAAGAATTGGCTCAGCTCAAGAGCGAGAGAAACGAAGCCGTTCACTCCTTCAAGAGGCAGACCGAGCTGGTGAATCAGCTGGGGACAGATTTGACTAAGCAGATAGCTGAGCGTGGGCGCATGGGTCGAGACTTCAAAGCTGTCAACGATGTACTGGCCATGAAGAAGCAACACTTGGATGAAGCGTATCGGAGGATATCCAAGTTTAACCAGCACTGGAAGGCCACCCTAGCCAACAGGAAAGAGCGGGAGGATAAGCTGATGCAACAGATCTCCAAGCTAAAAGCCCAGGTGAAGGCTAGTGAGAAGAGGTTTGATGAAGAAACCGCTCGCAGATATGCCGCTGAAGGCCAGCTCAACAGGGCTCTTGCTAACCTGAAGGAGCGCAAACTGACGTTTGAATCCAAGAAGCGGAAGCTAGAAGATTGTTTCGGCGAAGGAGCATGGGAAGATTCGGTCGAAGGTCTTCAGTACACTATTATGCAGAGGGAGTTACTCGTCGAAGGGTTGCTCACTCGGCCTGGTCATTCAGAAACAAAGGGGTTGTTAGAAGAGTTTCGCGCCCATGGTCGTACTTGACTATATTTGACTATTTGTATTCCTCATTGTTGTATGCTGACCATCACCAGGCTTGTTGGCTGAGGTCACACTATTGATTCATCTTGTACTCACTGATGTTGTGTACCGCCTTGATGGGCTTTCTATATATGAGATGTTATTTTCGCGACTGGACTCGGACTTCTTATTATCAGCACCGACACTCAGGCACTAGGATCGGGGAAAATCTTCCTAACGCACAGACACACGTTTGCATTTGCATGAAGCATTTGCATAACGAGCACTTTGTCGTTTTTTCCTAACCCTTTTGTGTTTTCAGGTTGTGCCAGGATTGATCAGAGACTTATCCACCGCTATCCGACCAGAGCAAATCAAACCAGAATCATGGAGCAAGTGCAAACTGATGTTCAAGAACTCCGCGAAAGAATGGACCGCTTCATGGAGCTCATGCAAGCGGTCGCCAATGGCCAGGATCAGCTCAGAACCTTGGTTCAGCCTCTGATTTCAAGGGTCGATAGCAATGGCGTACTCCATGGTGGGACTGTGCCTACCCCTCCACCAGTTGAAACTCCTCAGAATGGCGTCCCCGTGACCGGGGGGAACGGCAGTGCCAACGACAATGTGATAGCTAACATGGGACTCAACGGCAATACGACGGGCGTCGGTAATGGGAATTTCGAAGCTAACGTCAATATTGGATTGGGCAATGGCAATGCAGGTGTTGGGAATCTGCTCGGGCCTCAGCCATGGTTAGAAGATCGTCAAGACAATGTCTTCTCTCAAAGAGGTGTTGAAGGGGAGCTGACTGCTGAAGCACGGCTAAGGTTCAAGGCACTCGAGGATAAGATGAGAGATATCGAGAACCAGAACACCCTGGGTGTTGATATGTCCAAGTTGGGACTGATTGCTGATTTCAAGGTGCCTCCCAAGTTCAAGGTACCTGACTTTGAAAAGTACAAGGGCACCACTTGCCTTCGCGTCCATCTGAGATCATACTACCGGAAAATGTCAGCTCATTCTGATGACGAGAAGTTGCTGATGCACTTCTTTCAGGACAGTCTGTCCGGACCTTCCCTCGAATGGTACATGAGTCTGGAGCCTACCAATGTGTGCACGTGGAAGGACCTTGCTGAAGCATTTGTGCACCACTACCAATGCAATAGCGACTTGGCACCGAACCGAGTCCAACTGCAGAATCTGTCGCAAAGGAACAATGAAGGGTTTAAGGAATACGCCCAACGGTGGCGTGAGTTGGCAGCCAGGGTTCAACCGCCGATGGTTGAACGTGAGCTTGTGCAGATGTTCGTAGCCACCCTCCTAGGGGTTTACTATGAGAAATTGGTCAGCGGTATGTCTGGAACCTTCTCAGAGCTCATTATCACGGGTGAACACATCGAAAATGGGATCAAACTGGGGAAAATTCAAGGTGATTCGTCCTCAACTGGAGGAGGCGGAAAGAAACCTTATAGTGGAAAAAGACGGGAAGGAGAAACGAGTGTCGTGACCAACGCTCGAAGAAAGGGTAAAGGCCCTCACCAACAGGTGGCCAACATAACTATCCCGGCAGTTCAACAGCCACAGCAACAGCCGAATCAACAGGGGTACAGAAAGTATCAGAATCGGGCACCTCTGTCGAGTCGTCACCTCGAGACACCGCCCATGTCTTACGCTCAACTGTTACAGACTTTGCTTCAGCTACAGTTGATCCAGAAGAGAACCTTAGCTCCCTTGACAGGGGCACCTTCGCCAGGTTATGACGCGAATGCAACTTGTGAGTTTCACTCAGGGGCACCAGGCCACACAATAGAGAATTGAAAAGCCTTCAAGCATAAGGTGCAGGACATGGTGGATGCTAAGATCATAAACTTCTCAGATAATGTGCCAAACGTCATGAAGAACCCTATGCCGAATCATAGGGGAGGTGGAGTAAACGCCATTATCGAAGACGAGAGTTTGGATTTGTTGACTGACGTCAGAGATCTGAAGACACTGCTTAGCTTCGTTAAAGCTAAGCTGATGAAAAGAGGTTTCTTTCCAGGTTGCGGAGAGCTGTGTATGGGTTGTGCGACTAGTCCTGATGGATGTGAACAGTTGATAGAGGGAATTCAAAGTCTGATGACTGAAGGGATTTTACAGTTTAGCCGGAGGGCCGAAAGTGGATCAGGAGAGGTAATGCTGAAGCAAGATGATGAGGTTGCCACCATCACCATCCCTCGCCAGACGATAACTATTTCTGCACCCAGACCGCCCACGATTACCATCACCAAAGCTGGGCCGATACCCTTCGAAAGCACTAACACTGTCCCATGGCATTATGGGGCAGAGGTCTACTGCAACAGACAGAAGTTGGAGCTAGAACCGTTTGGGTCGTCTGTGGAGAACCTTGCGGGAATCAGCGGAATTACTCGCAGCGGGAGAGTATTTGCACCACCTGAGGTCGTGGCGGACAAAGCGGACAAAGCTGATGCAACTGATAAAGGGAAAAGTAAAGTCGTTGAAGAGATCCCTCGTGGGGTAGAAAAAGACTTACTTGTTAAAGACGCTGAGGAGTTTATGCGGTTGATTAAAAAGAGTGACTACAAGATCGTGGATCACCTCCATCAGGCACCCTCGAAGATTTCCATCCTGAATTTGTTGTTGTGTTCTGAGGCACACCGCAACGCGCTGCTGAAGGTGTTAAATGCCGCGTATGTACCGTAGGAAATATCGGTAAACCAGCTGGAAGAGGTCGTAGCCCATATGAATGCTGGAAATGGGTTAGGGTTCACTGACCTAGAGCTGACGCCGAAAGGGAGGAATCACAATAGCGCCCTGCACATCTTGATAGAGTGTAGGGGAATGATTATGTCTCACGTGTTGGTAGACACAGGGTCGTCACTCAATGTTCTTCCGAAGAAGGCATTGATGAAGTTAGATACTCGCGGAGTGATTTGCACACCCAGTGATCTGGTTGTGAAGGCGTTCGATGGAACCAAACGCCATGTTTTCGGGGAGGTGACGTTGCCAATCCAAGTCGGGCCGGAAACGTTCGACGCGATATTTTACATTATGGACATCATGCCTGCCTGCAGCTGTCTCTTAGACCGGCCATGGATCCATTCGGCGGGAGCCGTGACCTCCACGTTGCACCAGAAACTCAAGTGCGCTGTCGGAGGCAGCATTGTGACTGTATGTGGCGAGGAAGACATAATGGTGAGCCATTTGTCGTCCTTCAAGTATGTTGAGATGGATGGGGAAATCCACGAAACCCTATGCCAAGCGTTCGAAGCTGTTAAAGTCAAGGACGTAGCGCCTGCAATCACTGAAAAGCCAGAGATGACTCTCTCTTCCTTCAAGGAAGCCTAGGCCGTTGTTCAAGCCGGATCTACCCCAGGCTGGGGGAGAATTTTGGAGATACCTAACAAGCAAGACAAGTTCGGGTTGGGATATTCTCCTGCGGCTGAAGCCTCCTCTTCTTCTAGCAGTGCGTCACGAGGTAAAGGGCTGATCCAGTTTACCAGTGGCGGGGTGATATTTGAAAGCGTCAACGTGGTGTCTGAAGACAGTGGAGATAGCGACTGTGACCTAGACTCTTGGATCCAGCCAAGCAAGCCAGGCGAGGGCCTTACCAACTGGTCCGTCAAGGATATCATCCAGATGACAAGCGAAGAGTGATGATTTACTTTTTCCAATCATTGTACAACCCTATGTCCTACCCGGGGCATTGTGGTTTTATTGTCAGGGCCTTGTTTGATTATGTACATGCATTTTATCAATAAATCAAAAGGCGTTTTTCTTCGTATTCAAATATTGTGATCTCTGTTATTCCTGTTTAATATTTGTTTTGAAAAACAATAAAATGGCAATGAGGTTTGTGCTAACCTGCATATCCTTGTTTTAAGCTTAACGCTTGTTATTGCAGGATCCACATAACAGATGACATCGACTCTGGACCTTCTACGACTCACTTCGACTTCGATTGCCCGATCTATCAAGCCGAAGAAGAGATTGATGAAGACGAAGACCTTCCCGAAGAGTTGGCCCGCTTGTTGAAACAAGAAGAGAAAGTTAATCTGCCTCATGAAGAGGAGATCGAGATTGTGAACCTGGGTTCTGAAGAACTCGTCAGGAACGTCAGGATAGGGGCTGCATTGCAGACTGATGTCAAGCAAAGATTGGTCGAGATGCTAAGAGAGTATAGTGACGTCTTTGCTTGGTCATACGAAGATATGCCCGGACTTGATACTGACATCGTGGTCCACCACTTGCCGCTGCGAGAGGATTGTCCTCCCGTTTAGCAGAAGCTTAGAAGGACGCGACCAGATATGGCCGTTAAGATCAAAGAAGAAGTGCAGAAACAGCTTGATGTTGGCTTTTTAGCGGTCACTACTTACCCTCCGTGGGTCGCCAACATAGTGCCTGTACCGAAGAAGGACGGTAAGGTACGAATGTGCGTCGATTATCGGGATTTGAATAGGGCGAGCCCTAAAGATGATTTCCCGCTGCCTCATATTGATGTATTGGTCGACAATACAGCTCAGTTCTCCGTGTTTTTGTTCATGGATGGCTTCTCCGGCTACAATCAGATCAAGATGGCGCCGGAGGACATGGAGAAAACTACGTTTATCACTCCCTGGGGAACATTTTGCTACAAGGTAATGCCTTTCGGTCTGAAGAACGCAGGGGCCACTTACCAACAAGCAATGGTTACTTTTTTTCATGACATGATTCATCATGAGATTGAAGTCTATGTTGATGACATGATTGCGAAGTCCCAAACGGAGGAGGGACATCTGGTCAATTTGCTGAAGCTTTTTGAGAGGCTTAGGAAGTTTAGGTTGAGGCTGAATCCTAACAAGTGTACTTTTGGAGTACGGTCCGGAAAGTTACTGGGGTTTATCGTGAGTGAAAGAGGCATCGAGGTTGATCCTGCGAAGATTAAAGCGATACAAGAAATGCCAGTGCCAAAAACAGAAAAAGAAGTTCGTGGTTTCCTGGTCAAAATAAACTACATTGCAAGGTTTATTTCTCAGCTCACGGCCACGTGTGAACCGATGTTCAAACTGCTAAAGAAAGATCAGCCGATTATCTGGAATGAGGATTGCCAGAAGGCATTCGACAAGATAAAGCAGTATCTGTAGGAACCTCCAATCTTGATACCCCCAGTGGCCGGGCGGCCCTTAATCATGTACTTGACAGTTCTTGAGAATAGTATGGGGTGTGTTCTCGGTCAGCACAACGAGACGGGCAGAAAGGAGCATGCCATTTATTATTTGAGTAAAAAGTTCACAGACTGTGAATATCGTTACTCGATGCTGGAGAAGACGTGTTGTGTGTCGCTACTGCGAAAATCGGCGCTGGCTGAACAGAAGAGTCGCCACCGTGCGTTATTTATCCCACGGGAGGGAAAGGAAACGCTCAGAGTAAACCTCGCACAACACGGGAAAGGTATGGTCGTCGCAACCAAAACCTGGGTTCGGGAGTCGGTTACGCAAGGGGAAGGTATTAGCACCCCTCACGTCCGTCGTACTCGACGGGATCCACGCTTGTTTTCGGGTATGGATTGTTATTCTATCTACACTAAAGGTTAAGGGTTAAAAAGAAAAGAAAATGACTCGGCAAAGTATCGCACTTTATGCCTACGTATTCCCGTCTGGAACGAGAAATCAGAGTCAACGTAGTTTGCCTACCTACGGGAAAGGAGGGGAAGGTTGCTCGCTAGGATGTCGCATCCTATGCCTACGTACTTTCACACAGCATGAAAGATCAGAGAAAATGTAGTTCGGGCCACGCACGACACAAGTCTGTCTTGATTGATTTTATTCCTTCTGAAAAAGGTTTTTCTGATTAACAGTCCCAGCGGACAAAAATGACGTCTTGATGAGTTCACATTCTTTTACGGAAGAAGTGTCTTTTATTGTGTTTGAAATTTTATTGTGTTTTTCTGTTTGTTTTGAGGAAGAAGAGACAGAACTCTAACCTACGGTTGCAAAGGGAATCAAACTAACCTAATGTTATCATGCATGGGTTAAGACCTAGTGTCTATCATGCTCCTCTCTTGCACAGAGAGAAACAGAGATCCTAAGGGAATAGACGGAAACAGAAACAATAGCAGATATATACAGTAAAGCAGTAAAATGCATGGATGCAACAATACAAGCGAGGCAAGGGAGTCCCACTCAACCTCGAACCTAGAAAACAATAGGCAAAAGTGAACAGGATTCACTTTCAACCCAACAGGGTAAACAGCAAACAATACAGTCCAGAAAACCAATCAATACATCAGAAATGAAATACAGCAAAAATAGACAGCCACGGCAGCTCTGCATCACACCTATCTTCAAGCTTCAGCAAGCATCAATCTCGATCTCCACAGTCTTAAAGCAAGGTCTTTGTCATCAACCTTCAGTCTACAATGGCTTTTCTTCAAGTCTCAAACCTCCAGGATGAGGGATCAATCACAAGAGTGAATTGGGTGTTAAGCAATTAGTTGACTACCAAGGGTGGCAAACCAACTGCTACTAACACATAAGATATTTTCTCTCAAGAGTTATATCCCTTAGACAGTAGCACCAAGCCTTCCAAAGGAAGGGGGTGAGTGTCTTAGAGAGACTCTGCATCACAGAGAGGAATGGAGGCAGTCAAGGCCTTCCATGTTTGAGAATCAAGCTTTCTAATCTAGAGCTCTGCCTAGCTCCTAAACCCTAATCTCCTCAACAGCTGCTAGCAGGAATCTCCTCATCAACTCTGGAAGTTGGTCTTCAAGCTATGGATCTCCAATGGCTTCATCATCACAAGTCTTCAGCTCTCCCAATCCCCAAGCAATCCCAATACCCATACAGACAAACAATAATCCCCAGAGGGCACACCACACCAATCAATCAAATATAGACAGTAATATACTAATAGCAGTAGGGGAATCCTAGTGATTTCTAAGGGATCTAATAACTACCCATAGTCCCTATAGTACCATATCTAAAATATTCAATCTCTAAGTCCTAAGGGAAATGATTCAATTCTCCTAAGTCATCACTTAAACCCTAATTTTGTTCATGTTGTTCACACCTAAACTAATCACCTAAAATTAATTCCTAAAAATATGAACTAAATTGTATGTACAAGCTAATCTTATCTACTAATCAACCTAACAAGAATGTGTGAAAAATATTAAAACAACTATTCAAACTAAAATTATCAAATTCATGTATCAAACTAGACTTAATAAAATGCTATTTACAAGAAAAATGCATGAAAAATATTAAAACAAAATAAAATGCCATTTTTATTTTTTCATATTTTTCTAGAATTAATAATGGACCTATAGCAAAAAGAAGGAATTAAAAATCTCAATTTTTCTATTTTTTATGATTTTTATAAGGTGAGAAAAGAATATAAAAGAAATTAAAACACAAAATAGGAATTAAATGGGAGGGGGTGCCAAACATAACTGCGCCCAGTTATTTATGATGGTGGGCCAAGAAACCAGGGGTGCGCCTAGCAATTGGCGCTAGGCCCAGTTGCACTCAGAAAACGAATGGAAAAAATAGCAAGAAAAGAAATAAGCTCGCGGTGCAGAAAGCAACAAAACCATGTTAAAAATGCATTGGGCTTCCAATTGGGGGTGGGAATATGAATTTGGATCCAGGCCCAGAGTGGTACAATTAGTGAAACGCGGCGTTTCACATTAAGTCTTTCCCTCCGTTATTCAACTTCAAATACCAGCCGTTGGATGAGATGAAAAAGTCACATAATTGAAATGATCGAACGGCCACGGGTCATCGTCCCAAAGATTTCTAGGGTTTTGCAGAATTTCATGAACACGATACCTTCATGCCCAGACCTTCCATCCTCTGGTTCTTCCTCGTTTCTCCATGAAAACAAAAAATGTAAACACCAAAATTGCTCTCCTCCTCACGTAGAACACAACGGTACACCTAGTTTTCACTGAAACATCGTATCTCTCTCTAACAGAACGCATCAACATTAGGGTTTCACCATTTTCAACTGATATCGACCTCTCCAATTCTCTCTAAGTCTTGCCCTAAATTAATCCATATCTTGCACTGATCACTATAAGCTACTCATTCAATATTATCATGCAATATCCTAATAGTTACAAGCCTCAACAGTTCATGCACTCCATGGCCAATCTTCATGAAACCTCTCCAAACTCACCAAAATCAGTCATCTAACTATGCTTAACCATTCTACGCTAACAAACCTCTAGGATCCTAACTAAATCGTGCAATTCGAATAGAAACTAACCTGGTGCAAAATGGTGAAAACAGATGCCAAAACCTCTTGATCCAATGCTTGCAATGAGTGGAGATTGATCAGGGAACCTGTTCTTGAGTTCTGTATGCACTGAATCTTGTTCAATTCCCTTGGATCTTGCAATTCCAAGTTTCTTGCTTCTTGGATGATGGAAGTGTGTGGCACGAGTTCTACTCCAATCTACCAAATGCTTGTGAGAATTGTAATCTAGGAATGATGATGATGAAGATCAGATCAAGAATGGTGAAGATTGGTGAAGATTTGAGGTAGTTTGAGAAGCTTTTGCAAATGAGAGAAAGTGTGTGAAACTTGTGGTTTTGAGTAAATGTGATCACCAACCATGGCATGAACCCTCTCCATTCAATATATACATGTCATTAGAACCTCCTAGAAACTTGGAGAAACTTCCCATGTGTGATTTCCCTTGGATTTGGCTTATGTTTCTTCCATTATAAGTAACCATGAATAACTCTCAAAATTTTAACTAACCTCAAAATTCCACTTTAGCCAATGTTCTCAAAATGATCTTTCCATTCAAAATGACCTATAATTTCACCTCATTTGGCCAAAATATGAAAAATCTCATTTTTTAGGTCATTTTTATTCATTAAATCCAACAATTTTGAAACCTTGTGATATGAATCTTTCCAATCTCTCATGGTCACTTTTCTAGACTCAAAATGTCATTTGGAACAAGTTTGATGTTGTAAAGTTTTCCATTTGAAGCTTCCTTGTAGGAGTTTTGGGCATAGGCTTGAAATGACCTGTAATTCTCAAATGACCAAAATACCCTTTGCTTGCCAAGACCATAAGTAGAGTTCCACAAATCATATGAAGGCATACTATACCATTATAGAAAGCTAAGACAATGAGGAACAATTCTTATGTTTACCAGAAATTCATTTGAAATCTCCTTGAGGGGTGAAAATAGCTTGGAAGTCAAGTCACTTTCACAGACAAAATTTCAGATACCTCAGATGACCTGTAACTTGCAAGGACCATAACTTGAGTTCTATAAATCTCCCTGATGTCTTCCACCACTCAAATTAAAGGTCTTGAGATCCTCTACAAGTTTCATGTTGGCCAAGGATTCATTTGAAGCTTTCATTTTGACCTATCTTGCTTGGAAATTTGACCTAAACTAGGGGATTTTACACAGAAACCCTAATTTAGAAACTCCTCTTCTCCTTGATTTCTCCTGATTTCTTCTTAACACGTCCCCCTATCCTTCTTTACATGTCAAATGATGAACCCCACATCTCTCCAATAGACCTGGATTCCCTTCAATCAGTCAACTGACCTAGGGTTGACCCAGGGTTGACCCAGATGAAACCCTAGTTGACTGTCCTCAACTGCAATTCTTGTGATCACATCAATGACTTGTTTCCTTCTCCAAATGACTTTCTAAGTCCTCTATGATGTCCACATACTCTCCATGCTCAATCCACAGCTCACAATTCCTTTGTTGATCCTCAGATACCCTCAGATAGGAGATGGATGCACTTGCTTGATCCATTGACTTCTTTAGCTTTCCAATTCCTTCTGATGACTTGAATGTGCTTGGATTTGAATAATAACCTCTTGATAGGCTCATAGAGATGAGAACAGTGCTTGGTCCCTTGTTGGATGACTTTCTATGCTATGCTATGCAGATGATTAGACTATGTACATGACTCTATATGAAAATGCTAATGCAATTGAAACATAAACCAAGTGATATAGGTTGAGCAAATTTTAGGGTGCAACAGCTGCCCCTATTCAAGCGACTTGGACCCGATTGGGTGAAACACCCGGAGCCTTCAGACATTCGAGGTACAAGACGGTTGAATACTAAGAACCCGGAAATTTGCCAACCGCAGAAATAAACTGCACCACTGCTTGGGGGACGACATCCATCAACTGAATCTGATTATTACGGTAACCCACTGACCCATTAGCGGTCGTGCTGGGGATTATTTTCATCAGCCTGAGAAAGATTCTATCATCACAAGGATAGAACTTTGTCCATGTTAGGACGCCTGTGTCGTCAACACGAAGAAATCTCAACTAAACTTGTCCACGTCAGGACTCCAACTGTTGTCAACACGGAAAAATCTCGGCGACTTCGCTGGGGATGACTCGTCTGCATTTCATCAGGAATAAATCGTCCACTTTAGGAATAAACTCTTCCATGTTCGGAATAACACCGTCCATGTAAGGAATCATCTCATCTGCCTCTGTCAGGACTAAACTCTTCCACGTAAGGAATACATCTTTTTCCATCTAAAGAAACCTCTCTTCTTTCCACGTAAGGAATGTCATCTGCTTGACTTGTCCACGTAAGGAACACATCTTCTTTCCACGTAAGGAATCAATTTTTTTCCTTTCCACGTAAGGAAACACAATCTTATCTTAGTTTGTCCACGTCAGGACTCCAATCTTTACGCGTAAGGAAGCATAACCTCGATTTGTCCACGTCAGGACTCCAACTTGATATGTCCACGTAAGGACTCAATCTTTCCACGTAAGGAATCAATCTTTCCACGTCAGGAATGCTATCTTTCCACGTAAGGAATAAATCTGATATGTCCACGTAAGGACTCAATCTTTCCACGTAAGGAATCACCTCTTTCCACGTAAGGAAACACATTTTGATTCGTCCACTTAAGGACTCCAACTTGCTCCACGTAAGGAATCACATCTTGATATGTCCACGTAAGGACTCAATCTTTCCACGTAAGGAATAAACTCACTCCTCTCAATCTGTCCGCGTCAGGACTAAACTTTCCACGTAAGGAAACCACTTGTCCACGTTAGGACTACCTCTTTCCACGTAAGGAATACAATCTTTCCATGTTAGGAATCAAACTTTCCACGTTAGGAATCAACTTCTTTTCCACGTAAGGAAACACATTTTCTTTCGATTTGTCCACGTAAGGACTCTCATGTCGACTTGCTGAAGAATTGTCCACGTCAGGACTCATGCATCTTCGACCCGCTGGGGAAATAACTTGTCCACGTTAGGACTCACATCTTTCTCTGATGAAATAATAGAACCTGTCCACGTTAGGACTTGCACGTCTTCGACTTGCTGGGGAAGTGAGGCTTGTCCACGTCAAGACTCATACTTTGCTCACAACACGGAGAAGGATAAATTTGTCCACGTCAGGACCCTCGCGTCTTGTCATCACGAAGAACTATAAACTTGTCCATGTCAGGACGCACATTTCACCATTACGAACAAAACTATCTGCTGGAAACAAATTGTCCACGTCAGGACACCAACACGAAGAGTAACCCACTTTTGTCCACGTCAGGACTTCCTATTTAAGTAATTCTGAGTAATCGAACCTGTCCACATCAGGACTAACACCTTTATCAGCCATGAGGAAATAAATCTGTCCACGTTAGGACTCCCACTTCTCTAGCACAAAGAAATCCAGTCAATATGGGAATACATCGTCCACGTCAGGACTTATTGCTCCATTGGTCCCAAACGACAAAACTTCTTAGCACTGACGTGACAGCGATTTTGAAGCGGACTCTACTGGGGATATTTGGAAATCAAACTACTGGATGCCTACTCTAATAACCGGCGGTAGCCTCTGAAATTCTGGTTCATGAAACCTTTTAATGCTGACGTAACAACAACTTTGAAGGAAACAATCCGCTGGTCGGACTAGAGAAACTTCAACAAGAAACCCTGGCGGGGAAATAAGTAACTCTGCTTGGGGACAAAGAGAAACTTATCCTGATAACTCTGTGGGGAGTAGTGCCAAAGCTGACACTTCGTTGAATGTCTCCTACCGAGACTTCGAATGTTTATTGATTCACCTGAGCAAGGGCTCTCTCTACCTGCAAGAGAACAATACTTGAAACAAAAGGTTAGCCAACCTGGTTTATGTTTCAAAATGCATGCGTTTGACAATGATGCAATGCTCCATTCGACATGGAAATGCTACGCTTTTTCATTTGGTGGATGCAAGTATGACACTATATGCCGATGCCAATGCAGACTCGAACTTCTGGGATACAGGAAACCGCTTCAGCAAAATAAATGCTGAAGATAATGCTGAAGATAATGCCAACTCAGCTGGGAAACTGGGAACTCGAACCAAACATCTCATTGAAGTAATACCCTGCTGGGAATACAACTCTGCTGGAGAATAGCAGATGCGCTTGGTATGATTGGAATTCTGCTAAAGAGTGAACAGGTATCACACGGTATTCTGACAAAATAAATGCCAATGCGCCACACCAACTCCGCCGGGGAGAGCCTTAATCTTTGATTTTCACTGGGAGGAAAACACTTGCTGAAAAGAGAACTCCACTGGGGATGGGACGATTCTCTTGTGGGAAAATCAACTGACTCCGCTGGGAGAGTAAATGACCCTGCGGGGAAAGGTAAACTGCCTGAATACAGCTCACCAATTTGGAAATATCAATCTTCTGAGGCTAAACCACTCTGCTTGAGATGGGGAATCCTTCTGGGAAACACCATACTGCCTGAATACAGCCTACAATTTTGGAATCGCCAATTCTGCTGAGAATAAATGGCTTTGCTGGAGCATGCCCTCTGGAAAAGCTACGACCGGCTGGGGAATTCTATCCTTCTTCAGGAAGAACATGCATGACCTGCGTGGGGGTCGAGTCTTTCGTTATTGCAATCTTTTGATCATCTTCCTCGTACGGCTATGAAACCTGCAACAACACAAACAAGACAAGACAAGCCTATACAACCAAATCGATTCAGGTTAGTGACGTTATTTTCAGTTAATTCAAAGCTTTAGCAATTGTTGGCAAGGGCCAGTGATGTTATACTCCTGCTAGTTTCAGTAAACTTAGGCGTTTTATCATGCACAAAACAGTAAAGAACCAGCATCAAGTACTGAATAACATATTTTATTGATTGGGCCCCTGAATGGGCGGAATTTTTTTGTACACGGGATGTAACTCCTGAAAAGAGGAAGCTACGCAAAGCAGATATACAAGTATGCACAAGAAGCATAAATATTTTGACAAATTAAATTTTGTACACATGTCGGCAACGGGGTGCAGACGAACACCACGAACTGATCCTCCCACGACTCGTCCGACTCTAATGCTTTCCCGGTATCCACACTTCTGAAGAGATTGTATCTGATAATCGATCCTTCAGGTATATTCTCCCGCACTGATGCTCACTGTAATATCAAATTCGGACCACAGCCATTTGCTTTTCAAATCCCTAACTTTTGCGTGAACCACCCTTTACGGGTTTTCAGTTCACCGGGATACCCCTTTTTGCCGAAGCCGCCCAGTGTAGGTTTTCAACTTCGCGGGTGTACATTTTTCAATTTTATCCCTAACTTTTGCCCGAACCTTTCATTCTGTTTTTGGTTCGCCAGGATGCCCCATTTTTGCCTGGACTCTTTTTTTTCTGTCCAGCGGGTCAATTTTAAGCAAAGTATTTTTTAACTGCGTCCGAATTCACAGGCGACGCGAAGTCTTCACCGTCCATAGTGGATAACAATAACGCCCCTCCTGAAAAGACTTTCCTGACAACGTATGGCCCTTCGTAGTTGGGGGTCCACTTGCCCCTGTGATCTGCCTGAGGCGGGAGAATCCTTTTCAGCACAAGGTCGCCCATCTGAAAGCTTCGCGGATGTATCTTCTTATCATATGCTTTCTTCATTCGGCTCTGGTACAAACGACCGTATGCTAGAGAAGCTAGCCTCTTCTCATCCATCAAACTCAGTTGATTCAACCTGTCTTTCACCCATTCTGCCTCGTCTAGCTGAACGTCTCGCAATACCCTCAGAGAAGGGATCTCAACTTCCAATGGTAATACCGCTTCCATTCCGTATACTAACGAGAACGGGGTTGCCCCAGTTGATGTGCGTACCGTCGTACGATAATTGTGCAAAGCGAAAGGTAGCATCTCATGCCAATCCTTATAGGTCACCACCATCTTCTGCACGATCTTCTTGACATTCTTATTGGCCGCTTCGACAGCGCCATTCATCTTGGGTCGGTAAGGGGAGGAGTTGTGATGTTCAATCTTGAAATTCTGACAGAGCTCCTTCATCATTTTGTTGTTTAAGTTTGAACTGTTGTCCGTGATTATCCGCTCGGGGATCCCATATCGGCAAATGATATCTCTCTTGATGAATCTGGCCACCACTTGCTTAGTTACGTTTCCGTAAGACGCCGCTTCTACCCACTTGGTGAAATAATCGATTGCTACTAGGATGAACCGATGCCCGTTAGAAGCTGTCGGCTCGATCTTTCCAATCATATCGATTCCCCACATCGAGAACGGCCATGGCGATGACATCACATTCAGCGGACTCGGAGGCACATGGATCTTATCAGCATAGATTTGGCATTTGTGGCACTTCCTCGCAAACTTGAAACAATCAGTTTCCATAGTCAGCCAAAAATAACCTGCCTGCAGCAGCTTTCTCGTCATAGCATGCCCACCAGCATGCGTACCAAAGGTACCTTCGTGTATTTCCTCCATGAGCAGCTTCGCCTCTTTCTCGTCTACACAACGCAACAGCACCAAGTCGTGGTTTCTTCTGTATAAGACGCCATCCGGATTCAAATAGAAATTACCCGCTAATCTCCTGAGAGTCTTCTGATCTTGACTGGATGCCCCAGCCGGATACTCTTTATTCTTCAGAAAGTTAAGGATATCAAAATACCACGGTTTGTCGTCGGATGCTTCATCAATAGCAAATACGAAAGCTGGTCTGTCAAGCCGAGAGATAATGATTCTGGGAGCCTCGTTCCAGAAGTTGACTTTGTACATGGAAGACAACGTGGCGAGGGCGTCAGCCATTTGATTCTCTGCCCGCGGTACGTGATGCAATTCAACCTTGTCGAAGAAAGGCAACAATCTCCTTGCATAGTTCATGTAATATATCAAGTTGGGCTGACGCGTCTCCCATTCCCCTTTTATTTGATTCACCACCAGAGCTGAGTCTCCGTATACGTCTAAATTCTTGATTCGCAAATCAATGGCTTCTTCAAGCCCCATTATACAAGCTTCGTATTCGGCCTCATTATTGGTAACGGCAAAGGTCAATCGGGCAGTAAACGGGATGTGCGACCCGTGTGGCGTAGTGATGATTGCCCCTATTCCGCTACCGTAAGCATTCACAGCTCCGTCAAATATCATCTTCCATTTGGAACCCAACTCTGGTCCTTCGTCTGGCAATGGCTCTTCACAATCTTTCATCTTTAGGTACATGATATCCTCGTCAGGAAAATCAAACCTCATCGATTGGTAATCTTCAATAGGCTGCTCCGCCAGATACTCAGACAGCACACTCCCCTTTATAGCCTTTTGCGAGACATATTGAATGTTATATTCAGTCAAGACCATCTGCCAACGGGCAATTCTCCCTGACAACGCCTGCTTTTCGAATACATATTTGATAGGATCCATCTTCGAGATGAGCATGGTTGTATGATTTAGCATGTATTGCCTCAAACGCTTGGCGGCCCAGGCTAGCGCGCAACAAGTTTTCTCAAGCATTGAGTATCGAGATTCACAATCTGTAAATTTCTTACTCAAGTAGTAGATCGCATGCTCTTTTCTTCCTGTCTCGTCGTGTTGACCGAGAACACAACCCATGCTTCCCTCAAGAACTGTCAAATACATAATTAAGGGTCTCCCTGCCACTGGGGGTATCAAAATAGGAGGCTCCTGCAAATACTGCTTTATTTTATCGAACGCCTTTTGACAATTTTCGTTCCACGTTACAGCTTGATCTTTCTTCAACAGCCTGAATAATGGTTCACACGTAGCAGTTAGGTGAGATATGAACCGGGCGATGTAGTTCAACCTCCCTAAAAACCCGCGCACCTCTTTCTCTGTTTTAGGCGTCGGCATTTCTTGAATTGCTTTTATTTTAGCAGGATCGACCTCTATTCCTCTTTCGCTTACGATAAACCCCAGCAGCTTACCCGATCTCACCCCGAAGGTGCACTTATTAGGGTTCAGTCTCAGCCTGAACTTCCTAAGCCTTTTAAATAACTTCATCAGATTCACCAGATGCTCTTCCTCCGTCTGGGATTTGGCAATCATATCGTCAACATAAACTTCGATCTCTTTATGCATCATATCATGGAAAAGAGTCGTCATCGCACGCTGATATGTTGCCCCAGCATTTTTCAAGCCGAAGGGCATCACTTTGTAGCAAAATGTTCCCCAAGGTGTTATGAAAGTAGTCTTCTCCATGTCCCTCTGGCGCCATTTTAATCTGATTATAGCCTGAAAAGCCATCCATGAAGGAGAATACGGAGTATTGAGCAGTATTATCAACTAGCACATCGATATGAGGAAGTGGAAAATCGTCTTTTGGGCTTGCTTTATTCAAATCCCTATAATCCACGCACATTCGAACCTTGCCATCTTTCTTTGGCACTGGTACGATGTTAGCAACCCATGAGGGATATTTTGTCACAGCCAGGAAACCAGCATCCCACTGTTTTTGAACTTCCTCTTTGATCTTCACGGCCATATCTGGTCGAGTTCTGCGAAGCCTTTGTTTGACCGGCGGGCATTCTTCTTTTAGTGGCAAACGGTGCACAACCATATCTGTATCGAGCCCTGGCATATCTTCATACGACCAAGCGAATACATCACTATACTCTCGGAGCATTTCAACCAGTCTTCGCTTGATATCGCCCTGTAGTGTGGCCCCGATACGAATATTCTTCTCAACCCCTTCTGACCCCAAGTTGATAATTTTGATGACCTCTTCGTGAGGCAGAATGGCTCTTTCCTCCTGCTTCACCAACCAAGACAGTTCTTCAGGAACGTCACTATCTTCGACAACCTCTTCTTCGGCCTGAAATACCGGGTGCTCAAAGTCGGGACGAGTCATAGGTGGTTCAAGGATGTCATCTGAAAATGTTATCCTGCAAAAGGAATGGTTAAGTGCTTCAAAATGCGTATAAAGCGAATAACCACGTTGCCATTTTATTGAAAAATACAAAACAAGAAAGACAGAGATTACAGTATTTGCACATGAAAAAAACGCCATTTATTTAATGATTAACACGCAATGTTCATAACAACACAGCCCTAAGCAAATCACGGTGCCCCGGGCAAGACATCAGATTATTCAACAATTAATAAAACAAAGCATTACTGTTTAAGAGTCACAGGAACAAGCTCCTGAATAGACCAGTTGCACAGTCCCTGTCCTGGCGTGCTTGGCTGAATCCAGGCATCCATATCACAGTCACTGTCTCCTTCGTCAGACTCCGAAGCAGCATTGATGGTTTCATGACATACTCCACTGGCAGAGATGGTTATTGGCCCTCTGAAATGGGGTGGCCCCACAGCAGGTGTTGACGATGACGGTTGGTATCCCAGCCCGAACCGGTCCATCTTTACAGGAATATCCAGCACTTTGCCCCAGCCTTTTGTTTCTCCTGCCTCCACCAGAGCTTGAGCTTCTTTATACGATGAGACGGCTATCTCTGACACCTTGCTCGGCCCGGGACCTTTGTCCTTGATACGCAACCCTTCAAATGCCTGGCAGGGTGTTTCGTGGATCTCTCCGTCGACCTCCACATATTTAAATGACGACAGATGGCTGACCAGGATGTCTTCTTCTCCGCATACGGTGACTACGCTGTCTATGACCATATATTTCAACTTCTGATGTAGGGTAGACGTGACTGCCCCAGCCCCATGAATCCAGGGTCTTCCGAGCAGGCAGCTATATGCGGGTTGTATGTCCATGATATAAAACTCCGTCGCAAACACCTCCGGCCCCACCTGTAGAGGCAATGTTATCGATCCAAAGACTGTTCGCCGCGTCCCATCAAATGCCCTGACTACCAAGTCGTTGGGCGTGCACAGGATTCCTCTGACATCTAGCTTCATCATCGCCTTCTTGGGCAGCACATTCAAAGACGATCCGGTGTCGACCAATACATGCGACATTACTGATCCTCTACACTCGACAGATATGTGCAGCGCCATATTATGATCTTTCCCCTTAGGGGTCAAATCGAAGTCAGTAAAGCCCAAGCTGTGGCCTGCATTTACATGTGCCAACACTCCTTCCAGCTGATTCACGGAGACGTCTTGGGGTACGAAGGAAGTATCCAAGACCTTCAGCAACGCACTTCTGTGAGCTTCAGAACACAGTAGCAACGACAGGATAGATATCTTGGAGGGCGTCTGTTGCAGATGCTCCACAATCTTATAATCACTTTTTCGAATCAAGCGCATGAACTCTTCTACATCCTTCGATGCCGATGCTTTTTCGCTTGCCTGTACTGGGCCATTCTCAACCATCTTCCCCTTTCCTTTCGCTAGTCTTTCGGCCTCCACTTCAGGTGATATAAAGATCCTACCACTCCTTGTCATACCTCCTGAACCGACAACGTTGTCCACAGTCTCGGCTGGCTGTTTATTAACGTCAATCTTTATTCCGTCACAATACACTTCCAACCCATATGACCATGGGACTGCTTTTGTGTTCTCGTACGGGATTGGTTCGGCCTTAGTTATGGTGATCGGCGGTCGGTGGACCGGTGCTGTTATAGTGATTGTCTTCCGAGGAATCGTTACAGTGGCCACATCACTCTGATCATCTGCTACTGCCCCTGCAGGCTCTTCAGTTGCTGCTCGGTCAAACTGCAATGTGCCTCCGTCAATTAAAGCCTGGATGCCTTTCTTCAAATCATCACACCCCCCAGCTAGGGTCCAGCATTCTAAGCAATACTCGTCACATCCTGGATAAACACCCCCTTGCAACAGTCTGCTTTTTATCTCGTTCAGCGGTGTTTTTAAATCGTCGACATTCATAATCAGATTCAACCCTTCCTCGGTCAGAATGGCGTTTGCCCCATGATTAGGCATGGGCTTCTGCACTATATTCGGACCTGCCGTTCCGAAATTGATAGCCTTATTGTCCAAAATATCCTGCACAACGTGCTTAAAAGCATGGCAACCCTCTACATCGTGGCCCGGAGCCCCAGAGTGAAACTCACAGTGCCTGCTTGCATCATAACCATACGGAGGAGTTCCCGTTATCGGTGCCAGAGTTCTCTTCTCTATCAGGTTCAAACCCAACAATGTCTGCAACAAATCTGCATAGGTTGAGGGAGGCTTCTCAAACACTCTTCTTGGTTTACCACCCTGGAATCTTCGCTGAGCCTGCTGTGCCCCTTGCTGAGGCTGCTGCTGCTGCTGCTGTTGTTGTTGCATTGGCTGTTGCTGAAACGGTTGTTGTTGATATGGAATAGTAACACTCGCCACCTACTGCGGCTGATGATATTGGTTTCGTCCCCTGCCTCGGCCTCGGCCTCGGCCCCCAAATACTGCGCTTGCCTCGCCCTGACGGCGCCCACCAAAAGCCTTCCTATTACTGCCAGATGCAGTTGATTCCTCAGCCTGGAACCTGCCTTGCTTGATGTTGTTTTCAATCTTTTCTCCCATCAGAATCAAGTCTGAGAAACTAGCCAAAGATGTGTGAAACAACTTGTTATAAAACATGCATGTGAACATGCCGATGAACATGTCGTTCATTTCCTTGTCTTCTAAAGGAGGACGGACCCTGGCAGCCATATTGCGCCACCTTTGCGCGTACTCTTTAAAGCTCTCACCCTTCTTCTGAGACAGCCCTGTCAATTGGACCCGATTGGGTGCCAAGTCGCTGTTATACTTGTAGTGAGCTACAAATGCCTCTGCCAATTGCTTCCATGTCTTGATATTAGTTGGCTCCAATCCCATATACCACTCTAGGGAAGGGCCTGACAAACTATCTTGAAAGAAATGCATTAGCATTCTCTCATCAGTGGAGTACGCAGACATCTTTCTGTAATAAGCCCGCACGTGCACTTTCGGACAGGTGTCCCCTTTATACTTATCAAACGTAGGAGCTTTGAATTTAATTGGCACCCTCAAGCCAGGTACCAGACCCATTGTTGCCATGTTTAAGCCCACAGCACTTTGGTTCAGGACCCCCCTCATCTGCTCTTCTAGCATTCTGATCTTCTGGGAGTCATCCATCGGCCCTTCGAAACCTCCCCCAGAGAAGGCGTCCTCCTGCTGATCTTCTTGCCACATACCATTCCTAGCTCCATACCCATCATATTCATTATTGCGGCCAGCTCTAATCTGATTCATCACCGGGCCTCGGCCTCTATTGTTGTATCCCTGAACACCTCCAGCAGGCCCAAAAGCCATTAACCCAGCGCCGTTTCCATTTCCGAAACCTCCGTAACCCTGATTGGCCACACCATAACCATCTTGCCCAAAGCCTTGAGCATTGAAACCATATTTCCCAGCGTTATCGAATCCCTGATCGTTGAACCCGAATCCAGCATTGCCGAAGCCGTTGCCTCCCATATTATCACCCAAGTTGACATCACCAAGCCCAACGTTATGGACAGCAGTCTCGTTCCCGACTCCGACGTTACCGTTCCCGGCAGCGGTAGCGTTGTTGACATTAGCAGCAGGTATATTGACTACAGGTGGAGCCACTGGCGTGGGAGTGCCATCTCCATGAACAGTATCGACTCGCACAGACTGATGATCCTCGTTACCGTGACCGGCGTTTCTGACCAACAGAGGCTGCACCATGGCTTGCAAATTCTCCTGACCTTTTGCAATAGCTTCCATGGTCTGCATAAAGAGAGCTAGCTTCTCGCGCACATCTTGCATCTCGTTCTGCATTTGATCCATGATTCTTCGACAGTTGGTGCGGGTGGAATAGCGGTGCGGGTGCTGATCTGCAATCCTGGAAAGTACCTGGTACAGAGCAGGAAATAAGACACCATCCAAAGATTACCTGTAATGCAATATGAATATGAATGCAATGCAATATGTGTCTGTGCATTAGGGAAATTCATTCCCCGATTCTAGTGTGAAGGTGCCGGTGCAGTGACAGTGCTAACAATATAAAGACCGGAGCTGAATCACAGAAAGCCTCATATATTGCGGAGAAACCAATAAGCCAAGAATACAATATCACTGAGAGTACAATAAGAAGGCATGACCTCAACCAACAATCCTGGTGATGGTCAGCACTATGCAAATAAAGCATACAAGTTACTACATGAAATGATCAAACACTCCCATAAGTCTGGTACTCTTCTAGCAACTTCTTGGTCTCCGGATGACTTGGTTGGGTAAGCAGCCCTTCAACAAGTTGGTTTCTTCTCTTGAGAACACGTCGCACATCTTCAGCAGTTTCCTCCCATGCCCCCTCTCCGAAGCGATCCTCTAGTTTACGCTTCTGAGACACAGCTTCATCTCTGCCTTTGATGGCCTTGTTTAGTGCGTTCTGGAGACTATACCGGGTCATCACTTCTTCTTCACACTTCTTGATGCTAGACTTCAACTGCTCTTCGAGGTCAGAAATTTGCTGCTTCAACTTATCCTCCCTCTTCTTATTGTTGGTGAGCGTGGCATTCCAAGTCTTATTGCAAGAAGAGATCTCTCGGTGAGCGATGTCAAGTGCTTTCTTTTTGGATTCAAGCATGTCATGGGAGCTTCTGAACTCTTGCCCCAGATGTTCGCGCTTCTTCCTCTCCTCAGTCAACTCAGCCCTTAGTCTGTTTACTAGCTCAATCTGCTGTTGGAAAGCATGCACGGCCTTGTTTTTCTCACTGCGTATCTGAGCTAGCTTTTGCTCTAACCCTTCGTTGATCTTCATCAAGGCTTCTTTTTATTTCACAACTTGCTCGTAGGCCTCCCTAGAAACAATATTTGGCTCTGCTACCGGAATAGGAACAAGGGCTGGTGCATCTGGAAACGGCATTCGCAACTGACTTGCTCTCTCCTGGATCCAAACTCTGTAAGGTGCGTAAGCCTGACAGTCATTCTTCCCTAACAACGGCTTCCCTCTTCGGTTAATACGCGTCCAGGCATGCTGCAGCTTGGCTAATAACTCCCCCTTCAAATCACCGGTGAAGTACAGAGATTCCTGTACTTCTTCCTCCTTTGGTGGGTTCTTCAGCGCATATCCGAACTGACGGACCAACAGAGATGGGTTGTAGTTGATACACCCTTTTCTTCCTATCAGCGGGACATTAGGGTACCCAGAACAACTGAAGATAAGCTCAGATCCCAGCAGATCTCTATCAAACCATTCAACATCTTCAGAAGATAGCCTCATCAGGCGCTCTGACCAGCTAGCTGTGGTTGCACTCTCCACAAAAGATCCCTTCATGGGAAGGTGGCTCTTAAACCACATACCCAGCAATGGTACACAGAAGTGAACATTCTTCCCTCTTCCCTTCTCATTCTTGTAATGCAGTGAGTGGTAGAAATCTCCGAGTAAGGTAGGTACAGGATTACCAGCGGCGAACAAGTAGAAGGCGTCGAAGTCCACAAAATCCGGTACATTGGGAAACAATACTATGCCATAAATGCACAGAGCCAACACGGCATTGAAGGCAATCCAGCACCCGCTCTTAGCGTACACCTGGGCTTTACCAATCAAGAACTGGAGTGAGAAGTCTGGAACTCCACGGGAAACAGTAGTCAACAATTCAGAAGCATCCATGTGCAAAGCTTTGGCCAAGTCCTCTAGCTTGGGCTTAGCGCCCGAATGAATGAATGGAACCTGGTTCTGCACGGGTAGCTCAGTAAACTCCACATACTCTTCAATGGTAGGCCCCAGAATAAAATCAGCAAACATAAAACATCTCAATGCGGGATCATAGAATTGCATCAAGGTGTATAGCCCGTTCATCTCATCAGCAGTGGGCTTGCAGACTAATCTCAGTAATCTCCCATAACTCATTCTGAAGCTTCTCTTAACCTCCTCATCAGCAAGAGATATCAGACCAAGCAAAGGGGTAATATCAGGTGTAGGCAGCTTATATGCAACGGTTTTCCTCAAACCAGCCATAATCAATACTCAGGAGTCTGGGCACTAGAATCGGAGGATATGCAAATGCACCTGCAGCACAGACACACGTTAATGGGATGCAATGATAATGGGTATGCAAACAATGCAATGCAAATGACATGCAACAGGGACCAAATGTCGTAGCTGAATAGCCTGAACCATATCAAGGGGTCTCAAACAGATTCTTTAGAAGTCCTCAAACCCTGGTCTCAGATAGACCTAAAACAAGGCTCCAACAACGGTCTCTGACAGACTTCAAACCATAACTCCAACTGGTCTCTGGTAGACTTCAAATCACATCTCCAACTGGTCTCTGACAGGCCTCAGAACACATCTCCAACTGGTCTCTGACAGACCTTATAACACATCTCCAAATGGTCTCTGACAGACCTCATAACTCTCCATAAATTCCCAGGATCTCTGATCAAGAAATAACCGGTATCTGAAGGTCTAGTTACCTGCATAACCCCAAACCCTCTCACAGGTGGATGTCCTAGTAACTGACAAAGGTATGGCATCCTATGCGGTCGTCAGCGTCACAGACTTTCAAGACTGACGATACGATTCCCAGAAGGAGTGGCATCATCAAGTCTTGAAGAGGCCTCACTTAGCTAACTTCCAAATGATCGGTCCCCAGAGTCGACAATTCAACTAACCAGCAACCCACGCCAACCAAAGGAAGGGGCAGGAGGCCAACCAGAGGAACCTCGTCTGAGTGTAGATTTCGTGGGACACCAAGGCAAGCAAAGCAAGCGGGCGCCAACTAATCTCTACTCTAAGTCTAAGGTGCACTCAAGCCCAGGTCCGGCTTCTCACTCAATATCAGAACACCCGTCACACCCCAATACAGCAATAATAATCAATATATAATGCTGGAAATAAAGGTCAGAAATATAAATCCATACAAAATCCTCGACGGGAAAACAAGCGTTAGGATTGACTCTCTTAAGGGACATTGGATCCCAAATGCATAAGAACTATCGCAGTCCTTAGCAGCCAGGGGACGTTGGATCCCCAGCAGACTCGCATAGGGAACTATCGCAGTCCCCAGCAGAGTCGCCAGCTGTCGCTACTGCGAAAATCGGCGCTGGCTGAACAGAAGAGTCGCCACCGTGCGTTATTTATCCCACGGGAGGGAAAGGAAACGCTCAGAGTAAACCTCGCACAACACAGGAAAGGTATGGTCGTCGCAACCAAAACCTGGGTTCGGGAGTCGGTTACGCAAGGGGAAGGTATTAGCACCCCTCACGTCCGCCGTACTCGACGGGATCCACGCTTGTTTTCGGGTATGGATTGTTATTCTATCTACACTAAAGGTTAAGGGTTAAAAAGAAAAGAAAATGACTCGGCAAAGTATTGCACTTTATGCCTACGTATTCCCGTCTGGAACGAGAAATCAGAGTCAACGTAGTTCGCCTACCTACGGGAAAGGAGGGGAAGGTTGCTCGCTAGGATGTCGCATCCTATGCCTACGTACTTTCACACAGCATGAAAGATCAGAGCAAACGTAGTTCGGGCCACGCACGACACAAGTCTGTCTTGATTGATTTTATTCCTTCTGAAAAAGGTTTTTCTGATTAACAGTCCCAACGGACAAAAATGACGTCTTGATGAGTTCACATTCTTTTACGGAAGAAGTGTCTTTTATTGTGTTTGAAATTTTATTGTGTTTTTCTGTTTGTTTTGAGGAAGAAGAGACAGAACTCTAACCTACGGTTGCGAAGGGAATCAAACTAACCTAATGTTATCATGCATGGGTTAAGACCTAGTGTCTATCATGCTCCTCTCTTGCACAGAGAGAAACAGAGATCCTAAGGGAATAGACGGAAACAGAAACAATAGCAGATATATACAGTAAAGCAGTAAAATGCATGGATGCAACAATACAAGCGAGGCAAGGGAGTCCCACTCAACCTCGAACCTAGAAAACAATAGGCAAAAGTGAACAGGATTCACTTTCAACCCAACAGGGTAAACAGCAAACAATACAGTCCAGAAAACCAATCAATACATCAGAAATGAAATACAGCAAAAATAGACAGCCACGACAGCTCTGCATCACACCTATCTTCAAGCTTCAGTAAGCATCAATCTCCATCTCCACAGTCTTAAAGCAAGGTCTTTGTCATCAACCTTCAGTCTACAATGGCTTTTCTTCAAGTCTCAAACCTCCAGGATGAGGGATCAATCACAAGAGTGAATTGGGTGTTAAGCAATTAGTTGACTACCAAGGGTGGCAAACCAACTGCTACTAACACATAAGATATTTTCTCTCAAGAGTTCTATCCCTTAGACAGTAGCACCAAGCCTTCCAAAGGAAGGGGGTGAGTGTCTTAGAGAGACTCTGCATCACAGAGAGGAATGGAGGCAGTCAAGGCCTTCCATGTTTGAGAATCAAGCTTTCTAATCTAGAGCTCTGCCTAGCTCCTAAACCCTAATCTCCTCAACAGCTGCTAGCAGGAATCTCCTCATCAACTCTGGAAGTTGGTCTTCAAGCTCTGGATCTCCAATGGCTTCATCATCACAAGTCTTCAGCTCTCCCAATCCCCAAGCAATCCCAATACCCATACAGACAAACAATAATCCCCAGAGGGCACACCACACCAATCAATCAAATATAGACAGTAATATACTAATAGCAGTAGGGGAATCCTAGTTATTTCTAAGGGATCTAATAACTACCCATAGTCCCTATAGTCCCATATCTAAAATATTCAATCTCTAAGTCCTAAGGGAAATGATTCAATTCTCCTAAGTCATCACTTAAACCCTAATTTTGTTCATGTTGTTCACACCTAAACTAATCACCTAAAATTAATTCCTAAAAATATGAACTAAATTGTATGTACAAGCTAATCTTATCTATTAATCAACCTAACAAGAATGGGTGAAAAATATTAAAACAACTATTCAAACTAAAATTATCAAATTCATGTATCAAACTAGACTTAATAAAATGCTATTTACAAGAAAAATGCATGAAAAATATTAAAACAAAATAAAATGCCATTTTAATTTTTTCATATTTTTCTAGACATAATAATGGACCTATAGCAAAAAGAAGGAATTAAAAATCTCAATTTTTCTATTTTTTATGATTTTTATAAGGTGAGAAAAGAATATAAAAGAAATTAAAACACAAAATAGGAATTAAATGGGAGGGGGTGCCAAACATAACTGCGCCCAGTTATTTATGATGGTGGGCCAAGAAACCAGGGGTGCGCCTAGCAATTGGCGCTAGGCCCAGTTGCACTCAGAAAACGAATGGAAAAAATAGCAAGAAAAGAAATAAGCTCGCGGTGCATAAAGCAACAAAACCATGTTAAAAATGCATTGGGCTTCCAATTGGGGGTGGGAATATGAATTTGGATCCAGGCCCAGAGTGGTACAATTAGTGAAACGCGGCGTTTCACATTAAGTCTTTCCCTCCGTTATTCAACTTCAAATACCAGCCGTTGGATGAGATGAAAAAGTCACATAATTGAAATGATCGAACGGCCACGGGTCATCGTCCCAAAGATTTCTAGGGTTTTGCAGAATTTCATGAACACGATACCTTCATGCCCAGACCTTCCATCCTCTGGTTCTTCCTCGTTTCTCCATGAAAACAAAAAATGTAAACACCAAAATTGCTCCCCTCCTCACGTAGAACACAACGGTACACCTAGTTTTCACTGAAACATCGTATCTCTCTCTAACAGAACGCATCAACATTAGGGTTTCACCATTTTCAACTGATATCGACCTCTCCAATTCTCTCTAAGTCTTGCCCTAAATTAATCCATATCTTGCACTGATCACTATAAGCTACTCATTCAATATTATCATGCAATATCCTAATAGTTACAAGCCTCAACAGTTCATGCACTCCATGGCCAATCTTCATGAAACCTCTCCAAACTCACCAAAATCAGTCATCTAACTATGCTTAACCATTCTACGCTAACAAACCTCTAGGATCCTAACTAAATCGTGCAATTCGAATAGAAACTAACCTGGTGCAAAATGGTGAAAACAGATGCCAAAACCTCTTGATCCAATGCTTGCAATGAGTGGAGATTGATCAGGGAACCTGTTCTTGAGTTCTGTATGCACTGAATCTTGTTCAATTCCCTTGGATCTTGCAATTCCAAGTTTCTTGCTTCTTGGATGATGGAAGTGTGTGGCACGAGTTCTACTCCAATCTACCAAATGCTTGTGAGAATTGTAATCTAGGAATGATGATGATGAAGATCAGATCAAGAATGGTGAAGATTGGTGAAGATTTGAGGTAGTTTGAGAAGCTTTTGCAAATGAGAGAAAGTGTGTGAAACTTGTGGTTTTGAGTAAATGTGATCACCAACCATGGCATGAACCCTCTCCATTCAATATATACATGTCATTAGAACCTCCTAGAAACTTGGAGAAACTTCCCATGTGTGATTTCCCTTGGATTTGGCTTATGTTTCTTCCATTATAAGTAACCATGAATAACTCTCAAAATTTTAACTAACCTCAAAATTCCACTTTAGCCAATGTTCTCAAAATGATCTTTCCATTCAAAATGACCTATAATTTCACCTCATTTGTCCAAAATATGAAAAATCTCATTTTTTAGGTCATTTTTATTCATTAAATCCAACAATTTTGAAACCTTGTGATATGAATCTTTCCAATATCTCATGGTCACTTTTCTAGACTCAAAATGTCATTTGGAACAAGTTTGATGTTGTAAAGTTTTCCATTTGAAGCTTCCTTGTAGGAGTTTTGGGCATAGGCTTGAAATGACCTGTAATTCTCAAATGACCAAAATACCCTTTGCTTTCCAAGACCATAAGTAGAGTTCCACAAATCATATGAAGGCATACTATACCATTATAGAAAGCTAAGACAATTAGGAACAATTCTTATTTTGACCAGAAATTCATTTGAAATCTCCTTGAGGGGTGAAAATAGCTTGGAAGTCAAGTCACTTTCACAGACAAAATTTCAGATACCTCAGATGACCTGTAACTTGCAAGGACCATAACTTGAGTTCTATAAATCTCCCTGATGTCTTCCACCACTCAAATTAAAGGTCTTGAGATCCTCTACAAGTTTCATGTTGGCCAAGGATTCATTTGAAGCTTGAATTTTGACCTATCTTGCTTGGAAATTTGACCTAAACTAGGGGATTTTACACAGAAACCCTAATTTAGAAACTCCTCTTCTCCTTGATTTCTCCTGATTTCTTCTTAACACATCCCCCTATCCTTATTTACATGTCAAATGATGAACCCCACATCTCTCCAATAGACCTGGATTCCCTTCAATCAGTCAACTGACCTAGGGTTGACCCAGGGTTGACCCAGATGAAACCCTAGTTGACTGTCCTCAACTGCAATTCTTGTGATCACATCAATGACTTGTTTCCTTCTCCAAATGACTTTCTAAGTCCTCTATGATGTCCACATACTCTCCATGCTCAATCCACAGCTCACAATTCCTTTGTTGATCCTCAGATACCCTCAGATAGGAGATGGATGCACTTGCTTGATCCATTGACTTCTTTAGCTTTCCAATTCCTTCTGATGACTTGAATGTGCTTGGATTTGAATAATAACCTCTTGATAGGCTCATAGAGATGAGAACAGTGCTTGGTCCCTTGTTGGATGACTTGCTATGCTATGTTATGCAGATGATTAGACTATGTACATGACTCTATATGCAAATGCTAATGCAATTGAAACATAAACCAAGTGATATAGGTTGAGCAAATTTTAGGGTGCAACATTGTGCACTAGCCTGGGCTGCCAAACGTTTACGACAGTACATGCTCAACCACACCACCATGCTAATTTCGAAGATGGATCCGATCAAGTACATCTTTGAGAAGCAAGCGCTTTCGGGCAGGATTGCCAGATGGCAAATGGTGTTGACAGAATATGACATTCAGTATGTTTCCCAAAAGGCCATCAAGGGAAGCGTACTGTCTGATTACCTTGCCGAACAGCCAATCGAGGATTATCAGCCGATGAAATTTGAATTCCCTGATGAGGATATCATGTTTCTCAAAGCGAAGGATTGCGATGAACCGTTGCCCGACGAGGGTCCAGATAGGAAATCCCAGTGGAAATTGATATTTAACGGGGCGGTTAATTCTTATGGAAGTGGCATTGGGGCTATCATCACGACTCCCCACGGATCCCACATCCCGTTCACTGCGAGACTGACGTTTCCAGTCACCAATGATGAAGCGGAGTACGAAGCATGCATCATGGGTCTAGAAGGAGCAATTGATTTGAGAATCAAGAACCTAGACGTATATGGTGACTCGGCGCTTGTGATTAACCAGATTAAAGGGGAGTGGGAGACTCGTCAATCGAATTTGGTGCCGTACATGAACTATGCCAGAAGGCTACTTCCGTTCTTTGATCGAGTGGAACTCCATCATGTGCCCAGGGCTGAAAACCAGATGGCTGATGCCTTAGCCACGTTGGCTTCGATGTATAAAGTCAATTTTTGGAATGAAGCTCCAAGGATTGTCCTTTCTCGTCTTGATAGACCTGCATTCATCTTTGCGATCGAGGAAGCCTCCGATGGCAAGCCATGGTTCCATGATATCCAAACCTTCCTTATGACTAAGGAGTATCCTGCGGGAGCGTCAACCCAGGATAAGAAGACTCTGAGGAGGCTGTCTGGAAATTTTTATCTCAATCCTGATGGAGTGTTGTATAAAAGAAACCACGATCTCGTGCTATTCAGATATGTAGATGAGAAAGAAGCGAGTTTGCTCATGGAAGAAGTCCATGAAGGCACACTTGGTACGCACGCCGGCGGGCATGCTATGACGAGAAATATCCTGAGAGCAGGATACTACTGGCTGACGATGGAATCAGATTGCTTTAAATTCGCGAAGAGATGTCATAAATTCCAGATTTATGCTGATAAAGTTCATGTGTCGCCGTGCCCGTTAAATGTCATGACCTCCCCGTGGTCGTTCTCCATGTGGGACATCGACATGATAGGCAAGATCGAGCCCACTGCATCCAACGGTCACCGCTTCATTCTAGTAGCTATCGACTACTTCACCAAGTGGGTGGAGGCAGCCTCATACGCTAATGTGACCAAGCAGGTGGTGGCTAAATTCATAAAGAGGGACATCATCTGTCGTTACGGAATTCCCGAGCGGATCATTACTGATAATGGTTCGAATCTGAATAACAAGATGATGAAGGAGTTGTGCCAGAGTTTCAAGATTGAACACCACAACTCATCTCTTTACCGGCCGAAGATGAATGGCGCCGTTGAAGCGGCCAATAAGAACATTAAGAAGACTGTTCAGAAGATTGTTGTGACCTACAAGGATTGGCACAAGATGCTGCCATTTGCATTGCACGGTTATCGTACGACGGTACGTACATCAACAGGGGCAACTCCTTTCTCCTTAGTGTACGGTATGGAAGTTGTCCTACCGTTAGAAGTTGAGATCGCTTCTTTACGAGTTTTGGTTGATGTGAAACTCGACGAGGCAGAATGGATTAAGAACCGACTAAACCAACTCAGCCTGATGGACGAGAAGAGGTTAGCATCGATTGCACATGGTCGTCTGTACCAAATCCGAATGAAGAAAGCTTATGATAAGAAGGTGCGTCCTAGAAGCTTTCAGACGGGTGATCTCGTCTTGAAGAAGATTCTTCCTCCACATTCCGATCACCGGGGCAAGTGGACTCCCAATTACGAAGGTCCGTACGTCGTTAGCAAAGTCTTCTCGGGAGGAGCCTTGCTGTTATCCACGATGGATGGTGAAGATTTTGCATCCCCGGTGAACGCGGACGCAGTTAAAAAATACTTTGCTTAAAAATGACCCGCTGGAAAGAAAAAGAGTATCCAGGCAAAAATGGGGCATCCCGGCGAACCATAAAAAAGGAAAAAGGTTCGGGCAAAAATTAGGGATATAAATTAAAAAGATGTACACCCGCAAAGTCGAAAACCTGGAAGGGCGACTTTGGCAAAAAAGGGTATCCCGGTGAATCGAAAACCCGGAAGGGCGATTCAGGCAAAAGTTAGGGATTTGAAAAAGCAAATGACTGCGTTCCGTGTGTGGACTTTCATTGTTTAGTGGTTTGGAAGACCTGAGGGCCGTTCATCTGAATCAATCTCTTCCGAAGCTGAAGCCTCGGAGAAGTATCGAAGTCGAGTGGGTCATAGAGGGATCAACTCATGGTGTTCGTCTACGCCTCGTTGCCGACATTTGTATATACTGATGTATATTTATGTTTTATTTTTGCGCGGCTTCCTCATTCCAGGAGCTTGCATCTGTTGTAAAACATTTTTGCCCATTCAGAGGTTCGTTATCAATAAAATGTATATTATTCAGCATTTCTGTTTGTCTGTTTAGCATTTATCTGTTTTGTTTGCGAAAAAGAACGCCGATGTTTTTGTTAAAATGCGCATGCATAAACTTACTGGCCTAGGCCACTGATTGTTGAAACAATGAATTACTTAAACATTATCGCAAGATGATAACCTTGATAGGTCCCTTTGAGAAGGGTATCTCGTCTGTTTGTTTGTGTTTTTACAGGTGTAGCATGTACCAAGTAGTACGCCGCATGCGTCCCCAAGCAGGATGATTCCTCCTTCTCCAGCAAAGCTCAGCAGCCTCTCCCCGCAGAGTCTGAACATGAGATCGTAAGCATTGATATGTCTCCCCAGGCAGAGAAGATCCTCTCCCCAGTCAAGTACATCCGGAAGGAATGTCGTCTCCCTAGCTGAGTCATATACTGAAGTGTGCATCAATTGATAGTTCCAGTCTAAAGTCTCCAGCGGAATCGAGATTCCCCACAGAGTCGTACTCTCCCTAGCAAGTAGGATGATTCCTTCTTCCCCAGCCGAGTTTGCAGATCCCCAAGGGAGCCGAGTCCTTGGAAAGCAGTTCGGGCCATGATTGGTTTTCCCCAGTAGAGTGTTGAATAGCTGATGCTGTATTTCCCCGCCGGAGTCGTTACCTCCAGGAAAGCTCTGGCTGCGAAGGCCGCGCAATTCATTTCTGCGATTAACATCGCTTTCCTCAGCAGGGTCAGGTCTCGTAGAGCTTCGTTCCCCTGCAGCAGTTGACTGAAGTTCATTTCCCCAGGCGGAGTCCAATTGAGATTGGCGTGACCTTTTCTCCATGGCAGGATGATTCCTTCCCCTACCAGAGTGGTTCTTTCTCCTTGACAGGAGGATCCCCCCTTCAGCATTTATTTTGCTGATGGGATCGTAACATTTTGCATGATTGCATAGTATTTCCACCGTGTGGAACATTGCGCCATTGCCGAAGCATATGCATTTGAAACATGAGCTAGGTCGTTACTGTTCTTGTTTTGCAGGTGTTCCTCCGCAGAGTCGCTTGCTCAAGATGATTCCTGAATTCCCCAGCATGATTCTTGAATCCTCCAGCGAAGTGTGTGTTTAGGATGACTCTTAAAACCCCAGTGAAGTCACCATAGTTGGTTGCTCAAGTTGATGCTTAGAGTCCCCGGCAGAGTGTTTGCTCAGGATGATTCCTGAAATCTCCCGCAGAGTTATTGGTTCAGGATGATTCTTGAAGTCTCCGCGGAGTTATTTGTTCAAGATGATTCTTGATGTCCTCAGCAGAGTTGACTCACCCAGAATGATGTCTGGATCCCCGAAGCAGAGTTACGTGATAGTTCTCTAGAATCCCCAGCGGAGGTGCGTCATCTCCAACAGGTTTCTGAACAGCGAAGTTGAAACTTCCCTCGAAGACTTGATGATCGAAGTCCAGCCGTATTGACGAAGCAGTTCTCTCAGCTGAAGTAGAGTGCCTGATGGCAGAAGTTTGGATATCCCTAATTGGTTCATGATTGACCGAGAATTCTATTCCCGACTTACTGATGAAGTCCGGCTGATGCCCAACAATTTCTTTGAAGGCCCGACGGCATGATTAACTTGATTGTTGACTTGATGAGTCCCGAGGAATCTTGATGTCTGATAGCATTATCGACCATGTATCATTGGTTACCGTGTGACCAATTCCCCAGCTAGATGACGTGCAGCTAATATTTCAGTGTTCGAAGAGTTGTCCCAATCAGAGTACCGTGTACTTGTGTAGTTGGCAAATTCTCGGGTTTATTGGTATTCAACCGTCTCGCACCTTGATTGGTTGAGAGCCGTTCGCTTCTCACCCAGTCAGATTCAAGCTGTTTGAATAGGGGCAGCTGTTGTACCCCAACATTTGCCCAACATTTCTTTACCTAGCTTATGTTTCATTTCATTCACATTAGCATTATCATTTGCATTTCATTGACATGTATGCAGGAGATCAAGAGGTATGAGTACCAATTAAGAGCTACACAAGAATTTGAAGCTAGTTAAGAAGGTTATTCAAGTGTTCAAGGGTTGATATCTTTGTCAGAGAAGTTAAAAGATCCCCAGAGAGAGTGGTTGAAACCAAGAGTGTGTGCCTCCTAACTTGAGAGTTGTGAGAAGACCTCAGATGATTCTGAAGCCAGGAATTTGGACTTGAAGCCTTGAGAGAGCTCATGAGATGTCTTGAAAGCCATCATGAGGCCTAGATAGGTCATTATGCAAGATTAAGAAGACTCAGCCATGAGTGGTGCAGTTAGGGTTTGACTGGGTCAACCCTAGGTCAACTGATGATTTGGAGAAAGTTGAGACCTAATCCAAGAGCCATATGATCATGGATTGATACATTGATATGCTATAAGGATGATTCCAAGGTTAACTCATCATGATTTAAGAGTTTGAGAAGTTTCAAGCTAAGGTTTCTAAAGCTTGACAGTGTAAAATCCCCTAGTTTGACCCCTATCTTCAAGGCAACTTAGCTCAAGATGTGATTGTCATCTCATCTTGCCCCCAACATTAATGTTGTAGGGCTTGCTCTTAGATTTAATTTGAGTGCTAGAAGTCCTTGATAGGATTTATAGAACTGAAGTTATGACTTTGACAAGTTACAGGTCATCTGAGGTATGTGAACTTGGGGGCTTGAAAGTTACCCAACTTGCATCAAACGTTTGCCCAAGAAGGATGCTTCCTATGAACTTTTGGTCAACATGAATGTTGTTCCTTATTCTCTTAGATTTCTAGAGAGTACTATAAGTCCTTGATAGGATTTGTATAACTCAAGTTATGGCTTTGACAAGTCAAGGGCATTTTGGTCATTTGGAGATTACAGGTCATTTCAAGCATAAGGCCATAACTCCTATTTCCAAGCATCAAATGGGAAAATGTTCAACATAAAAGTTGTTCAAAATGATGTTTTTAGCTTGTCTAAACATCAAGTGTCCATTGATATGGATTATATCAAGCACTGGTTGAAAAAACTTCACATGAAAGCCATTTTAATGAATTAAAATGAGAAAATTCAAAAGAAATGAGAGTAACTTGTTCCCAAGTCAAATTTGTGATCAATTTGAATGGAATTAATGTTTTAGAAAGATTGGCATTGCCAAATTTTGAATTTGAGGTCCATAGCATGGTCATTTGGATGGTTACTTCACATTTGAGAAACATATCATGTACACTCCCTATGTTAAAACCAAAGGGAAAAAACCATTACATCACACTCCTTAATGATTAAGTGAATGACTTGGAGTGAGTTAAAGGCATGAGTAAGGCTTGAAGGCACATTTTCATGTTGAAATTTGGAAGGAAAGGTGAACATCCAAAATCAATAATTGGGCCTAGTTTGGGCTTGTTATCCATCTGAACACACTATAAGTAAGAATTAGAACGAATTTGGAAGGTTCTGGAGTAGAATTCTGTTGAGAATCCATTAATGTGAAGTGAAGAAAAGCTTGAAAAATTGGAAATGCGTTTTGGAGAATCAAGAGGTTGCAGCAAGAACTAAGCATCAAGAATTGTTCACCATTACTCCTTGAAGGATTCTGCATAGTTTGAGGGAGAATGGAAGCACATAACCACCACAATCCGAGCTTCAAGGTTGGTTCTGAGTTCTTTAGATATCTCTTTAATTATGCACTTTTAATCCATTAGAAGCATGTGGTTAAGTTCCCCTTAACATGTAGATGAATTCTGGTTAGTTAATTTCATGGTTAGAGACAAGATAGGGTTCCTTCCATTTTCGGTTGAGATATGGTTTTGGCGAATCACGCGTTTTCAGTTTAAACTAATGGCATGGTTAGATTCCTGAGAAAATTCTGATCAATTTTCATTAAGACATCGTGACCAATGGTTGAGTATAGAAGGATCTAGGGTTGCACAGGGGTGGCCGGAAAAGCCACCGGCGATTTGGGTTGGCGCGCGTGAGTTGCAGGTTTGAAACGAGGAAGATACAATCCTCACCCTTCGTTAGCGTGGAGAACTTGACTTGGTCTGTGGATCCCAGGGCTCACGTTGAGCCACGCGTCCCTAGCCTTAAACGCATCGTTTTGATTATTGACCTGAGAAGCTTCGCTGCATAGACCATGGGTGAGCAAGTTCGAACCAGGTTGTGTGACATTTCTGATTTTGTGAATTGAAGACTGAAGCGTTGGGCTTGGATTGCATTTGATACTGACACCCCCCTCTTCAGCCCAGTCTGAATTTGAATTGATTTTTCTTGCTATTTGCCACACACGCCTATTAATTTCCATTGATTTTCTTTGTTTTTTTAATTTTATACATGGTTATTGATTAAATCATATAAAATTGAAAATTAATCCAATTAATCCCATTCTTTTTGCAGTTTACTCATGATTGAGTCTAGTATTTTTTAGAGAAAAAATATTTTAATTTCATGCATTTTCTGATTTTTATGGGAATTTTACATTTTAATTGATATTAAAATGGTTAAGTTTTATGCTTAATTTTGATGAATTTTGTGTGATCATGTGGTGATGACTTTGATCCTAATTTTTTGTGTGTGATTATTTTAGACATGTATGCTCCTATAGCATTTTTCTCACATTTTTGTGGTGAAAATAGGTGTGCTTTCTAGATTGATATTTAGGTGCTTCCTTTTTAGGGTTTAAGGTTGATACCTTAGGATTTAGGACTTAATTTTAGGGCTTAATAGATGATTTCGTCCCTAATTTTTGTATGAGGCATTCTTAATTGAATTAGGATCCCTTAGGAATTTTTGTAGAAATTTATAGGATATTTTCCTATTTTTGATTGATTTTAGTTTAGGTGCTAGTTTTAGATGATTCTAAGGCACTAACTCAACTAGACTAACTTCTTTAGTTCCCGTAGACTATGGTTTTGCTTTGTTTGCCTTTGGTTGAGATTGAAGACAAGTTAAAGACAAGGTGAGGATGCTTGAAGTTGCTTGGAGTTTGGAATTGATTGTGCCTGAAGGTGTCTGATGAAGATTTAGGAGATAGGAGACATAGGGAGAGCCTTAGAACTAGAATGATTTCTTTCACAAATATGGAAAGCATCTTGTGCTTCCATTCCTCCCAATGACTAAAAGTCCTTCTAAGATAATCACATCTCTCCTTTGGAGGGATGAGTGGCTTTATCTGGGAAGTAGAACTTTGAGGGAACCAGTGTCTCACAATGATGAACCCTTACAGGCTTCCTTTGGTTGTCAATAAGCTGTTTATCATTTCCACTCATTCTGTTAAATCAATTGTCTTCTGGTTTGAGTATCTTGAAAGATGTTGGACTTGAGATTGAAGAGCAAGAAGAACAAGTTGATACTTGAAGACCCAGTGGGGATTGAATGAAGAGCTGAGGCTTGAAAAAGAATTGCAGGATGAAGTTGACACTTCTATGTGATTGAAGATTACTCTGAGAAGCTGAAGCTTGTAGGAGAAGAAGACTAAGTTGATACTGGTAAAGCAAAGAGAGCTGAAGCTTGAAGACTAAGTTGATACTTATGAAGAGGATTCAATTGAGATTGAGTGGAGAGCTGAAGCTTGAGGAACAAAGGACAAGTTGATACTTGTACACTGATGCTTGGAGAGCCTGAAGGAATCAAGTTGATACTTGTAGTTAAGAGTGAAGCCTGAAGGTGGAATTGACTGAGGAGCTGAAGCTTGGAGAAGAGAGAATAAGTGGATACTTATGTTTGATGGGTTGAAACCTGGAGAAACAAATTGATACTTGTCATGAAAGATGATAGCCCTGAAGGGTGATTGAAGTCTGATGACTGGATTGCTGTCAGAAGAGCTGAAGCTTGGAGTAGCAAGAGAGGGGTTGATCTGCTTTCTTTCTTGTCTGTTTTCTTTTCTGTATTGAGGTGCCTTGTTTGACTTGCCTGATGCATTAGAATAAGTTCATATCTAGACTGACTTTAAACTAGGAGCATGATTGCACTAGAGGTTGAGTTGCTCCCTCTGCTTGTATTTTTACTGTATGGCTTTGCTTGCGGGTATTCGGTAGAGCCCAACTCCCTTGCCCATGTGGTTTGTGTTGCTTGATAGCATTTCATTTCCTCTGTATGATTGCAGTTGTTATTGTATTTTGCTTGATAGCATGTTATTCCTTCAGTATGATTGCAGTTATTCATATCTGGCTTGAGGTTGAGATGAGCTTGTGGAGGCTGCTGCCCCACACACATTTCCTCCCTCACTTGCATTGCATGCATTTTACAGTCGTTTACTGTTTATTATTAAGCTGATGCTTTACCTGTTTCTGTTTATCATTGACATGATCCCCTAGGAATCTCACTCCCTTTGATAAGGAAGTGATGATAGAACCCTAGGTTGAAACCTATGCATGATAACTTCTAGGAGTTCCCTGTTTCAAACATCAACTATAGGATGAATCCTTGGCATGACAACATTAGGACTTGATAGTCTCCCTTTAGTTGAGCCTGCTCTCTTCTCATCTCAAAACATCTTAAGATACAGTAATCATGAATGATTTCTTTCGTACGTTACGAGCCTTAAGCTATGTGAGAAAGGATTGTTGGAGAGCTTCTTTTCAACAGTCTGGATGTTTAGTATGGCACCCTTTGGGTGACATACGACGCATTCGTTCTCAGGTCATAGTCTCTAGTGCGATTGAAATTGCAAACACAATAAAAAACACTTCTTTCGTAAAAGACAGAAAACAAACTTCAAACCTTTTTGCCCCGTGGGCCCATAATTCAAAGGAAGCTTTTCTGAAGAAAAGAGTGTCGTTAACTCCTAGTTCTACCGCAAACAGGCTTTGTCCCTAATTGCTAGAACTATTTGTTAACCCTACTCGATAAAACAGATGAATCTGAATCCCCGTAATCCGTATTATCTCGAACTACGTAAGCTCTGATCTCTCAAGCCCGTTTAGAGTACGTAGGCACAATACTGATGTATTGGCGAGCCACCTTCCCCGTAACCCGTAGTTAGTCGAACTACATTGACTCTGATTTCTCATTCTCTGATGAGAATACGTAGGCATAAAGCGCGACGCTTTGCCGAGTCATTTTCTTTTCTTTTCAAGCCAGCCTTGATAGGTAGATAGATAAACCAACTCGTCCAGTAAACACAACAAGCATGGATCCCGTCAAGTACGACGGACGTGAGGGGTGCTAATACCTTCCCCTTGCGTAACCGACTCCCGAACCCAGACAATGGTTGCGATGACCTTGTCTTATACCTTTTTCGTCAGGTTTTTCCGATCGTTTCCTTTCCCGTTCTAAGGGATAAATAACGAAAGGTGGCGACTCTTCTGTCTTGCCGGCACCTTATTTTCGCGGAAGCGACACATAGATGCTCCCATTGTGGAAAACTTGGGCACATTAAAGTTGTGTGCTTCTGGCTGAATGGTTTCCCCAGCCAAAGAAAAACCAAACAGGGTATGCATGGAAACAGACATCATCATGCCAAACCAATGAGGGAAGTGCCTAACAAGCAAAGAAAATGGGTAGCCAAGACGGTTGCACACATATCTCACACTTCTCTAAGAGTATCATCCAAAGAAGATCGGTATTTTGACAGTGGCTGCTATAAGCACATGACTAGCATAAAAAGTCTATTGATGGACATAAAACCACACTCCACCAGCTATGTGACTTTTGGTGATGGAGCAAAAGGAAAGATCAAAGGTGTTGGAAAACTGGAGTGCCCTGGAGTCCCTACTCTAGACAATGTGTTGTTGGTAAAAGGGCTAACTGCTAACTTGATCAGCATCAGCCAGCTCTGTGATCAAGGACTAAGTGTGAAGTTCTCTAAGGAAGAATGTATGGTCACTAATGATGTAAATAAAGAAGTCATGAAAGGACATAGATCCAAAGATAACTGTTATCTATGGCAGCCTCAGGACACGAGTAAATCCACAATTTGTGTTATGGCAAGAGAAGAAAAGGAAGTAAAATTGTGGCACCAAAAACTTGGACATCTTCATTTAAGGGGAATGAAGAAGATCATCTCCAAGGAGGCTGTGAGAGGGATACCTAAACTGACTATTGATGAGGGAAAAGTGTGTGGGGAATGTCAAGTGGGTAAACAAACCAAGACTTCTCATCCTAGAGTTGGACATCTAACCACCTCCAGAAGTCTGGAACTACTGCACATGATCTGATGGGACCGATGCAAATAGAAAGCCTTGGTGGGAAAAGATATGCATATGTGGTGGTTGATGATTAGTCCAGATTCACCTGGATAAGATTTATCAGAGAAAAGTCTGACGTGTTTGAAGTCTTCCAAGAATTGTGTATCAAACTCCAAAGAGAAAAAGAGAGTGTGGTTATCAAGATCAGAAGTGATCATGGTAAGGAGTTTGAAAACTCTAAGTTTGTTGACTTCTATGAAGCTAAAGGCATAAGCCATGAATTTTCCTCGCCTATCACCCCTCAGCAAAATGGAGTAGTTGAAAGGAAGAACAGAACCATTCAAGAATCTGCTAGAGCCATGATCCATGCAAAGAAGCTGCCTATGCACTTCCGGGCTGAAGCTATGAATACAGCATGCTATGTACACAACAGGGTAACTCTAAGAAAGGGAACATCCTCCACTCTGTATGAATTGTGGAAAGGAAGAAAGCCTAATGTGAAGTATTTTCATGTGTTTGGAAGCAAATGCTACATCTTGGCAGATCATGAACAAAGAAGGAAAATGGATCCCAAAAGTGATGAAGGAATATTCTTGGGATACTCTACCAACAGCAGAGCCTACAGAGTATATAACTCTAGAACTAAAGTATTAATGGAATCCATAAATGTTGTCATTGATGATCAGATTGATGAAGTCAATGTCATAGAGGATGTGGAAACATTGGTTGAGACTCCATCTGAGGAGACTGAAGATTCCCAAGCAAGCCCAAGTACTGAAGCAGATACAGCCACCAAGGAACCGTCTATTAGGCTTCTGAAAGATCGTCCCAAAGACCTGATCATTGGAGACCTCAATAGTGGAGTGAGGACCAGAACAAGAGATGTCATCTCAAACTCTTGTTTTGTGTCCAAGGTTGAACCCAAAAATGTAAAGGAAGCCCTCTCTGATGAATACTGGATCAAGGCAATGCAAGATGAACTGGAACAGTTCAAGAGGAATGAGGTATGGGAACTGGTGCCTAGACCTGAAGGGACCAATATCATTGGAACAAAATGGATCTACAAGAACAAGTCAGATGAAGAAGGAATCATAGTCAGAAACAAAGCTAGACTAGTGGCACAGGGATACACTCAAGTTGAAGGAATTAATTTTGATGAAACCTTTGCACCAGTTGCAAGGCTTGAGTCTATCAGGCTGATGTTAGGAATTGCCTGCATCCTGAAATTCAAACTCTTTCAAATGGATGTGAAGAGTGTGTTTCTGAATGGATATCTAAGTGAGGAAGTATATGTGGCACAACCCAAGGGATTTGAGGACCCTAACCTGACAGACCATGTATACAAGCTAAGGAAGGCTCTGTGTGGATTGAAACAGGCACCTAGAGCATGGTATGAAAGGCTCACTGAATTTCTCACCACCAATGGATACAGAAAAGGGGGAATTGACAAAACTCTGTTTGTGAAAAATGAAGGTGGAGAAATTATGATAGCACAAATCTATGTAGATGACATAGTGTTTGGTGGAGTATCAGAAAGGATGGTGAAGCAATTTGTCAGTCACATGCAGTCTGAGTTTGAAATGAGCATGTGTGGAGAATTGACATATTTTCTTGGGCTACAAGTCAAACAAATGGAAGACTCCATCTTCCTCTCACAAAGCAAATACACCAAAAATATAGTCAAAAAGTTTGGAATGGACAATGCCAGTCACAAGAGAACACCTGCCCCCACTCATCTAAAGTTAACCAGAGATGAAAATGGTACTAGTGTGGATCAAAGGCTATACAGAAGCATGATTGGAAGCCTACTATACCTAACAGCCAATAGACTAGACATTGCATTTGATGTTGGAGTGTGTGCCAGATATCAAGTTGATCCTAAAGTCAGTCACATGAACCAAGTGAAAAGGATTCTCAAATATGTGCATGGAACATGTGACTATGGCATACTCTATTCTCATGGGTGTACCCCTATTTTGTCTGGTTACTGTGATGCAGATTGGGCTGGCAGTGCAGATGATAGAAAAAGCACATCTGGTGGATGCTTCTTCTTAGGGAACAACCTAATATTCTGGTTCAGCAAGAAGCAAAATTGTGTTTCACTATCCACTGCGGAGGCTGAATACATTGCAGCTGGCAGCAGCTATTCTCAGCTGGTCTGGTGAAGCAAATGTTAACTGAATATAATGTCACTCAGGATGTCATGAGATTGTACTGTGACAATCTTAGTGCTATTAACATTTCCAAGAACCCTATCCAGCATAGCAGAACTAAGCACATTGATATAAGGCATCACTTCATAAGAGACCTTGTGGAAGACAAAGTCATTTCCTTGGAGCATGTGTCCACTGTGCTACAGCTAGCTGACATCTTTACAAAGGCTCTAGATGCTGCCCAATTTGAAAATCTTAGAGGGAAGTTGGGTATTTGCATGTATGAGGTTGAATAGCAATTAATGTCACGAGAGAGTTTTAGGATATCAATGCAGTCAAAGTCTTTGAACAACAAAACTCTCAATCCCATACAAACGTGCCTCTCTGCCCCTAGTATCGTTCAGCATCCCTTCCAGACCCTAAGTTTAGACAACAATATGGCCTCGCATCATGAAGGATCTTCGTCTAAATCCCCTCCCAAATTCACCAAAGATCCATCTCCCTTGACTGAGAAACCAAACCGCAAGTATCCCCCTCCCACTGAAGAAGAAATGAGGAGCATTCTGAACAGAGAAGGCACAGCCTACGTGAATCAATTCATGGGGGAAATTGCTGACATCATCATCAGGAAAGGATTGCTTGTTAAGGGCTTTACCGTGCCCCTGGCTCGCCGGGGTCCAGATGAGGATCTTCCAGAAGAAGACTCGTATGATGGAAACCAAGACATCTCCTTCTCAGACTTGGATAGCAGTGACTCCAACTCTTCCTCTAACGAAGAACATTGAGAATTGGGTATGTACCTCAGACTGCTGCTGGTGATGAAGTGTGTGGCTGATCAATTTTTATTTGCTCTTGCATGAATAATTGGTAAAGCTCTCTATGAGCAGTTTTGTAATGTAACCACATACTTATGTATTGGTATAATTTATGGTCTATACTATGTGTTGGTTGGATCTGAATTTGTGGCTAAAGAGGGGGAGAGTGTGTTAGATAAAAACATGAGCAGGTACAGCAGATGGAAGAATTAGTGGATAACCAATATGAGTACCACAGGTTATGTGGTAGTGGTGGGACTAACAGATGCAGGTGGAAGAACAAGACTGCCATAAGCAGTGATTGTGATTGAGCATATGCACCATAGTGCTTATGATATTAGTGTGCAGGTGATGCTGATGAGATGCGTGTGTGATAGCAGTTGTTTGGGCTGTTACTGATATGATATGTATGCCATGTATGTTAGAACTAGGACTGACATGTTGTAGGTACTAACATGGGTGATCCTAACAAGATGCTTAGGAATTCTGTGCAAGGAGCAGAATGCATCCCTGCAGGGGGAGTAACACAAATGTGTGACATCAGAAGGTCATGCTGAATGTTATAGCATCCAGTTCAGACTGGATATTACCCAGCTGATAAGTGCATCAGTTGAGGGGAGTAACTTTGTTACTCAAACAAGCAAAGGGTGACATCTGTAGCAAAAGTCTACAGAGTGTTTTCAAAGTGAGTGTTAACAGGGCTGAAAGCCAACTGTGAGGATACTGAGAGCTTAAGCAGCAAGTGACTTACCTGCATGACATAACCATTTTTAAGTCTTTTGCTGTGTAGGAAATCTTTGATGCAAGTATAGAGTGTTTTAGCCAAAACTTTGCCAAAGGGGGAGTTTGTAAGTGCTCTTGATTGGCTGCATTTTGTGGCAATATATGAGTACATGTATGAATGTCATGTTTGATGTTATTAATATGGACTGTGCAGGGTAAGTTAACTAAGCTAACTATAAGTTAAGCTGGATGTCATACTCAATGTTATGACATAGGTCGTATGACATCAAGCGGAAGTTTGTTATTCTGGTAGCTATAACTCAGGAAACAACTCAGAAGCTCAAGCTGGAATTCAGGAGACATTTTAGACGCTCTAGAGGAACTAATATGTACCTGATTAAAGAGGCAAACGTGTAGAATACAAAAGTGAGGTTTTATGATGGATAAAACCTAATGTATGCGCCCAGGCCCAAGGACTAATCTGCTGCTACAAATACCAAGAGAGGCAATCCTAGAAGGCAATAGTTGAAGATAGAGAAACAGAGAAATCACCATAGTGGTTTAGAAGTGAAGAGGTTGTTCTTTACGACTGTGTCTTAGGAACACTTGTAATCCAAGCAACTGTGGTTTGCATTGGTTAGGTAGTTTCTAGGTTGTGTATCACTCGAAGCTGTTAAGTAAGAGTGTGTGTCACTTGATCAAAGCTTTGAAGCAAGATCAAGGTGTGAGTGTAGTTGAAGTGTCTCTTCAATCTACTGTTTAAATTGTAACTGGTTGTTATCACTGGTGTGTGATTGTAGGGAGTGAGTGGGTATACTCGGGTCTAGAGTGTCTCTAGGTTAAATTGTCATTGGGTAGTGATTAAGTGAGGAGTGCAAACTAGAGGTTCGACTCTAAATTGATACTGCTGATAGTGAAATTTCTCCCTGGCTTGGTAGCCCCCAGATGTAAGTGTGTTGCACTGACCTGGGTTAACAATTAACTGTGTTATTTACTGCTTTGTTATTACTGCACAATTAACTGTGTTGTTGTTCCTTACTCCAGAAGAGGAAGCATTGGCGGATTCCTTGTCTAATAAGGAATTGAGAACCTTGTTAGAGGACGAAGCTAAAATGTTTGCTTTATTTTCATCATTATCTGTTGACAGCAAGGCGTCAATGGAAAAGTTGGCGGTGGTGAATGAATTCCCAAAGTGTTCCCTGATGATATTATGGAATTACCTCTGACAAGAGAAGTTGAATTTAGCATTGATCTTGTTCCTAGTACGAGACCTATATCTATGGCGCCGTACAGGATGTCGGCAGTGGAGTTGGATGAATTGAAATCTCAGATTGGAGAATTGTTGGATAGGAAGTTTATCAGGCCGAGTGTGTCGCCGTGGGGAGCCCCAGTGCTGTTGGTAAAGAAGAAGGATGGTAGTATGTGTTTGTGCATCGATTACCGTCAGTTGAATAAGGTGACCATTAAGAATAAGTATCCACTTCCAAGGATTGATGATTTGATGGATTAGTTAGTGGGAGCTCACGTGTTCAGTAAAATTGACTTGAGATCGGGTTACCATCAGATCAGAGTGAAAGAGGGTGATATTCAGAAGACGGCGTTTAGAACTCGTTATGGACATTACGAATATACTGTAATGCCTTTTGGAGTGTCTAATGCGCCAGGAGTGTTTATGGAGTATATGAACCGAATATTCCATTCTTATCTGGATCAGTTTATTGTGGTGTTTATTGATGATATACTGATTTATTCTAAGTCTGAAGAAGAGCATGCAGGACATTTGAGAATTGCGTTGCAAGTGCTAAAAGATAATAAGTTGTTTGCTAAACTATCAAAGTGTGAATTATGGATGAAGACTGTGAGTTTCTTGGGGCATGTGATATCTGGTGACGGTGTAGCGGTGGACCCGTCGAAAGCCGGTGTAGTGCTGCAGTGGGAACCGTCGAAGACAGCCACGGAAATCAGAAGCTTTTTGGGTTTGGCAGGTTATTACCGAAGGTTTATTGAGGGGTTTTCTAGTTTGGCGTCGCCATTGACCCAGTTGACGAGGAAGGATCAAGTTTTTGTGTGGGATGCTGTTTGTGAAGAAAGCTTCGAGGAATTGAAAAAGAGATTGACTACGGCACCAGTATTAATATTGCCAAATTCGAGTGAACCTTTTATGGTATACTGTGATGCGTCTAAGATGGGATTAGGCGGGGTTCTTATGCAGAATGGTAAGGTGGTGGCATATGCTTCGCGGCAATTGAGGATGCATGAAAGGAATTACCCTACCCATGACCTTGAATTGGCTGCGGTAGTTTTTTGTGTTAAAGATCTGGAGGCACTATTTGTATGGTTCGAGATTTGAGGTGTTCAGTGACCATAAGAGTCTGAAATATCTGTTTGATCAGAAAGAGCTAAATATGAGACAGAGAAGATGGTTGGTATTCTTGAAGGATTACGATTTCAGTTTGAGTTATCATCTAGGAAAGGCGAATGTAGTAGCCGATGCTTTGAACAAGAAAACAATTCACATGTCAGCTTTAATGGTGAAAGAAATGGAGCTAATTGAGCAGTTCATAGATTTGAGCATGGTTTGTAAAATTACGGCAGGTAGTGTGATGTTGGGCAAGTTGCAAGTGAACAATGATTTCTTGGATATGATTAAAGAGAACCAACAGCTAGATATGAAGTTAGTGGATTCGATGGCTGGAGTAGGAAGTGACTCTGATGGTGATTTTAAGTTGGATAGTACATGTGTGTTGAGATTCAGAGGCAGGATTTGTGTGTCGGATAATGATGAACTGAAGATGTACCATGATGGAAAATATTTTGGTGGTCTGGTATGAAAAGAGATATAGCTCAATTTGTTTACGCCTGTTTGGTATGTCAGAAGTCGAAAGTGGAACATCAAAGACCTTCTGGATTTATGCAACCATTAGAAATTCCGGTTTGGAAATAGGATTGTATAACCATGGATTTTGTGATAGGTTTTCCGAATACGGCGAGAGGATTTGATGCTATTTGGGTGATTATGGATCGACTTACGAAGTCTGCACATTTTGTACCGATCAATATCAGTTTTCCGTTGGAGAGGCTCGCAGAGATTTATATTTGGGTAATAGTGAAGCTTCATGGTGTTCCGTTAAGTATCATGTCGGATAGAGATCCGAGGTTTACTTCAGAATTTTGGAAGAGTTTACAGGAAGCTTTGGGTACTAAGTTGAAGTTGAGTCCAGCTTACCATCCGCAAACTGATGGTCAGTTAGAGAGGACTATTCAGTCGCTGGAGGATTTGCTAAGGGCTTGTGTGTTGGAAAAGGGTGGTGCGTGGGATACTCATTTACCGTTGATCGAGTTCACATACAACAACAGTTACCACTCTAGTATCGGAATGGCACCGTTTGAAGCTTTATATGGAAGAAGATGCAGAACTCCTCTGTGTTGGTATGAGACGGGTGATAATGTAGTATTAGGACCGGAAATTATGCAGCAGACTACTGAGATAATTCAGATGATTCGCGAGAAAGTGAGAGCGTCTCAGAGTAGGCAAAAGAGTTATCATGATAACCGAAGGAAAGAGCTGGAATTCAGTGAAGGTGATCATATGTTCCTAAGAGTCAACCCAGTGACTGGTGTGGGTCATGCGTTGAAGTCTAAGAAGTTGGATCCTAAGTTTATTGGGTCGTATTAGATTTTGCAGAGAGTTGGTGTTGTAGTTTATAGGGTGGCGTTGCCGCCTGAACTATTGAATTTTCATGACGTGTTTCATGTGTCGCAACTTCGAAGGTATGTCTCGGATCCATCTCATGTGATTCAAAGAGATGAAGTTCAAGTCAGGGAGAATCTTACTATTGAGACGATGCCGTTGAGGATCGAGGATCGTAAGATGAAGCAACTCCGAGGAAAGGAGATATCTTTGGTGAAAGTGACTTGGGGAGGTGATGCAGGAGGCAGTGTGACCTGGGAATTGGAAAGCAGGATGCGGGAAGCGTATCCAGAATTGTTTCCATCAAGTAATTTTCGAGGACAAAAATAATTAAAGTGGGGGAGAGTTGTAACACCCATTTTAATTATTTAGTCTTTCCGGTGTTATTTTATTTCGGCGTGTCTTTTGTGGGGATTATTTAAGAAGCTATGGCCTTTAATATTAATATAAAATAATTGATAATGATAATAATTGGATAATTAATAGTAATATAATAATAATAATAATAATAATTATTATTATTATTAATATTATTGGAATTATTATTGGAATTAAAAGAAAGGAGGAATAAGTGTTATAAGGGGTATTTGTGAGTTTTAGAAAGGGGAAAAAAGATAGAACACGATCAAGTGGGGGAAAGAGTAAGGAAGAAGAACAAGAACAAGAGGAAGAAGAAGAAGGCCAAGGTTGTCGGATTCTTGGGAGTTTTTCATCGATCGAAGCATTTAGTCAAGGTAAGGGGGAGAAATAGATTGGGATTGGTAATTGCATGAATTGGGTAGTTGGGGATTCCTTAACCCCATAGGGATTTGATGAATATAATTAGTATGTTGTTGTGTTTTCTGATTATTGTTGTTATGGTGAACTCCTTGCATGTGATTGTAAGGTGATTGTTGGAATAATTTGGGTGAATTGGTGTAGTTTAGCGTTTAGGTCGAAAATGATTTAATCGGTAGAGTTGGTGTTTTATCAGGTAAAGTCTGGAATAAATAGTGTGGTTTAGTCGTAGAATGCTAGGCTAAGACTGCTGGGACTGGTTTAGTGAGAATCGGATGGGTTTTGAGTTTCTGATGGATTTCTGAACAGTGAGGGTTTTACGAAATCGCAGACGTTCGCCAGCACCTTCGCTGAGCGAGCTAGTAGCGAGCACTCGCTAGGCGAGTTGGGCAACGAGTACTTCCAGTAGCCACTGTCTGCCTTCGCTAGCGAGTTCGCTAGGCGAATGAGGCAGCGAGCGTTCGCTGAGGCCTCGCTAGGCGAGCGAGCCAGCGAGCGTGACAGAAACGTGATTTTGTGCTATTTTGCTTTGTGATTCGTTTTGTAGGATTCCTTGGGTTGTGATAGGAAGAGAGATGGTGTTTAGTGGCGAAGAGTGTATGCCTAGTGTTGAAAAGTGAAATTATGGAATATAGAACATAATTGACATAATTAATTGGTGGGTAAGATATATATATATATATATATATATATATATATATATATATATATATATATATATATATATATATATATATATATATATATATATATATATATATATATATATATATATATATATATATATATATATATATATATATATATATATATATATATATATATATATATATATATATATATATATATATATATATATATACATGACGCATAGTGAGGTGATCGGGAGGATCGTATGTACTCGGTGTTCAATGTAAATTTCCCTATTATTTAATTTGATTGACATAATTGATTGGTGTGTGTGTGTGTGTGTGTGTGTGTGTGTGTGTGTGTATATATATATATATATATATATATATATATATATATATATATATATATATATATATATATATATATATATATATATATATATATATATATATATATATATATATATATATATATATATATATATATATATATATATATATATATATATATATATATATATATATATATATTTGAGTATATATGATGTATGATGATGTGATCAGTAGGATCGTGTGCACTTCGTGTGCTTGATGTTTGTGTGTTGTGCATTGGTGTTGTGCATATCATGGTGTTTTGGTGGGATGAATCATGTCTCGGATGGAGCGTAAGTGATTCATCCGTACTCCTTTGTGGAGAATGGTGGGGTTGAATCATGTCTTGGATGGAGTGTAAGTGATTCACCCGTACTCCTTTGTGGAGAATGGTGGGATGGATCATGTCTCAAGAGGAGCGTAAGTGATCCATCCGTACTCCTTTGTAGAGAATTACGGAGTTGAATCATGTCTCGGATGGAGCGGAAGTAATTCACTTGTACTCCTTTGTGGAGAATTGCTGAGTTGAATCATGTCTCGGATGGAGCGTAAGTGATTCACCCGTACTCCTTTGTGGAGAATGGTGGGAATAGATCATGTCACAGGAGGAGCGTAAGTGATCTATTCCGGGGTTCGATTGAATGAACCAATGAGTCGGTATCGCATGCATGGTGTTGAGTTGCATTTTTGCCTTATTATATGTGTGTTGATGATTGGACAGTAGGTCGTGTTTGATGTTGGTGGGGTGATGTTTTATATAATTACTATCTTTTTATTCATGTATTTTATTACCAATAATTTTGATCATGTTTTCTCACCCCTTTGTTGTTGTTGTGGTCTGTGCCTCCTCGGAAGTACAGAAAATTCAGGTGCATAGCTAGCTTGGATAGTGGTGTGCGAGTCGAGTCCTAGGATGCTCTAATACGTAACACGGGACTTGGGAGTTTATCTGTTTTATGATAAATTTGTTTACTCCTGTGACGTGTCTTATTTTGATGATTTCTCTTAATGAATATTTTATATAAATTGGCGGATGGCCTAGAGTGATGTACAAATGATTGTTTCCGCTGTATATTTTGAAAACCATGTAATCAAGGGTTTTGTTGAATTTTGTGAATGTGATATCCCACTTTTAATGGAAAACTCTGATATTTATTAGATTTAATTGTATTTTATTTAAATCTGGGAAAGTGGGGTGTTACAGATAACATCCACAGCCACACATGCAAGCAGCTCCAAACAGGCCCCTATAGGTAAATCTTCTGACACTCCCTTTAATTCAACAACTGAAAATAGGAACAAAGAGGGTAGTGCTTATGTTGATAGAGTCATTAGGAAGTTAGTTACTAAGGTTCTGTATGGAGGCCTTAATGTCCCTGGGATTTCTACCCCATTGTCACGTATGGATGATATTCCCTCTACTATTGCTAGCCAAGGTGAAGAAAAATATGTTGATGACTCTTATTCTGAGAAGAACCCTAACACTGATAATCTGCACAAGTTAGCTAACTCTGTGCTCAAAGAAGGAAGAGTGGAAGGTGATGCTAATGAGGATGTTGGTACCTCTGGTGTGGAAAACAAAACTAATAGTTTAGATCAAAGTAAGAAGAAGGTAAATGTTTCTGATGATGTGGCGGATCTTGATAGTGTTCCATCTGATGATGAATTAATAAAGAATGTGGCTCCTGGAATTGCAAAAAGGATGAAGACTAGAAAAGGTAAATCTGTGATTAATCAATCTCCCTCTAAGAGTAATAAGAAGAAAACTGTTGTTGGCCCCCCTAAAGCTTGGAGCAAAGTCAATCCTGTCTCTAAGAAAAGAAATGCTAGGTCAGACACTAAATTTGATGAAGATGTTGAGGATGATGTCCAGGACATCACTCTTGTAAAAAAATCTGCTACAAAGAGAGCAACAGATAATGTGCCTACTTCTCCTTTAGACAATGTAACCTTCCACTCCATTAACAATGTGGCTAAGTGGAAATTTATGTATCAGAGAAGAGTAGCTCTAGAGAGAGAATTAGGCAAGGGTGCTCTTGAGATCAAGGAAGTCGTGAAACTAATCTCTGATGCTGGGTTGATAAAAACTGTCGTTGGATTCTCAAAATGCTATGATATGCTAGTTAAGGAATTCATTGTGAATATTTCTGAAGACATTACTGACAAAAAGAGCAAGGAATTCATGAAGGTGTTTGTGAGAGGAAGATGTGTGGAGTTTTCTGCTAATGTGATTAACAGGTTTTTAGGTAGGGATGAGGGAGAGGCTAGTGAATTAGAGGTAACTAACAATCAGGTTTGCAAGGTGATAACTGCTAATCAAGTTACTGCATGGCCCTCAAAAGGTAAATTATCTGCTGATGTGCTCTCTGATATGTTATAGGAGCTCTTGTGATCTATTGGTTGTTTTAGCCAAAATTTTCCAAAAGGGGGCGTTTGTTAGTTCTATGATTGGCAAGAATTTTGGTAAAACTTTGTGTTATCATAATATGTCCTATAGAATGTCTTGACATATGATCTTAACATTCTGCAGGTGGTTATTCTTAACGTTGCAGGGTTTAGTTCATGATGTTAAGTATGATGTCCTGACATTTGTGAACAGAACATTCAGTGTGAATGTTATGTTTTGACTGCTGTGTTTTTGTGCAACCTTTTGCGCTGATTGTGATAAGATATTTTGGTGGTACAAATCTGCGTGGAAATCTTCCTTGTACAAAAGAGTTTCTGATGCATAATTCATGGAGTAATTGTGAAATCTTTTGTTCTATTTTCGTGCAAAAAATATTAAGATTTGGAGGTTAATTTGATTTGATCAGATTTGATTTGATTCTATTTCCTTGATGTTAGTTATGAAAATATCTGAAGAATTATCTGATTTGATTTTATCAAATCAGAGGTAGTTTTGCTAAAGCCCAAGCCCAGTCAAAGTGTTACTATATAAAGATTATACAATCCTACTTTGAAGATTAGATAAGCTAGGGTTAAGTTAGTGCATTGCGTAAGAATAAGCTTTTAGCTTCGTGTGTTATTGTTATTTGTCATCCATTCACTCATCACCTTGATGTGTGAATTGGACTGAGTTTTTATGTTGTATGTTGTCCACTCCTAGATTTTAAGAATGAGTGCATTGTTCTTGATTGAAGCTTTTAAGCAAGATCAAGTATTATCTTTGAAGAATGTCTTCTACGTTTTATTAATCTATTGTTATCACTACTGTGATTGAGGGGGGGGGGGGGGTGAGAGTTGTCTCATATCTAAAGGTGTTTTAGATAGAAATCGCAAGGGTAGAGATTAGGTGTGAAGATTGTAAACTAGAGAGAGTTTGATGTGAATCTTCAAACTAATTCTATTTTGTGAATTTCCTTCCTGGCTTGGTAGCCCCCGGACGTAGGTGTGTTTGCACCGAACTGGGTTAACAATTGCTTTTATTTATTTACTATTGTTAACTGCTTTTTATCTTGTTCATATATTGGTTATTGTTCAGATATTAGTGTCGTGACATCTCCTTCGGCATCTCATATCTGATACCAGAATTTCACAACCATATAGACTAACTCCATATCCAATATGTACAAGGTAAGATGTCAAAACATCTTATAAGGTACCATGCGTAACAATAACATCACTATCAGCAACAATTGACGAATCTTCAAAAAGCACACAATCAACCATCAGTAGTGTTCATTCCAGATTCAGAAAACTATTCTCCTATCTTCCAACTTCTTGAGGACAACAATAATGGATGATCTGATCACACAATCTTCTTCCTTGTTCAAAATACCAGAAATTATCTTCCCCCGAACTCATCCAGAAACAGACAAGACACCTGCTCTGATACCAATTGAAATTCTAGCAAGCAGTTCACATATGTCCTAAGAGATGTCGAGACATTGATTTCTGCATAATTGAACAAGGTAAAAAAAAAACAAGAACATCCAAATATTGCAAATACATTACAGTTTCATGACAGATGCTGTAACATCTGCAGAATGACAGAACAATTTATCCAACCATTTAGATTGTGCAGAATTTTAAATGCTGAAAGATAAATAACATAATGAATTGTTAACCCAGTTCAGTGTACAATCACCTATATCTGGGGGCTACTAAGCCAGGAAGGAAATCCACTATCAGTAGTATCAATTCAGAGCTAAGCTCCCTCATTTCCAACCCCTCACTTAATCCCTACCTAGTGCAACTTCTACCTAGGACACTTCTAGATATGAGAAATCAACATCTCATTCCCAATCACCACAGTGATAAAAAAAACACTCCCAGTCCCAGGGAATTCCATAAGAAAACAAAAATAAAGATGTACCCTCCTTCTTTCAAGAACAAAACTAGGTCAAGACACTTGACCAAGAACAATACTCGGTTTTGCTTAAAAGCTTCACCCAAGAAAAATAATCAACTCTTGCTCCAAAGCTTTGAGTGAAAATAATATACAACCTAAATATGTCTACCACGATACACCAAAAGATATAAAATGGTGACTTACAAAGTCAAACACAAGAGACGCTCAAAACTCTAAACCCTTATATTGCACCTACGGTTTTCTTGTAGTTATATCTTTTTATATTTAGGTCTAGCAAGTCCTTATTTATAGACTCTTCTAGTATGGGATTGAACTCTTCAGTCAGGTCCAATCTCCACGTTGTAAATCTTCTGCAGAATCTTCTCCACAAAAGTAGGAACAAATCTTTTATAGTTTCCTAAAAAGTCTCAAAGATCCTTTTTATGAAATCCAATTAAATTTGCACTTTATTCCTAATAAATCTCCTTGTCCTGCGCATAACAATGAGGTATATCCAAAAGGATCTCATTAAATCAAAATAAATCTGTTGAGATATAAAACAGCAGTGTCTGCTGTACCAAACCAAGATGTCATGACATCTGTCTGAAACACGCGCCTGCTGTACCAGACCAAGATGCCAGGACATATGTCTTCGAAATCTGTCTGAAACACATGACAATAGTATAAAACATCAGTCCCTACTATACTAGACCATGATGTCATGACATCTGTCTTTGACATCTGTCTGAAACACAAGACAGTAGTAATGTCATGACAGTTGATGAAGATGTTATAACATCTTGCTCAACATCAATGTAGAATCATATTTTACCAAAATTTAGCCATATCATAGAACCATCGAACTAACACACCCAAATTAGGGTTTTGACCTGGTTTAGTCTCTGGTTGACTTTTGGAGCAAGGCATGATCCAACATCTCAAAATATGTTTCAAGGACCTCAAATGCATCATATTAGTCATTCATATGATTGGATTGATTCAAGAACTTGATTCATAAGCAATGCAAGAATTCAAATTCGTTTGGTCCAAAGACACTCAAAAACACCTTTGGATTCCATCTATAGTGTCCAATTAGCTCAAGGGCTTGATTTCATACAAAATTCAAGTTCATATGATGAAAAGTCAACTACTGATCAAAGTTAAGTTTGACTTTTGACTTTTTTGGTCAAACATGGGTCCTTCTAGTCAAGAATGATGATAATGTGTGATTTGGATCATGATCAATCAAAAGAAGTCAAGAAATATGAGGTCACTTTCAAAAAGGGCAACGTTTAAGAATTTGAAATTTTTCTAAGTTAGGAAAAATCATGATTTTTGTCTAACTTGTCAAGACCATAACTTCCAATCCAAGTAACCATTTTCTTTTATCTAAAGACCAAGTTGAAGATATTGCTACATACTACAACTTTGTTCTTGAGGATGAATTCCCAAAAAATGCCTAGATTAAGAGTTATGAAGCCATGAAGTTAGGGGGTTTAATACTTTTTGAACTTGGACACTTAGAAATTTTCAAACAGAATCTGTCTTATGTTAGAGCCAACTTTAAGGCCATTTTCTCTATGATCCATATTTATTCAAGACAAACATTGAACATCAAAGTTGAAGTATTTTATCTCAACTTTCCAAAAGGACCAAGAACATCCATTTATCTTAATTGAGCAAGAAGATATGATTTTCACAGGAGGCCTTGTTGCAATTGATTTCTCAAAGACAGATTTGCTACACCTACTTGTGCTACACGACTTGGATGACCTTGCTGGCTGGATTTTATCACAAGATCAACAACAAAATCATCATGCACCATGTGCTCTGCAAGATCACAATAGAATTTTCAAAGTTCTATCCATTGGCATGTGGTAAAAATCATTCAAAATCTAGGAAGTGAAGTTTTATCCTCTAACATTAAAGTGAAATAGTAAATTTTCCAAAAATCACTCCAATCTATCCAAGAATGATCAAAACACCAAGGGATGAGATGAAATATGAGAGAATCAAGCTCAAAAGATCATAATTAGTAGACATGTGAGAATGAAGGCTATGTACCTTGGCACTCAAGTAATAGATACATGACATCACCTATTGGATAATAACATGTATCATAATCCTCTCAAATTCACAAATATCTAGACATTCTTCTATAAATAGGGCTCAATTTGATGATTCAAAACACACCAAAACATAGCAAGAAGGTTGTTTTATAAGCAATCCTTCTCCTTCCAAAATTCAAAATCACAAAGAAGTGAAAACTTGGAACTTCAACTCCAAGCAATCTCCAACCAAACCAGGCATCCAAACACTTCATATACATCATATAAAAGTGATCCAAACCCTCATACACATTTTGTAACACCAGAATCATCAAGTTCATATCTTATTTGCTTCAAAGCTGCAGATTGATTTAGCCAAGAAGTTCTAGAAGGTTTCAAGTCAATTCAAGCACATCAACACACTCCTTGGAGGTCAAGAAAGATGTTAGCATCAAGATATAGAATTTGTAACACCTCTATCAAGGAATTCAATTCTTCACTTGCAAGCACCATCAAACTCTTTATGAAATTTCCAACAACTTTGGTCTTTACATCATTCAATTTCATAGAGAAACGAAGGTTTTTGAAATTCAAAATTGGAAGATGATGATGATGCTCGTCGAAGAAGATAAACATGTAGGTGGAGCCATCTTCCAAAATAAACATGGAGGTGGCCCCAGTGGTTAGAGCGTGTGTTTTCAAGGTTTGTGTGTGTCCAAGGTATAGGGTTCAAATCCCCCTAGCCCTAAACCTTTTGCTTTTATTTTTTAAACATTTTTTAAACACAAGACTTCATATATTATTTACACTGCACACCCTTTGTTTAACCCATAACACATGATCCAGCTGGTAAAGTTTTAAACCCATGACCTGAAGGGCGTAAGTTCGACCCTTGGTGAGAGCATTCCTCTATTTTTTATCACTATTTTTCATGGTTTTCTTCACAATTTCATCAGATTATTTCACCAAGCAAGAATCATTATTTTTCAATAATGTTTTTACACACTTCTCATTTATCTTCTCTATTTTAAGAATCCGTCCAAAAATCCAAAAAAAAAAATATATTAATGTTTGACATTTTTATTAGGTTGAAAACTAGTACTTTTTATGTATTTTTCATGCATTTTCATGATTTCTTTTGATTTTTAGCTTGACCTAATTATACATGTGTGTTTATATGGTCATAATATATTTTGTCTAAGCCTTGTTTAATATACATAACAAGTTGTCTTGACTTATACACCATTATTATACCATGGTTAAATGCCATTTCTTTTGAAGAATAATTTGATTATTGGATATTTAGTGAAACCTTGGGGTTTTGTTTAACAAATATTTTGAAAAACATCTTGATACATGACTAGGACTTCCACTTGAGTTTGGATTCTCCAAATTCATTGATTCAATCATATTTAAATGTATTGTTCATGTTCATATTCATAAATTTCCATTAGGATTTTGTTTACCCTTTACTATATTCATCTGATCTTTGATTAATCTTGAATATATGGCTTGCTTGAACTTCTTTGTGATTACTTCAATTGATCAAATCTTTGCTCACATATTCAAGTATTTTCTTCATAAATTCTCACCATGATGAACATATCTACTTGTCTGATGCTCATTCACATGTTGATATACCATGCTTGATCACAATCATGTTCATTTCATCCTTGATGACTACATTTGCTTAAAATCTCAATCAATTTTGTCTTGTTAAGTTTCTCTTGACATTTATGTTCATGACACTTGCATTCATACAATTGTGGTATTTCAATACTCACCCTTACATTTAGACTCAGTTCGAACTATAACTCAGTTAAAACCCTAGGATCCCCTTTAAAGTTCTCAACTTCAATAGAAGATTAGGATTCCCTTTGAAATTTTTAACTTCATTCAAGTCAAAACTATAGCCCTTTGTGGCTTCAAACCTTCAAAAACTCAAACCATAGCCCCCTTGTGGCTTCAAACCTCAAACTTCACCCTAGCCAACATTTAGCTTAAAAATTTAAAACTCTCCCCCATAGATGAGACATGAATCATCTCTATAGAAGAGCATAAATCAAACATTTCAAACTTTTTTTTTTCATTTTAAGTGATGTAAGTGGCACACTTGTTGATTCAAAATTCAAGTTGGAGTCCTTGTCTTATTATGGTACAAAAAACATTTCTTTTATTTAAGTGATGTAAGTGACACACTTTTTGATTTTATATCCAAGTCAAGGTCCTTCTCTTAATATGTAAAGACTCATTTAAAGGAAGATGTAACATTACTATGCATTTTCTACATCCAAGTTTAAATCTTCTTTCCTTATTATTTTCTTTCTCAAAATGTTTGTGGTGAATAGGTGAGATATCTCCCTTAAGATGACAACTTGTCTCTTCTCTCAAACCCAACAAACCCAATTCCACCCATTAGATGGTGGAACTACAAGCGCTCTAATTTCTCAACTTCCTTTTGAGAATATGTAGGCATAAGATTGCGAGATCTTAGCGAGAACAATAATAAATAAAACTTTTAGGTTCCTACACTTTTGTCTTAGTTTATTTTACCTTACAAAAACAACAAACACATTTCCCCACTCTCCCACTTACTCAAAAACAAACAACAAATCCTCTATATATAGCAAATGACTTAATCAACAATAACACAAATACACATAAGAGAATATTCCTATAAGATATTATAGATACTTAGGGTGTTAATACCTTCCATTAGAATAACCAACCCCGATTCCTAATCTCTTATTGTATTACATTGCACACTCATGGGTTTATTTAAATTTTTTCCCCTTTCTTCTCTTGAGATAAATTAAAAATTCACATGTTAGAGCGATCTTCGAAAAAATCGCTCGCGTACAACATGTGGTTAATTATTTGTAGGTTAACTTTCAAACAAGAAAACTATATTATGGTATTAAGGATCAACACCAAATGGTGAATTGGAGGAGACCTTGAAGGTGAGAAAATACTTAGAAGGGGGGGGTGAATAAGTATATAGAAAAAAAATTAGCAATAAAAACTCAAGGATTTTTATCCTGGTTCATTGAAGTCAACTACTCCAGTCCACCCTATCAAGAGTGATTTGCCTTTCTCAACAAGGACTTAATCCACTATTAAATCAACTGATTACAATAGCAAGCACTAAGATCAACTATTCTAAGTCTTCTTAAGAACTACTGATCTCAACTGGATCTTCTTAAGGATCTTTTACAATCAAATGTAAGAATAATACAAGTGTTTAAATTGCTTCTAATTAAGCTATATCACAACTGTGATTTATCACTTAAGATTTAAGAACTATGAAATAAATTCAGCTAGAGAGAATGATTTGTATGAGAGCTTGTAATGAATTCTTTCAATAATTTCGTCAACTGAAGAAGATGGATGAAGTCTTTCTTTTATAGGCACAGAGGTCCAAGAAGTCTTTCACGTGGAAGGCTGTGTACCAAAAAGGTCTGAGCCTTTTTGTCTTCACATCACATGACCTTTCCTAGAAGTAGAATGCACAGAAAAATCCTTTTTGTCTGTGTTCTTGTGTCTAGCATAAATGAGGAAAAAGTCGTTTGGCCATTCCAACGGACATAACTTTGAATTCTACTTCAACAAGTTTCAGCAAAGTATAAGAGTCTTGACCGATCAGAGCCTTCTGATGTTCATCAGAGTTTGCTGAATTAGAGTCTTTGTAGCAAGTGTGCTTTCAGCATGTAATTGTTCAGAGCAGAGTTTGGGATCAGATCCTCAGTACTGGCAGCGTTAGTACTATCAGAGTCTTCTGAAATAACTGTGCTTGAAACTCTTCATACATAATTCTTCAATGCTTCAGATGCTTCTGGCTTCTGCTTCAGATTCTTCTGTAGTTTCTGCTTCAGATCCTTCTGTAGACAGCGCTCAGAATCTTCTGTGGGCAGCGTTCAGAATCTTCTAACAGATGCTTCTGACGCTTCAGAGCCTTGCATATTTTTCATGTTCAGATCTAATTTTCTTCCAGATTGATATACACTTTAATATCTGCAGCAAACAATCTTAAACAATTTTTAGAGTATATAATTCTTTAATACAAAATTTCATAAGAGTTATCATCAAAACATAGAGATATTATTAAGAATCAATCTGTGTTCTAAAAATCTCCACCTTTTTGATGATGACAAAAACATAAGAAATTTTGTTCAAAAAAAATATAATTATAACTCCCCCTGAGATTATGAATCTCCCCCTGAATTAAATACTTAGAAGGAATAGAAACTTCCCTTTTTGCATGAGTATTCTTTTCAGAATCAGAGCCTGATTGTTCCAAAAAATTAGATCTTGACTTTGGATGCACGTTTTAGAATCAGAGCCTGATAGGTTAAAACTATGATCTGGGGATCTCAGAGTTACTTTTAAGGAATTTTTCAGAGTTTTCAAATGTTCTGAAATGCTAAGAATTCATGTTAGTTATAACTAGATATGTCTGAATTTCATTTAGGTAGAGTTTATTTGAACAGTCAAATCCATTTTCTCCCCCTTTTTGTCATAATCAAAAAGTAAAACTTTTAAAGACAAATAAAAGGAAATACAGAAAAGATAAATCATGTAGAGAAAACTCAGAGTCATTCATTCATATTCAAAACAGACAAAACATCAGATAAATATTCAAGTACATGTGCACAAACATCAGATACAGAAAAAAAACATAAACTAAGTTTGCTTGGACAGAATCATCTTCAACAGGTGAGTGATTTCAGATGAAGACTCTTCTTGCTTTGTCATCCACTTAGCCATGTTGTCATTTTTCTGATCTTGCTTGGACATCCATTGTGCCATGTCTTCAGTCTTTTGGTCTTGCTTGGCCATCCATGACTTAATCTCAGATTGTCCAGCTTCCAAAACTGCAATCTTATCTTCCAAATCTGGATTCTCTTTCTTGATCTCAGATGAAGAAGGTGGGGCAGATTCTGAAGCAGGAACAGAGTCAATTTCCATTGGAGATGCAGAGTCAGGAGCACCAGATCCAGATGGATATTCCACAATTGTCATATCCAGTAGATTTTCTTCAGAAGCAGATTCAGCAGTCACTTTTGTAGCAAATACTTCAGAAGATGAAGGAACATCTTCAAGAAGCAAAGGTTCAGATCTTTTTACATTCCAGATCATGCTTTTGGAAGTTTCAGCAAATCTGAGCTTCGCATCATCAGAACATACATTCTTTAGATTTGAGGCTACAGTATTGAATATGTTGATGAAGCTATTCCAAATAGCATCAGATTCATTTGCATCCATTATTGACAAACATCTTTTCTGAACAGATCCTAAATGCATCTTTATTTCTTTCATAAAACATGCAAATAAATTATCAACATTCAGCCTAGTTTTTGGTTTCAGAAGGGTTTCCAAGGCTTCGGTTGAGGTGGAGGTGGAATGGTGAATTCAGGTATAATGATCAGAGGGCTAGGATATGCTGGTTTCTTCTGAGCTGGCATAATATGAAAGAACGGTTTGATTCTACGAATGGAATGGATGACAGCTTTTGGATTATCAAAATAAGGAACAAACGCAAATTGTTTTTGCTTAACAAGGTAAGGAACAAAAGCTGATTGAGTTGGTTGATCAAAAAAGTGTTCTATTTCAAGTCCAGATGGAAGGGGATCAGAAGGAAATGGTTTAGAAGAAGCAAATGAAATAAATTCAGATGTTCTTGGTTCAGGAGTGAGTTCAGGAATGGTAGTTTCAAAAGAAGTGGGTAGATCTGGTTGGTTAGATTCAAATGCTCTGAGGGAAGGGGTGAGATAAAATCTAGATGGATATCAGATTCAGATGAATCAGATGATGTGGTTGGGGTGCAAGATGTAGAGGATACAACAAACATAGTCTTGAGAGGTTGAACATCCAGAATCTCAGAGTCAGGAATATTTTATTCAGGAGGATTGGATGGTTCTGGTTGAATCTCAGAAGGTTTGGATGAAGGTGGTTCAGATACGACTGGTTCAGATGCAACTTGTTCAGGTGCAACAGGTTCAAGTGTAACTGTGTCAGATACAACAGTTTCAGATGCAACTGGATCAGATTGTATGGGTTTAGATGCAGCTGGTTGTTGTATTTCTGGTTGTTGTTGTGTTGGAATTGGGTCAGTTGGTGTTGTTGTTGTTTGTTCTGATGGTTTTGTTTGTGGTTCTGATGGAGGAGTTTCAGATGATTTGGGTGGTGTAGTGGAAACAGGATCAGACTGAATTTGTGATGTAGGAGTTTTTGGTGGTTCAGATGTTTGAGATGGAGCAGGAATTGTTTGATTTTGAGTGGGAGGAGGTTCAGGAATAGAACTAAATGTTGATTCATTTATTACAATTTTAGAAAAAGAAGATACAAATAATTTAGTACCTTTAGTCTTTATGCGCTTGGTGGGAACATAGGGAACTTCTCCAGAAGCTTTTCTCTTGATTTACTTATGTGGCTTTTCAACAACTTTTGGTTTCTTCTGAGCAGCAGCTTCTTCTGCCTCTAATTGTTTTCTTTTCCTCATGTTCTCATCATACATATCTGGCATAGGTTCTTTTGCTCTTATCAGAATGTCTGCAGGAAAAGGTGTTCCATCTGCTTTGCACGCATCAATATACCTAAGAATAATATCCCTAGGTTCTTCAGCACCAAAGAGTGGAAAATCTTGAACTGGAATCCTCTTCTAACTAACTTCAGAAACATTTAGCTTCTTGGGAACAGCTGTGAGTTCATCCACAATCTTTAGCCTCTGAAGACTATTTGCATTCAATGGTTTCCCAATAATTGTTTCAAGTTCATCTTTAACTCCAGCTTCATAAAGAGCAGTCACCAGACCATTCTCTGTCAGAATGTCTGAGATCAACCTTCCAAAGGGAATCCACGTCCTGATCTTCTGTCCCTTGTCCTTTACAGATTCTCTTGATGCATTAATATGATTCCACAGATGCATAAAGAGAATGTATGGAAGATCTACCTTTGTACTCTGACTCAAACAGTACATAAAATAGAGTTGTTCATTATTCACATAATCTGGAGAATTGGTGGATTTTCTGTGATGGATGCATCCTAGAAAAATCTTTGCCCAGATTTTATAGTCAGGTTTCAGATCCTTAAATTTGTTGGAGGCCTGTCCAGATGTAATGACTTCCTCATAAACTTCTTCCATATCCACACGCCCAGCTGGCAGATGACACACTCCATCAGTCTCCTCATACCCTATGAGTTTCCTGATGAGATCTTCAGTGATGATGATCTCCTTTCCCAGAACAGAAGAGAGGATAAATTTTGGATAAACAGAAACATGGATCCAAAATTCCTTCACAAGATGTGGGTACACTGGTCCAAATAGCCTGTCAAAATACTTGACCCAGCCTTGTGCATCAATTATAGAACATAACTCAAACCCATTTTCAGCCAGAGAATCAAATTCCACCATTGATTCACAAAGAACTTCAAGCTTGTCCACAGGGGTTAACAAAGTCTTTTTTGGTTCCTTAAAGGGAGTAACACCCAAGTTTGAAGACGTAATAGCAGCCATAGATGATTGAAACTGAGCTGATGTAGAGGATGAAGTTGCCATTGATGAAGATGAAGATGATTTGGACGAAGGTTTAGGGTTTTGTGAAGAGCAAAGAGAAGACAGAAATGCATAAAATTGTCTGTGAAGTGAAAAGTGTGAAATTGGTGTGAAACGTGGTATTTAGAGTGAAAAAAAATAGGGCACACAAGCAGTCACAAATAGCACGTTCTCACATAGCAATTAATGGCATTTAATGAAAAGAATAAAATCATTTCAAAGCATTAATTGATTCTGACAATTTGGGGGCAAAATCAAGATTCTCACTATTCAAACAATACCTCAAATGTCTCTTCAGTAGTGTGCACGCCATCTTTTCATATTTAGAGTGACACGTGTTTGCTTGCATGTGCTTCTGAATTCTCTTGAGAAATGAAACGTTAGCCAACGTTCAGATCCTCTAAGATTGGTTAGTTCAGATACACACAAATAATAATAAATCAATAAATTAAATCAATTTACAGATGAAATACTTCAGAGTTTTAAACATTTTGCATTTGAGAAATTTGCTTCTGATAAATATCATTCTGGACAAAAGTCCATACCAATATTATTCAGAATAAATTTGAACCTATCTTCAGCAAGGGGTTTTGTGAAAATATTTGCCCACTGATGATCTGTATCAACAAAGGCTAAGTTTATAATACCCTTCTGAACATAGTCTCCGATGAAATGATGTTTAATTTCTATATGTTTTGCCTTAGAGTGTAAAATAGGGTTTTTAGACAAACATATAGCAGAAGTATTATCACAGAAAATAGAAATGTTACTTTCAAAGATCTGATAGTCTTCTAGTTGACTTTTCATCCAGAGCATCTGCGTGCTACATCCAGCAGCAGCAATATATTCTGCCTCTGTAGTTGAAAGTGCAATTGTAGGTTGCTTCTTGTTGTACCAGGAGTATAAATTTCTTCCTAGAAATTGACAACTTCCAGAAGTACTTTTTCTCTCCACTCTGTCTCCAGCGTAGTCAGCATCACATAATCCAACTAATTTGAAATCATCAGATTTTCTGTAACACAAACCCACATTAGAAGTACCTTTCAGATACCTTAGAATCCTCTTAACAGCTGTTAAGTGTGATTCTCTAGGATCTGATGGGAATCTTGAACACAAGCATACACTTAATAAAATGTCAGGTCTAGAAGCAGTTAAGTAGAGAAGAGATTCTATCATACCTCTGTAGAGTTTCTGATCTACTTTCTTACTTACATCTTCCTTACCAAGAGTACTTGTTGGATGCGTGGGAGTCCTTGCCATCTTACTATCAGTCATGTTAAACTTCTTCAGAAGCTCTTTAACATATTTGGTCTGATGAATGTAAGTGCAATCTGGAGTTTGGTTGACTTGAATTCCTAGAAAGAATCTCAATTCTCCCATCATGCTCATCTCAAATTTTGCCTGCATATATTGAGCAAACTCCTTTCCCAGCATAACATTGGTAGATCCAAATATAATATCATCCACATATATTTGACAAATTAAAAGATCTTTCTTAGATGTTTTACAAAAGAGAGTTGTGTCCACTTTGTCTCTGATGAAATTTTCCTCCAGAAGAAAATTGCTTAATCTCTCATACCAAGCTCTGGGAGCTTGTTTTAAACCATAAAGATATTTCTTTAGTTTGAAAACATGTTCTGGAAAATTTTTCACTTTCAAAACCAGGAGGTTGGTGAACATAAACTTCTTCTTCTATAATACCATTTAGAAAGGCACTCTTAACATCCATCTGATATAGAGTGATGTTATTTTGTGCAGCAAAAGAAATGAGTAAACGAATAGACTCTAACCTGGCTACAGGAGCATAAGTCTCTGTATAATCAATTCCTTCTTGCTGGCTATAACCTTGAGCAACAAGCCTTGCCTTATTTCTTTCAACTTATCCTTTTTCATTCAGTTTATTTTTGAAGACCCGTTTAGTTCCAATTATGTTGAATCCTTTTGGTCTTGGAACCAAATCCCAAACATCATCTCTTGTGAACTGATTGAGCTCTTCTTGCATGGCAATTATCCAGTCATTGTCTTGCAGAGCTTCATCCATAGAAGTTGGTTCAATAACTGACACCAACCCAAATAATGATGCTTCAGATGATTTGAGGAAGAATCTTGTTCTAATGGGGTCATCCTTCTTTCCAATGATCACATCCTCTGGGTGAGAGGCCTTGATTCTGGAAGATGATCCTCTAACAATTGATTCTTCAGAAATGTTCAAATTGTTCATCTGAGAAGCTAAAGGAATTGCATTTGGCGTTGCTTCTGGTTCCTTTACTTGAGCTTTGTCTGCCTCTGAGCCTTCAGAGTCTGTGAGAGTTACTTCTCTATCTACAGAACTTTCAAACTGCTTTGGCTTTTCAATGCCAAACTTATCATCAAATCTAACATGTATAGATTCCTCCATAATCTGTGTTTCAGTATTGTATACTCTGTATCCTTTAGAGCGATCAGAATACCCAAGCATGAAACACTTCTGTGCTTTAGAATCAAACTTGTTAATATTCTCTTTAGTGTTCAACATATAGCAAATACATCCAAAAGGATGAAAATATGAAATGTTGGGCTTTATGTTCCTCCACAATTCATAGGGAGTCTTTTCCAGAAGAGATCTTACAGACACTATGTTCTGAATGTAACAAGCTGTGTTAATTGCTTCTGCCCAAAAGTGCTTTGCCATACTAGTCTCATTGATCATGGTTCTGGCCATTTCTTGCAGAGTTCTATTTTTCCTCTCTACAACTCCATTCTGTTGTGGAGTTCTAGGACAGGAAAAATCATGAGCAATGCCATTTTCATTAAAATATTTTTCAAAATATTTGTTTTCAAATTCACCACCATGATCACTTCTGACTTTAATAATTTTGAAATCTTTTTCATTCTGGACTTGTTTGCAGAAGTCAAAGAACACAGAATGTGACTCATTCTTGTGTTTTAAGAACTTTACCCATGTCCATCTGCTGTAGTCATCAACAATGACTAATCCATACTTCTTGCCTTTGATGGATGCAGTTTTCACTGGTCCAAACAGATCAATGTGAAGTAATTCTAATGGTCTTGAGGTTGAAACAACATTCTTAGATTTAAAAGAAGATTTTGAAAATTTTCCTTTTTGACATGCTTCACAAAGAGCATCTGAGTTGAACTTTAACTTAGGAAGTCCTCTGACCAGATTGAGTTTATTAATCTGAGATATACGTCTCATATTAATATGCCCCAATCTTCTGTGCCAGACCCATTGCTTATCATTAACAGACAAGAGGCATTTAACATTTTGAACCTTAAGTTCTGAAAGATTGATTTTATAAATGTTGTTCTTCCTCTTTCCATTAAATAGGATTGAGTCATCCTTCTGACTAACAGATTTACAACATTGTTGATTAAAGATTAGATCATAACCATTGTCACTTAATTGACTTATGGACAATAGATTATGCTTTAATCCTTCTACAAGAAGAACATTAGATATAGAAGGAAGGTTACCATTACCAATAGTACCAGAGCCAATGATCTTGCCCTTCTGATTCCCTCCAAACTTCACTTCTCCTCCAGATTTAAGCTCCAGGCTTTGGAACATAAACCTTTCTCCCATCATGTGACGTGAGCAGCCAGAGTACAGGTACCATGACTGGCGTCTTGACTTTTCTGCTAAAAACATCTGCAACAGGGATAATCTTATCCTTAGGTACCCAGATCTTTTTGGGTCCTTTTTGGTTAGTTGCCTTGAAAGTTGGTCTGAACTTCTGTCTTTTAACAACAGTTTTGTTCTAACTTACTTTTGGCTTAAACACAGAAACGTTCTGATCAGAACGTGTGTGTTTAATGTCATTCAGATGACCAAACTTGAAATGAGAGTATAAGGGAGTTTTCTTGATTACAAGTTTATCAATAGGCATTGGATTTAAATCCTTTCCAGAAGAGGATTCATATCCAATTCCTTTCCTGTTGTTTCTGCTAACGCCATAGATCATTGAAGTCATCTTGCTTCTGTCTATGCTTTTAGTAAGAAACTTCTGAAAGCTAAAGTCATATTCTTATAAAATATTTTTGCATTTAGACTTACTTTCAGATTCAGAGTTTTGTTGAGCTATTTCAAAATTGGCTTTCATTTTCAAATTATTTTCTTTTAGCTCAGCAATTTCTAATCTTAACAGATTATTCTCAGAGCCAAGATTGCACTTAAGCTTCTTGCATTTGAGCTTAATCTGATTATAATTTTTCAGGACTTTTGATAAGACTTTAATAAGCTCTTCCCTAGTGAGATCAAAAAGTACCTCTTCTGAGTCAGATTCAGAATCAGACTCAGATCCAGATGATTCTTCATTCTGATCTTCAATGCCTGCCATCAGAGCCATGTTGGCGCATTCTTCTTCAGAATCTGATGAAGATTAAGAGTCATCTGAATCATCCCATGTAGCCATTAGAACCTTCTTCTTGTGCTCAGGCTTTCTTCTGGGTTTTTCCTTTTGAAGCTTTGGACATTCATTTTTGTAATGACCAGGTTGTTTGCATTCAAAACAAACAACTTCCTTCTTTCCAGATCTTTTTTGGTCTAGAGGACTTCTTGAACTCCCTCTGCTTGTGCTTCCAGAGTCTGTTGATTCTTCTGGACAGCAAGGACAATTCATCTTCTTCTTCAGAAGAAGATTCTTCAGAGCTTTCTTCTAACACCTGCAAAGCTTTCACAGATTTGTTATATTTTAAGGCAATTGACTTACCTTTCTTTTGAGGCTCATCTTCCTCAAGTTCAATTTCATGGCTCCTTAGTGAGCTGATTAGCTCCTCCAGAGTGACCTTGTTCAGATCCTTGGCAAACTTCAGAGCAGTGACCATAGGTGTCCATCTGATAGGCAAGCTTTTGATGATCTTCTTCACATGATCAGCAGTTGAGTAGCCTTTATCCAGAACTTTTAGACCAGCTGTGAGGATCTGGAATCTAGAGAACATAGTTTCTATAGACTCAGATTCTTCCATCTTGAACGCTTCATACTTCTGTATTAACGCCAGAGCCTTGGTCTCTTTAACTTAAAGGTTTCCTTCGTGAGTCATCTTCAAAGAATCAAACATGTCAAATGCAGTTTCTCTATTTGTGATCTTCTCATACTCAGTGTGAGATATTGCATTTAACAAGATTGTTCTAGCCTTGTGGTGATTTCTAAACTCCTTCTTTTGGGCTTCAGTCATAGATTTTCTGTCTACTTTCTTGCCATTCCCATCAGTGGGATGAACATACCCATCTATGACCAAGTCCCACAAATCAGCATCATAACCAAGGAAGAAACTTTCAATCCTGTCCTTCCAATAATCAAATTTCTCCCCATCAAACATAGGGGATTTTGTGCTGATTCTATCCCTTTCTTCAAATCTGTTGTTACTGTTAGATGTTGAAGTTTCAGCCATAATAACAACCAAATATATATCAAAGTTTTTCTCACTGGATCTTTTCTGTCATTGTGAAGTGGTAGCACACACAGAACCAGAGCTCTGATGCCAACTGAAGGTGGGAAAATACTTAGAAAGGGGGGTTGAATAAGTATATCGAAAAAAACTTATAGTAATAAAAACTCAAGGATTTTTATCCTGGTTTGTTGAACTCAACTACTCCAGTCCACCCTATCAAGAGTGATTTGTCTTTCTCAACAATGACTTAATCCACTATTAAATCAACTGATTACAATAGCAAGCACTAAGATCAACTGTTCTTAGTCTTCTTAAGAACTACTGATCTCAACTGGATCTTCTTAAGGATCTTTTACAATCAAATGTAAGAATAATACAAGTGTTTAAATTGCTTCTAATTAAGCTATATCACAACTGTGATTTATCACTTAAGATTTAAGAACTATGAAATAAATTCAGCTAGAGAGAATGATTTGTATGAGAGCTTGTAATGAATTCTTTCAATAATTTCGTTAACTGAAGAAGATGGATGGAGTCTTGCTTTTATAGGCACAGAGGTCCAAGAAGTCTTTCACGTTGAAGGAGCCTTTTTGTCTTCACATCACATGACCTTTCCTAGAAGTAGAATGCACAGAAAAATCCTTTTTGTCTGTGTTCTTGTGTCTAGCATAAATGAGGAAAGAGTCGTTTGCCCATTCCAACGGACATAACTTTGAATTCTTCTTCAATAAGTTTCAGCAAAGTATAAGAGTCTTGACCGATCAGAGCCTTCTGATGTTCATCAGAGTTTGCTGAATCAGAGTCTTTGCAGCAAGTGTGCTTTCAGCGTGTAATTGTTCAGAGCAGAGTTTGGGATCAGGTCCTCAGTACAGACAGCGTTAGTATTATCAGAGTCTTTTGAAATAAATGTGCTTGAAACTCTTCATACAGAATTCTTCAATGCTTCAGATGCTTCTGGCTTCTGCTTCAGATCCTTCTGTAGACAGCGCTCAGAATCTTCTGTGGGCAGCGTTCAGAATCTTCTAACAGATGCTTCTGACGCTTCAGAGCCTTGCATATTTTTCATGTTCAGATCTAATTTGCTTCCAGATTGATATACACTTTAATATCTGCATCAAACAATCTTAAACAATTTCTAGAGTATATAATTCTTTAATACAAAATTTCATAAGAGTTATTATCAAAACATAAAGATATTATTAAGAACCAATATGTGTTCTAAGAGACCTCTCTATGAAAACATCACTAGACCAAAAGTTGTGTTTATCCTCTAGATGACTTATCAAGATAGACTAGCCACTAAGAAAATCTTATATTATTTTGGGTTGATAGAAAATGATATTTGTTATTTTTGCAGAAACACTTCAACATCTTATCTTCTTATGTCTGGTCTTAAAAAGTATTTAGGTCCATATTCTTAATTGGTTGCAGATCAATCCTATTCCATAAGCTTAATTAGGTCATTGACAATTGCAAAGAAAAAAGCTGAAGAATTGAAATTTTAAAATGTGCTTTTGTAAAAACTATTTATGAGATACAACTTTGAAAATAATGTGAATAGTAATACCATAGGTCCTCGTGTCATAGATATAGTTGTGTATACGACTTAGATAAAAGCTAAACTTACATATCATGTTGGTTGGTTGATGATGCCATAATTTGTCTTTTTACTTTTACTTGTGTGCTTGTTCACTTGTTTGGTTGGAACTCCTTAGATCACCTTGCTTATATTGTTTTTGGATTAGTAATACAATTTACTCCTTTCAAAATAAATCAAATTAGAAAAACTAAAAAATTAGAAGAAAAAAGATTTTAATAAATTATCATACATAAAAAGTAAAATAATCTTAAAAGGTATCCCCTCTCTCCTAAAAAACGAATCTTCAAACGAAACCATCGTCAAATTCCTTTCTCAGTTTCTTATAGATTAGTAGACGAGAATAACAAATTTGTGAATCATGTTAATATTATTATAGATTATTATGTAGATACATACATACATGAAGTCATATACATACAGCTACTACCAACCAACCCACATGTTTTTTTCTCTACGGATTTCATAATATATCACACTCACAATCATAAAGATAAAGATAGTTAATTATCACAACAAGAAGAGGAAAAATGGATTCAAAAAAGTTTCATATTCAAGAAAATTCCGATCCTAACCCTTCTTCAACTGATGTTTATCATCTTGCTTTGGATATTGGAGGTATGTTTCACTTTTTCTTTCATTCGATTCGATTTTCACTTCTAGTATGCTTCTGTCATTGATCGAATTGAACCCTATTTTTGGCGATTTTTACTTTCAGTTCATCTTACTGTTCGATATGAATTATGCTTCAGAATTAGGTTGTGTTTGGGTCAACAACTTATTTGAAAACTTATTAAGACCTTATTTAGATAAACAAACTACTTAATTAAGTACTAGTAGCATAAACAATTATCTGTGAGCTTTTTTCATAATCTGTACTAGAGTGCTTATTGAAATACGCTGAAAACAGCTTATGGCATATGTCATAGACCCATGTTATTTTGTCATTGCTTTTTATGTATTTAGCGTTACTAATTTTAAGAGTCCCACGTGATATCAGTATTCTCGATGGCGAAGAGCCAAAATCTCGCCATACCGACCGCTTTGCGGTGCTGTTATAGTAGATTATGGCGGGAAAACCTACAATATCAGCCGATATTTACCATTGCGACGAGCCTCAAAACTGTTGTGTGTATCTTCCATAGTGTCGCCGTGGCAAATATTTGATAATGTTTATAAATGAGAGAGATCCTTTACTTAATAAGCCAATTTAGTGGGTTTGAGTTAAGTCCAATCTAAATTCTAATATGATATTAGAGTCAATCTAAGATCTCAGACCATCTGTTATCAAGCTGTTTGGGTTACACTCTCGATCTTAAGTCTGTCTGGCTTTTAATGAGCACAATATTATGTGGGTTTCACTTTCTTGGTGGTTGGTTAAAATAATGCTGTTATCTGCTCACAGGATCTCTTTGTAAACTAGTATACTTCACAAAAGACGATGATCATTTTGTGGACGGTGAGGCAGAGATATCTTCTAGAAGTGCTTCAGAGAAATCCAAAGGCAATAGGAACCATCCTGTTCTTAAAGGAAGGCTCAATTTCAAGAAGTTCGAAACAAGCAAGATAAATGATTGTATAGATTTTATCAAAACCATGAAACTTCATCTTGGAGGTGTGTACGTAATTCGGTTTCTTCATCATTGAAACTCTTGATATTGCACTCTATTGTTCTGCTATCCCCTTCAATTGATTGTAACTGGTGATAAAATTAGGTGTTCAGCAGCAAGAAAATCCTGGAAATCAGCCAATATCTATCAAGGTAAATAAAATTGAAAAGCCTTGAACTCTTTATATTATGAACTGTTTGTTCCTATTGCCTCTATGCTCGAGCAGATAGGTGATTTGAAAAAATGTCAGATTTTGTCTAAATTATTGACCAACTTGAGTCCTCTGCTATGCTTCAAAGCAACTCCTATACCGTACGTATTGAGTTTGTCTCCTGGATGGAGTACATATAATTTCCTGGAATCTAGGTTGTTAATCTCAGATAGCGTTGTGTAGCACCGACACCCTGAAATGCTTTAGTGGTATTGTAGATAGCGGGATAGCTGCTATTGCAATAAAACGTAAGCAGAGAAGAACAAAATAATTGTTTGTGAGCAACAACATAACAGAATGAAGAATAGAACATTACACTTAAAAGGGTTCAGATTGAAACTTACACCCTTTAAAAAGACAAATTAGACAATGGTTTAAAAAAAGGAATTTATCCCTAAAACCCTAATAGAGGATGCGGTATTTGGGGTGACAATTAGTGGCTGCAACAACCCCCATTGCTGAAGGCAGCTCGCAGGCCAAAAGTGCCACGCTTAGTCCTACCACCCACCAATACGCTATAATATTTCACTATTGCATGCTACTGACAACATGAATCTTAGTTAAAATTGAAAGCGTGTTAAGTTAATAGTCAGAAAGTAAATACTTACAGAAGCTTGGAGACATTTTAAATGAACATGTTCCATTCGACAAAATATAATATACATTTTTAGTCTTGAGGCATTTAGGACCATACAAATAATGAAAACTATTGTTGTGAAGGCCACAGGTGGTGGACCATACAAATATGCAGACTTATTCAAGGAAAGACTAGGGATAACTCTTGACAAGGAAGATGAAATGGATTGTCTTGTCGCAGGAGCAAATTTTCTTCTCGAGGTAGGATCCAAATTCTGCTATTTTATCATCATAGAGTTAATAATTTCCCATTTTTAAATATTGAATTAAAGTTATTATATGATTCATATTGATATTTTCAGTTATTCATTCAATAAATAATCTTTGATGCCGCAAAAGTTTAGCATATATGTTGAGATCCCATATCGATTAGTTTTATGGCCAAAATAGTCCTTATGAGATTTGGTAGTTGTTTGAGTCTTCCGTCTTATGCACCTTGAGAATTTCACAACACAAGATCTAATTTTTTTCTCACTCTTCTCTCTATAGGTAGTTGACCGAGAAGCCTTTACCTATATGGGTGATCAAAGACAATTTATGCAGATTGATCAAAATGACCTGTATCCCTATCTGCTCGTTAATATCGGTTCTGGTGTTGGCATGATAAAGGTTTTTATCATACAAGATACATAACTTCTATATCCTTCCAATTTCAAAATTCTCTCTTTTTTAAACACTTTAAAAAATCTTAGTTTTCAATTCATATAGGTAGAAGGAGATGGAAAGTTTGAGCGAGTCAGTGGAACGAGTATAGGTGGAGGCACTTTCTGGGGTTTAGGAAAGCTTTTAACTAAGTGCAAGAGGTTATTTATTTACTTATGTAATTTTAAGGACATATTCATTATTGGTTCTTCTATATAGACTCGTAGGATTAACATCAATGTCCTTTGTTCAGTTTTGACGAGTTACTGGAATTGAGTTATCAGGGCAACAACAGAGCGGTAGATATGCTCGTCGGAGATATTTATGGTGGAATGGACTATTCAAAGGTATGACTAGCGAAAATTTATGCCCTTTTTCCTGTTTTATACAATAATGCAATTACTCTTGTGTTACCAATTTAGAAAGTATGTTTGTAAACCGTTTATGTTTTATTGATATTCGTTTTTCTGATATATACATT